>SOMO01000160.1:216151-274228 GCA_028128575.1 Paedocypris carbunculus
CTAATTAAGGTTAATAATGCAAATTCAAAGACAATAATTTAAATAGAAACCGGAATGATTCGAAGTCTTGAGGAAGTATTTTGACATCAAATGATTGTAGAAATTGAACTTCTAACGCCCCAACTTTGAAATCCAGTCTTGTTGAAATGGCTCAGGCCGCTCATCTCCCTCTTTAGCTCTTCGCTGATTTGACATTTGACAGAATTGTTTGGAGAATATCTCTTTCTCGTTCTGCCAACTATTCTCCCTGCTTTTCTTTTCTCCTTTTTATCAGTCTTTCGGAAAACACATATTCAGAGGCTGAGTTGTTTGAGCTGAGCATTTAGGATCAAGTAGCCATTAGTTGCTCTGAGGAGATGGGAGAAGGGAGTCTGCCCTGGGTGGCCAGAAAAAAAATGCACTCTTATTGTTATTTTACTCTTGTGCTTAATAGAGCTTTTTGAAGAGAGCAAGAGCTTGTCTATCAAGAACGGTCCCTTTAGTTGATTTCTGTTTTGAAATATAACTGTTTTATTGCCTTTGTGTAGACAAGTAAAGTAAATTGTTTTTTCTGACGTTCCTTAAAAACAAGATAGCTTGCCCTAAAGGATTACTCTTATGTATGTGGCTGTTTAATAAGTCTTACTGTACATATCTTGGTGCCATTAATTTGGTACTATTTTCCTATAATTTTTTGCACAATCAAATAATTAGCCGTTCCATTTACTTGACTTAAAAGACAATTTATTATTCTACATTTTTATTATTGCTTGCCAAAGCAGTTGGCATAAATTGAACCAATGACAAAACAGCATGCTTAATATAAACTACATTTTAATACAATTTTACACAGTCTCTACATTGATGCATTTGTTGCCTGGAGTTAGTTGTTAAATGCTGTTGAAAACATCATACCATCACCCCCCACACACCACCCACCCCCAATTTCCCAAAGTGTATCATTGCCCAGTCTTATCAAAGTCTCACAACCCCTCTCATTAATATGTAGTCCAGACTGCTGACTCCAATGCATCATTGTCTAGCTGTAGAAGGCGGGCTAATCACTCAGCTCCTATCAGCAGGCGGACAGAAGGCAAGCAATCATGTCTGTCAGCCAGCAGGGAATCATGGGAGATCAGGAGAGGTTAAACAAGGCTGACAGACGTGATAATGATGCCTCGGTTATAAATTAAGATGTGACGATGATAAAGAAAGAACAGCTCAGAAAAAAAAAAGAACAACCTTGCTGCATCTCAAAACTAAAGAGCTCTCGGTTTGGGTGTTCGTATCAGTTTGTTGCACCATCATCATTTTTTTATACCGTTCTAAACACATGGTGGGGAGCTGAATGAGACTGTCCTGAATCAGGACAGCGATCTGATGATACGTCTCGCAACTTTGCGCTATCTGACAAGGGTATTTTCTCTGACAGATGGATTTGGAATTAGTGAAGGAGAAGGAGGAAAAAAAGGAAAAGAGTGCAGGAAAAAAGGATTCTGTAATACGCTGTAATGAGCCCGGGACCATTTTGATTGCCAGTTGTCCAGTCATGGCGCTATCTTCTTCTTAGATATAGAGGCAGGCAGCTGTGACTTTTTCCCTTATGGAAGAGGCAGACTGACTCCTATCTGATGGGAAGTTTTTTTTCCTAGTATATCTGTGTAATTCCAGATAAAGAGGATACAGAACTGACATTTTCCTTCTGTAGAGATTAGCATTGCGGGACCTTTAGTGAAAGCTGACAGGGAATTAGGAAAATCTGGCGAAAAGTAATCCATCTTTTATTTTCTTTTGTTGTGTGATAGTCTGTTTGATCATAGCTCTGAGTACATTTGTGCTGGATAAGATGCTTCTCTGTAATTGATAAGCTTGCTGAGCTACAGAAGATTTTGCTCTGAGGATCCTTACATCAGAGAGATTTACATTTTTTTTGTTGCATCGTTCTATTTATAAATGACAAATTCATCCCGTTTTGCATTTGTTTGCTTGCGCATGTCAGGGGTTATTTCTATTTCCTGCACTTCAAACTCCGTCTCAACCAAGGTTAAAGGTCAGAAGGACAGCACAATGTTTCACGCCCCTCTCATCCTTCATTTGACAGCAAGTCTTCTCAGCTCGCTCTTCCGCACCATCACACCTTTTCTCACATACACTACATCTGACACGAGGGGTCTAGCACGCAAATGCACATACAAACAAAACTCATGGTTTGACACATTGAAGAGAGCTCCTCAGGCTAAACTGCAAATAAAATTCCACATTTTCCACAAATTCCACAATAGACTTTTGTTAATCAGTTTAGCTCTAGACACAGGAACCTACAGTAACAGGGACGCTGCTATTTAATCAGATTTCCAGAAAAAAGATTTCTCTGTTGCATGTTTTTTTTTAGGATTAAGGCAGTCAAATTCAATGTTATGTTTTACATAGTTAAAGGAATAATGATTTGGTCATTCTTTAAGTTGACTGTGAAACATGAATTTATATGTCTATATTCTTTTAGGCTAAATCTAGGTAGGAATAACACACCATAGTCATTCATTTAGATTTTTTTTTTTTTTGTTAAAAATTCATGTAAAATATTAATTTTTAACGTTTTGCGGTATAATTTTGTAACTAAATGAGCTCCTTGTCGCTTTAAAAGCATCTGCCAAATGACTGTAAAGTAATAACATTTAAAAAAATATGGATTTATTACTACACCTCATCTCTTCATCCAATGTTTTCTCCCGGTGCTGAACCAGGAAAAATACATATAACCAACAGGTTTAAAATGTCAGTAATTGATGTTATTTTATTATATTATGGTTATTTTGATTCAGGTTTTTACACTTATTAAAAGTTGAGTTTAAACGGCGTGATTTCACATGTAATCAAAGTTTGTGTTAATGGGCACTGAAAGACATTTTAATGAAAACGTCATATTCACTTCAAATGAAATACTTTTCAATCTGAAGTAAATATTAATTAAAGCAATAAAGTATTAGGACTCTTCTAGTCGTTGCAAACCTTTTTGTTCAGAAAGTGAAATTAATTAGCAATTTTAGGAACTCTAAATGTCTTTTCTGGTTCAACGAGCCTATCAGCCCATGACTTGATTAATATAAGAGCTCCATCTATGACCTAGAATGTCAAGTAAGCATCTTTATCGCAATTAACTTTTTTAACACTTTAGTGGATACAAATTGGATTAAACCCTTCTCTTTAAATGAACAAAGTATATGGAGATCTAACACATCCTTGTAATTCTCTATCTTAGTAAATTCTGATTATATGCATTACCGTAGTTGTTTACATTGCGTTAATTATCTTATATACAGTTTTTAATTTTTACAAAAATGTAGTTATCATTTAGAGCATGGTCGCATACTTGCACATACATGCAGATTTACATTAATTTGGTTTCACAGCCTGTAATGATGCACCTCAAAATTAAGTTAAATACTTTTTTTTTCAGATGAAGACCTTGATATTAGTTGAAACATATCAAAGTCAAGTCAAAGCGTTGTATTGTCATGTGTGCAGGTTGTTCTGCACAATGAAATGTTTACTTTGTAGTACATGCAGGGAAGTATTAAAAGTAAAAAAAATATTAAAAGTTAAGAATTTTTTTTGTTGGTGTGTTGGGGAAGATCATTATGTCTATCAACTTTCAACAATTCGTTTTTCCTGAACTGCTGATATGACTGGTATAGTATACGTATATATTATAAGTACAAAATGCCAAACTATGCAGAAGCAGCGGTGCTCTATATCATATCACTTTTTTGCAGTAGATGCAAACACAATGCCGCAGAAACACTTTACTTTTTGTAAAATAAATCAGACATTACCATGAATATTAATTAATACAGTTATTATTTCTTCATAAACATTTACAAAAATGGTTAATTGCCCATCAATTAAGAACTATTGTGTCTTGTAGAACAAATATCTATTAAAACATTGTCTTAAGGAAAGCATGTTTACTAGCAGTTTCTTTGTGCTAGTAATCCTTTTGGCCATTTTGAAAACACAAAATATAATTTTGTTTGGTTTGAATTTTCCCTGGTCTTCCTCAAATGTGTTATCTCTTAAAAAAAGTTGGTAAATGCTGCCAAATTATGAAAGATAAATGACAAGACAATATTTGTCTGTACACCAATTTCTGCCACTCATAGGTTTTTGTAACTGAGAGCAGATTATCTGACCTGATTTCAGTAAATGGCTTGATGTAATTTGAAATGATTGTAAACATGAGGGATCTGTGTCAAAGTATCGTTTTACTTAAATCATCCGCGCTATTCTTACATTATTATAACATTATCTGTTGTTGCCAGAAAAATACACATGATGGTGAAACCTCAGACATACGCACAAAAAACAATTTTGTATCTTGCTACAGTAAATAAATATTCAGTGAAACCAATAGCATTATCCAATACTCTTCAGAGTTTCTCCTTAAGCCTTCGATCTGATAGTCTTAACGATGAAAGCAATGCAAGTATAGATGAATCGGCTTAATTAAGTCTCTTGTTATCTCCAAGAACAGTACAGTTAACTCTGGTGGAAATATTGATGAGCAAAGTCTATTATTGGCTATTGACTGGATGTTATTCCAATCAGGGGGTAATTATGACTCTAAATCCTCTGTCCGGATCAATGATTTGGGTTACGATGCATCAAGGATCACAGTCTTGTCAGTTGGAATCACAGCAGTGACAGATGCCCCTTTTGCCAAAATACTCTTAATCAAATTGATTGTTTTAGTTACACTCTGAGAACCAACAAGAGGCAAAGGTGACTGCTTTCACTTCTCCGGCACATAGAATAAGCGCTAAGCTCTAATCCTATAAACCTGCTCCCCAGACAGAGCATCAGAGTCTGCACCTGGGGAAGCGGGAAACGGATCGCCAGTCAATAAATATGCCTGAGGTTAATCCCAATTTGGATGCATGAAGAGCACTTTAAAATTCCGAAGGAAAAGCTTGACTGTTAATGTAATACATTCCTGTTAACCTCTTTAAATACTTCTGAAAGCTGTGAATGTACATGATGATCAGTTATGTACACTTTCCCTTTTGATGGTGAGTTTGTGCTGAAGGAACACCTGCATGAAATAAATTGGCGCAGACGTTGAATCTAAAAGAAAGATTAAGGTGCAGGGAAATTGTGTAATGAGTTGCATGTACATACAGTATGTTCGTGAAAGAGTAGGAGGCTAAAAAGGGGATGAGGAGGGGTACACGTTTTAAATAGCGCAGACAGATACGCCCCATCAGCAGCCCCAGGTGTCAGATTGTGAAAAGGCAAAGATTCAAATTAGAAAAATTAATAACAGTGTGCTAGATGGGGAAAAAAACCCACATATTTTGGAATACAGCTGTGACAAGACCAGAGGAATTAGTCCAATTTAAAGTGGTAATTGCTCCGCTAATTCCTCAGCTAATTTCTTCTTCAATTTAACTAAGGATGATAGCATAAAAGCTCGAGACTCAAGTCCTGATTCCTTTTATGGGGTCCTTCCCTCCCCCTTTGACTTTCTCTCTCTCTCTCTCTCTCTCTCTCTCTCTCTCTCTTTCTTTCTCATCACTCACACCCTAAATATTCCCTGGTCTATCTAAATCCTTAATTTTTTTTCTAATTTCATTTAATCCATAAGCCTTCTCCATAATTCTCGTCTTTTTCATGCTAGTTTTTTTTTTCTTTTCGATTAGACATTTGGCTTGTTAAATCCAAAACAAATGTCGGTGTTATTTTTAACAGTAATTCTGAGGCTATTTTATATTTAGAAACTACGAAACAACTGTCACTTTTTCCTTATCATTTAAGTGATATTCAAGGTACGTATATGTCTTCACTTGATCGACACAGTCTTGTTTTGTTTTATTTTAAACAGAGCCTGCTGGTTTACAATAGGTTTTTCCATGACCTTTTGACATGGATCAGCATTTTCCATTTTTAGTGATAATTGATTTTTTTTTCATTGCTTTATGACTGAAAATATGCTTGTTTGTTTCTATCTTTTTAATCTGTTTTTTTTTTTTTGGTGAACCATACCTGCTGCTTTTATTGGTTTATCTATCTAAGATAAAGAGTTTCTATCACAACCTTAATTGGGATTTTGACCTTGTTGTGTTGCTTTCATGCTGAATGATGGCTTTCTGATTATAGTCTTACAGAACTAGACTGTTGGCTTGAAAGGCAGATATTGAATTTATTTCTCATTGAGCACTTGTGTTGCTTGCATTTGACTAGAGGCTGTTGAAGTGTATAATTTGAGCTTAACTTCACATTTATTTTCGCATTTTCAAAGCATATAAAAAATTATTGTCACTTTTTGAGATTGATTGTATCGTGAGTGTGTGTTCAAAAACAAATCAGTCTGAATTAACGTTGCTACTGTCAGGGATTGAGATGTGTGTGTGTGTGTCCAAAGGAAACGACTCTTGACATGGTTGTGTGTGTTAGTTCAGTCAGTCAATTTAATTCCCATCTGTCATGGTTAGTTTCACAGTTGTCATCCGTTTTGCTACTGACCAGCAGTCTAACGGCAACCTTTAACCTGAACGCATTCTATATAAATCACATTAGCGGCCCTGTTCTTTTTAGCTTCTCTTTGAAGCAGCTGAGTAAGACATCTGTCCTGTTATGTTCTAGCTCAACGCCCTCACTTGTTTCCTCCTGCTCCCTGTCTTATCTGATTTTATGCTTATTAGGTGCCACGTTGAGGGCTCGGAGCTCACAGCCAAAGTTCAGCTCCGTCTGAAAAAGCTGGGAGGCGAGGAAGATTTCAGCTGTCGCATTTCAAATGAGATGATTTGTTCATCCACATCAGCATGACACGGCCTTTCTCTTCGACTTTATCAGTTACAAATGTCAGCGAGGAAACAACGGTCCTGATTCTTGCCTGGCTAATTGTTGGGCCTTAATTAGCCTTGCAGAACAAGGTGTGCAGCTTGGTGAAGAGCTTCTATTCAGAGAGCTTTCAGAGCGCCGGTTGCGAGTGAGTGCCTAACAGCAGATGCAAATCTAAAGAAAATGCTCTTCCCATTCAGGTGCATCTCTCGGGGTGGGGGGCATGCGCGTAATGGGATGGTGAAATTGGGAGGTATTAAAGTGCGTCTAAGTGTAAGGGGGGAAAAACAATAACATGTCCTCCAGCACATTTTTGTCGCTTTCTCTTCTCATCTTAAATCGAGGTTGTTGAGGACCCATTTAAAGCTCTCATGCTCATAGTTCCTCCATTAACGGTATGGTTTATTTTTTTGTGCGCAACTGTGTGTGTGTAACATTTGCTGCATGAGATCAAGTGCTCACCCCAGTCAGTTGGATAATTTTCTGCCTCCGTCTTCAGTGCGATAGAATAATGCTTTTTTTTTTTTTTTATCTCATACAGCCAATGTAAGAAAACGGCCGTATTTTTATTCGTCTAACTCTTTTCAGTGTTATGCACTTCCACCACTGTGGCGATAGTGCCGGGAGTTATTTCATGAATTTGTTTTAATCCAAGTCGCATTAGGTTTCTGCTCATAAGTATGCACTAATAAAATGCACAGATGAAATACCTTCTCCTGTGTTGCTGGAGAGTTGTTGTCAATCATAAAGACCACTATAAGCAGTAGTTGACGTCTACATACTACGCTCTTCTGCATAGCTGGATAGCAGCTCTATTTGGCGTGGCCTGCGGTGCATGGCAATTTTGTACTGTTACAGTCAATACTGATGTCTCCATCTGAAATAAACATTGTCATTATCGGTATTCACAATGGATTAAATTACCTCAAGCTTCTCCGTGGCACAGCTCAGCACAGCGTCTTTTTGTGTAGGTAACAATGGCTGGGAGATTTGTGCACCCAGCATTTAGAACTGCGCCACTGACCTGTAGAACAACTCCAGGGCTTCGTTCAAATGCATAGCAGCAGTCGTGTTGCGCGATTGTGTGTTTGTCGGATGCAAGTTGGCTCCTCGGGACTCAAAAACAAGGATGTTCTCCTGTGGAGTTACGATGGCGGTTGGTCGACTGGACGTCGAATAACCTTGCTGACACGGCCCTTGGCTTTCTGGGCTCATGGCGTATAGTTTACAGATTGTTGTGAAGAACACAATTTCTCACTTTGGACTCTGGATGGACCTGTGGTACAGTGAGCAGACTAATGCTGTGGCTTTCTCAGTCCATCAGAGACTATCTTCCTGCACATAATGGTGCATTGGTGCATATTCCATCCAAGGCCAGGGCACCGAACTCATTATGGGGTCATGCCGCCATATAATAGAAGTTTAGTCAAGGCCACAGAACTGAGAGAGTGTGTGGGTTGAAACCGTCAACCTGAGGACATGTGGAGACGTGGCCTTCCACAGCCCTTCGCTCGCTCTTCATGAGGCTGAACCCAAGGACAGACACCATTCAATCATCGCTCTCAGAATTCACATTCAAACCGCCAGAACTCTCAATTAGTCTTTAGCTCATGAGAGCCACCTTGAGCTAGTATGAGAGGAGAGGTGGGTTTCAATACAGCTCAGACATACAATGGATGGGCAAAGTAGGGGGTGATGGATGTGGTACGCTAAAACTGTAGCCTGCCACAAATCTCACCATTTTCTTTTGTCTTTTCTTCATTGCTTTTTTTTTGTCATTGTTCCCGCAGAAGTCCAGTCTTTGTTTTATGTGTTTACTGAGCTAACCTGTTTTTTTTGTGGTTCGGAGTTGCCATATAAATTGAATGTATTCTAGGGAAGTCTACAATAGCAAGTCAGCTAAAACTAAATTATTCGGTTTTACTAGTTTTCCCGACTCGATTAACTTATTTGTTCTACTGCAAATGGAATATAGTCATTCTGGGGAGGTATACTTTATTTTTGCACAGTTAAAGTTCTACGGTGAAATGAAAAGTGTATGAATATTTTATTTGCTTTTACAAATCTGGCTGTGCTAATCTAATAAGTAGTGAGATCATACAAGCGTGTTCACACTTTTTCATACGGACTCGTCCTCGCTAAATCACCAGCACTCCACCTTCCCCTTTAAACCCAAAATTAAAGGTATATGGAAAAAACAGGCCTTTCATCATGTTTGTGTGTGCTCTGAATATTTTGTGATTGAATAACTGTGTGTGTGTGTGTGTGTGTGTGTGACAAGAGACCACTGAGCGACAACTAATAAGCAGGTCTATTGCTCCCTCAAGCACCAGAACCTCAGACCGTTGCTCTCTCTTGCTTTCTCTCTCTCACACACACACACACACACACACACACACACACACACACACGCTCGCTCACTCCCTCTCTCTCTAACACCTGGCAAATATTATTCATGGCTACAAGGGCAGCATTTTTGAAAGGAGCAGTTCAAAGGCTTTGCCGCTGAGAGCAAAGTGAAGGTGTTTTTGAAAGACTGGAGTGCACTTTTACGTGTGCTGCAGAGCGCCGGGCCATTTCCGCAGATGTAATGATGAAGGGAGGCGTGTGTGTGTGCACACGTTTGAGTGTTGGCATGGACAGAGGCCATGTAATTTTAAGATGGGCCCGAGGAGACAAAGAAAAATTTTCAATTGTTTTCAAAAGGATGTATTTAACTTTGCAACCAACCCAATTGGACACAATGCCCGCGGCATGCCTTTACCTCAGCAGAGCTCATTGGGAGAATAAAAAAAAAGATTATTCTTACCCCCTCCACTAGGGTTGGTGACCAGGCCATTTTCGACATGAAACCAATCCTGTGCAAGGTTAACGAGCAGCCCGCTGCTCATCAGGCCAGCTAATGAGTTCTCTCACGCAGACCTATCACATGACCTCCGAGGTCACATGACCCATCAAACCTTGTCTGCCTTTCCCTGAATCACCTGAATATTTCATTCAGCTGCAGATTAACACCAATCAATTAGTCATCAGAGCAAGGGCCAGAATTCCACACTCATAAAAAAGTTCAGGGGTCAACCCGAGTGAGATTAGTCTGGCCAGTGTCTGTTTCCCCTCTGATATTAGCTTCCGTCGTACTACTGAATGATGTACTGGTCAGCGGGGCCAAGTTCTAATGGGGTTAGGGGTTAAATCTCTTAATAAGTGTTGAACAGAACTGTGAATTATGACTTTACCACAGACGTTAAGCGTAATGGGGAGGTGATAAATGCCCCGAATGCCCTCTTCTTTACTTGAGTGGTTCTCCTCGCTTATTCGTCAAGTTTGGTTACATAAAGTGAGTGTACAGCCATGCATTAACTATTTATGTTGAATTAGTAAGGTGAATGCTAAAGGTCAACAGCCTGACGTCAGGATTAAGTGTCACCTTTTGCCGCTGATCTGATCAGGTATCGGCACTGTTGCCCACATGTTCACAAATCTGCTGTGTCTGCGGTGCTCTCTGTTGATAAAGTTGTCTTAGATAAAGGCAACATTAGAAAGCTATAGATTTTGCTTCAACTTTTTGGGTATGGTTGAGGTGTGCTAATGATTTGATGGGATTATCAGGGTTTTTAGGAATAGATCAGCTCAACCGTGAGATAAAGATATCTCAACTAGCACTGGTTTTATGTGTATTTTGTACCAATTTTGATTATTTCAGTGAGTATCTGAGCTTAAATGACTATGTACCAATATTTTTGACCAATGTGATTTGTGTTCATGTTATGACTGTGTGAGTGTTTATTAATCCACTTTATGGTTAAGACGATAATGATTTGGATTTGTTTTCTCAGTGAAAGGCTGTTTGTGTCTGAGATTCAGGCTGATTTATTGTCTTGAGTTCCTCAATCTTTTCTCATGGAGGACAGAAGTGGTGTTGAGTGTCCCATTCCCAGGCTGTTTTAGGGTGGTTACTGTCTGAACAATAACGTGGGAACAGACTCTGAAATCTATCAGATAATGACCCATCTCTGTCAGAGGAGAAATTTCCAAGGAGTTTGCATGTCTGCAGCATTCTAATTTAATAGCTTCTTTCCTTTTCAGTCTTGGTTTGGTTCACAGTTGCCTTGCTTTTTGACATTAGTATCTGCTACTAATGCTCAAAATGATTTAAAAATATAACGCATTCAACGGCAGCTTGACCTCTCCTGATACACATAACACATACAAGCAGTCCATCCGCCAGAACGAAGGATCCCAAGGGAGGTGATCAGGTTATTAAATATGAATGGCAGAAGGGAAGGGGCAGTATATATTCCCTTTAATTTTTTTGTATTATTAAGCAGGTGGCTGAATATGATAGTACTGGCTGTCATGTCTTTAATTAGGGGCTATTTTCCGTCAGCTCAACTTACAGTGGAGCTCCGCTGTTCATCTGGAGTTCACACGGCTGATGGCCACCACTCACCCATTTCATTCAGTCATTCGCAACAGTTTTAACTTTATAAAATGCATTTGCCCAAGTTATAGTTTTACATTATGGATTTACATTACATGATTTGTCCAAATTTTGCGTTACGGTTGATTGTAATTCCTTTAATGGTAATTCCTTAAATGGAATCTAACCCGTGAACTTTGGTGCTCTTCTCATTGAGCTAATTTGGTGCATTTAATACATTCATTTATATTTCTTCCACGATCAAGCAATCCAATGTTTTATTCAGCTGCCATAATAATTTGGCAAACATTGATGTGAATTAGTTGCACTTGTTTAATTAAGACCATTGTGGTAATTTAATTGACTGTTTGTTGGCTTTTAATCCTGGAGACTGTTAATATCTCAGGACTGATTTTCACATTATACCATTGTGGTGCCTTGTTCACAGGTTGTCACAACAGTTGAGAATGATGGTGTTATTTTGTAGAGTTTGCGGTTGTTTATTGCTCCGTTTGGGGCTTTTCTAATGATTGTTGTTATTCAGCTAAATGAGGCTGCAATAATTAGCGTGAGACTGATAATTGGGCTTCACAGGGCTGCGGAATAGAGGAGGATGTGCAGGGATAACGCAGGTGAATGAGGATATTTGACAACCAATGTTTTCATTGTAGTTTTGATTCATTTATAAATGGACACCAACGTTTTAAAGTGCCATTTATTTTTGGATATGAATTGGCCCATTTTAATTTTCCATCTAATTAATTGCTCTTGTTTAACCCGCCTTATCTTCATAACATTAGTGTTTTGTAAGATTCAACTGTGAGTGGTTTTGTTGGTATGAAATTCAATAAGGATTTTGAATTAGTTGCCGTGCATGTTCACCTGTTACTGAAATAATGCTTAAAAATATTTAATATCTATTATAAGCCCGAATAAAATGTGTACTTACAAAATATGCTTACTACTCAAACACACATGATCGAATAATCAAAAGTATGAGCATTTTATGAAAATATATTCAAATTTCAATATGTATAAAGCACTTCCTCTCCTCTCTTCTTAAATATTCTTCCTTTTTTGCTCTTCTCTTTCCTTCCTTTCCCTCCTGCACTCAACATTGTGTTGGTCTATCTGATCCTGGACTCTTTTGTTGCTCTTTGAAAAGCCCGACCCGACACTCATTATTTTCTCCTTTATCTTCCTCTCCGACGCTCTGATTAGGGTGGTCGGGTTTGACAGTCGCCTCCACAGAGATCCTATCCATTACGCTGTCACCAGGGGCAGTGTGTGTGTGTGTGTGTCTGTGTCTGTCTGTCTGTCTGTCTACCTGTGTGTGTGTGTGTGTGTGTGTGTGTGTGTGTGTGTGTACACGCAGGAGTTTGTGAGTGATACTATAGTGTGAAGTCTACAAACGAAAGCACTTTACGCAGGATTATTGACAGTCAGTATGAATTTATGTATCCATAGATATATTTCCTAAGTTGGTAGCAGAGGAGAAGAACAATCTGGAATGGAAGATGCGTTTGGAGAAATGTGCTTAAATATATCTGAGAGGAGGCGTTTCGGGGCCAAGTACATTGTGAACAAAATGGGTTGTGTTGGCTTCGGGAGACTATCTTCAGCTAATTACACCAACCTCCTTGTTTAATTAAATCCTTGTTAGGGGTTCAGGCAGAGAAGCTAATTAAACTGCTCTCTTCTTTTCATAATTGTGGGATGATATAGAATCTGCGTGTGAGGGAAGTTCCTGTTTGTCTGAATAATGAAGACCACCGTGTTGTTGTGGAGCGCACGTTTGCTCCGCAAGCATTCTGGACTGGAGGAGACCGGATTGTATGTTTGTATTCAGACTTCTTTCTCACTCATTCTGCAGCACCATTGCTCTGTCTCTCTCCGGAGGCTTCTGGCTGCTCCATTGTGTCAGTAGGTGGAAGGGAAATGGGCAATATGAGCCCATGGTGGATTGCTGATGCAGCCAAACTATTCTGGGCTATCCTCTCGGCTGTCATTTGTTGTCAAATGACCTAGTACTGAATCTTTTGTGGTGGTGTAATAGTTGTGCATGTGCGGTGGTGTGGTTGGCGGGCCATGCTGGAAAAGGCAATAACTGAGCTATTCATTAGGTATTCTTAAATTATTGGCAATGAACTGTACGTAATGTTTTTGGTACCCGTAGGTTCGATCTGAAATGAATTTTTAATTAAATAGATTTGAAATAAACATTTGAACTTTTTAAGTAAAAAAACATTGAAAACATTAAGGAAATAAAACATTGAATTTTTTAGTCATTGTTCAGCTAGCTTCCCTTAGATTTAAATATTTTTATTTTTAAAAGACTAATATGACGGGTTTTTTTTTTTTTTTTTTTTTTTTAGAATTTCTTTAATTATTATTTTTTTTTTTTTACTATCATTTCATTGTAGAGTAGTTCTTGTCATATGAAATGCAGTTTAGTAACTCAACTCTTAATTTCTAAACACTTTAAATAAGCTAACAGCTTGCTAAAGTGCTCAGCATGGCAGAAACAAGCAACAAAGTAACACAAAAAACATTCAGTGATCAAGCTACAGTCTTCCACTGATTGTACAAATGCTACATTTAGTTTCTTTTTTACGCAATTAATTTAGGGAAATATCGGTTTGTTTTCTTTTATTTAGATAAAGTTTTTAAAAATAAAAGCCATCCTGTTTCATCTTTGTGTCTCTCTTTCAAACAAACCTCAACAGGTTAGAGCCATTTTGTGTGTTTGAGTTGTTTTAATTCAATTAGAAGCCCCGTCCTCATCGACTGTTGTCTTTATAGACGTATTAGTTATGAAAGCCGTCTAAAGGATTGGGTCTTTGTACTTGCTTCCTGCACTGTAATAATGGATGTTCTTATGACACAGAGGTGTATAGTGGATGCAGTAATGGGAGAGTAATTTCATCCTGGTCACAACTAAATATAAAGCGTCTCAAGGAACTGAAGGAAGAAATAAACAAGTCTTGTCACAGCCACTGCAAATTACATTTTCAGGAGTTTTTTTGATAATTATTATTAATAATAATATTATTTGTTTTACTATTATCATTAACATCTTGTGTAATTGTCTGAATGTTTAAGCTCACCAATTGCATTATCATAACACAATAAAACTAAACATAATAAACAATATTTTTTCCGAATTAATGTAATATGCATTATGCCACAAAGTAATTATCCGGGTTTGCTTGGAATAAATGTGTTCTTTTACTGGATAGGACTCAAATAAATTTAAACATTAATGGCTTTCTTGATTTGCATCAAAATAGTGTGTTATTGTCCATCAGTGTTGGCTGATATTGAATGTGCATTTCTGTCGTTCCAAAGCCTCGTGATTTTAAAATGCACTGCAAGTTAAATATGCTGATTAGAGGCCTTATCTGCAGCACGGCCCATCTCATCACTTCCGTGAATGGCTGTCTCGTTTCGAAAAAAAATGCATTTTAAAAACCCAGAGTGGGTAATCGAGTATAAGTGAATTAGTGGGTGGCTTTTCCCCTTTTTTTCGCAATTTATTCCACAACCAGTTATCAGAAAATATTGCTGTAAGCAAATTTTACTGGGGGCCTTTTAGAGCAGCAGCTGACTCCAGGCATCAGGGGGCTTTTTAGAATCTACCAGTCAATAGGAAACTTAGACATAAATGAGAAGCGAGAGAAAGGAGTGTGAGCGAAGAGGGAAGAAAAGGGCAGGTGTAGGTTGGGGGCTTTGATCCACTCAGACCTCCTTAACAATGATGACCTCATTTCTAATGTTGGGAGCCAAATGAGGAGGGAGGAAGTGCCCACCGGACTGTTGCGCACAGACGCAAGCACGCATTCACACACTCGAAAAATGCTGGGGTGCCACATTGACCCTTTCTCACAAAAAAAGGGGGGAGAAGAGCTTTAATTTGCCTCCAGGGAGGGATCTGCTTTGGGACGGACTGCTCCAGCAATCCTTAGGCTAAAATCCTGTCTCCTCCCCAAGGGGAGCAGGGGTTTGGGGCAGAGCAAGGGGGAAGCGTGCTGGGTCATTGGCTGGTGTTGACTTTCGCTGAGAGGCTTTTTGGTGCGTGTTGTTAGCGTGTCAGCTCTAATTAGTGTTGCGTAGTGAGGGTTAAATGAGATTACACAGTCTTCAGACCCCGCTGCTCAGCTCATGGGCATGTTAAATAGCCATTTCACACACACTGCAAGTCACAATTCCACTGTATTCCAGCCACTGATGCCTTCACTGGGAGTTTCTGTGCACATGTTTTTTTTTTCTTTAGTAGACTGATGTTTAAAAATAAAGAGCTGTCTTAATTTATGGCTGTATAATACTTTGATCACACATTATTAAGTAACATAAGCGACGAATAAAATCCGTCAATTGTAGTCATGTGGACTGTCCATGATGTACAGCTAGTGCATTCAATATATGCACTTAATTGTTATATTCATAGGACTTTGAGGGGAAAAAAAAGATTTATAAGGATCATAGTCTGTTAGGACTTTAGCAAGGCTATCTCGCTGTTATTTTTCATTTAGCCGGCTGCCGTAATGAATGTATAAGCCGCATTAGTCTCATGCTGAAAATCCTTTTGTGCAAGAGACTAACTTTTTCTGCCTGTGTGTGTAATAAGATTAAGGTTATTAGGCGAGGTGTGAGCCATGACCCCATGAGGAGATGAGATGGGGGGGCATCAGACTCCTTCTTAGTTGAAAAGCCATTTTTTGTGTGTGTTTACCAGGACATTTGAGATCACACTTTTAAAGACTGGTGATTATTGACTGGAATATGACTTATTCAAGCTACACAAACAAATAGTGATCGTGTTACAGGTGTTAGATTTCATAACTTGCAGCATAACCACACAATAGTTCAGCAAACACAAAGGACAGGTCTAAATTTGTTCATAGAAACCTTCTGATGCAGCGCTCAAATGCTGTGGAATCTGATATGAAACTATATAAAATTATAATCATTTCAAGTTTATATGCATACTTTTGCAAACTGTACAAATAAAACTATCATATGTACTGTACACGTACTTCATTTAGAGAACCAAATTTAAAAAAAAAAATATTTAGACTGATGTGGATGGATGATGCTTTAGGAAGAAAGAAAGAAAGAAAGTGAGTGTGATTGTCAATATGGCCACTTTATACTGATCACAACATTTCTGATTTCTAAACATTCCATTTGTCAGGATTGTCCTCATGGAGAGCCATTTTGGCAGTAATCTGATGAAGCATGGTGGCCTTCTACGCGAGGTAAGGCGTATTTATCTTTGAAATTGCACCATGTTCATCTCACCATTTGATCCTCCTCCATACACACTGCTAATATTTATAGGTTTTAGCCAAAAAAAAAGTAGTTTCATAGTAGGGACATTTGATAAACTGGAAAGTTTACTGTCTTTAGACTGGAGTGCACTTATTTGACATTAAAGGCGACTGGCATACACTAGTAAGTGTTGTGAGAGCTGCCATGGCTCGCTGAGCTCCCGTGTGTTTCTCAGAAAGTCAAGCACAGCATCCCTCGCCAATAATAGGCCCAGCTGAGAGCTCTGGTGCTAACAAGGCCTAAGTGGGAAAGTGGTTAACAAGGAAACCATTGCACCGTCTCTCTAATGCCAGCTCTGCCTTCTCCTCCATCCTTCCAGCAGCCCCCCACCTCACCGCCAAACAGCCCTCCATTCACTGCATAGCAACCATTGTGCCATTGCTTACCAGCGAAAATGACATGTTTACTCTTGACCAATAGGACTGATGTAGTGTATTAAAAGGCTAGACATTGAAATACATTAGTGCTCCAAGATCCGTTCGATTCTCCGTCAGGAAGACTTCTCCGACGATTTCTTTTTGTTTACGTTTTCAGGTCTCCGTCTCTTTCTCTCCATCTCGCCCTTTTCCCTGTTAACGCCCGCCTCGTCTTCGTTCCTCTTCACGCTCTCCACCTTTTTCTAGTGTTTGGGGGTCTTGCCTGATACCCATTAGCGTTAGGGCTTATTACCTGGGTAATGAGCGACACACTGTCTAATTAGCCGGGGCTTGGAGAAACTGACATCGCTCCAGCCCTGGAGCTGCCAGTGCCATTAGCAAAGCTCCTCTAAGTGATCTGTCTGTGGTCTGTTAAAACCATTACATTCATTATGGATCAATCAAAGGAAAAGGTGTTGCGGCTAATTGAGGAGTGGAACAATGCTTAAAATCTTGCCGTAATTGATGGGTAAAAATGAAAATAAGAAAAACACCCCATCGATGTCTGGATAATGGGCATATGCGCACACTGTGTGATGGATAGATTTTCTTACATAATGGATGATTGGTTTCTGAGTGAACAGCCTGTGTCTTTTAATGAAATTATCTTAAGCAATACTTTAACATGCCCGGTGAGAAAAGCTCATTCTTTTGAGGACAGCCGAATCTACTTTTCTTTGTAAATATCCAAGGTTTTGTTGTGCATTTCACCCTAATGATATAGAAACGAAAGTTAGTTTGTCGCTCAAGTGTTGCGCGGTATTCGAAGTAAATCGGCTTTCCGGTTGTGGCACGTTTCCTTTTAGTTCACCGAGTTTTATTCTCTTTGAGAGATCTGGTGAGTTTGCACAACTGCGAAACGGATGTTGATGTATTTTAGGCATAAAGTGGAAAGAAAGACCTTTTTCGACTTGAAAGCACCTACATGCTTTTAGATTTGACGCCACATTTTTCTTCCCTTTTGGTCTCAAGCAGTCTTATCTCTCGGCTTTCGTGTCAGCAGACAGCTCCGGACAGAGTTATGGGAAGCCTCAAAGAACCGTTGTGACTGCTTTTTCATCTCACTACAAAGGGTTATGCCGAAATGCCTATTAGTTAGTTCCTTTATTTATTTATTTATGCTAATGATCCATAAATCAACAGGACATGGTTCTCCTCACCACAAGGGGAATTTTGCCCTGGAACTCTTACCCTGAATCATCTGGACTCTCTATTATTAAATATTAACCTCATGTTTTAGATATTTTTAGAGACGTAATTTCCTCCAACCTTCGTTTATCACCGACTTGACTTTAAATTTGATCAAGCTTCGGGATTGCCAACGTTCAAACTAATCCTTGTCATAAGACTGTAATTGCGTAAAACACACAAATAATTACATCCAGGAATGCAACGCAATTGACGGATACTAATGAGGCCTGTTCGAGAAGGTTACGGAGTGTGTACACCGGAGAGGGAGGCTTGGTAGAGCTGTGTGTGTGTGTGTGTGTGTGTGTGTTTGCCAAGTGTTTAGTGCAACAGATTGGACACAATAGCCGTGGCGGAATCGACTGCCTACTCGTCCTCCATTATCCCGTGTTGGTGAAGTTGGGAGACAGATTGGAGTTGTAACCAACACAGACAGGCTTGACACCTGCTCGCATCTCTTCTGCTCATGCCATCACTGGGGAGAGAAAACCTGATTAACAGTGCTTTGCTAATAGAGGAAATTAACACAGCGGTATCCTGGTGAAGGAGAGCTATACTCTGATAGGGGTGTTTAACCACCGGCAGCCAGAAAAGCCATGGTGAGAGATTAATGAACTGTGCAGTGATAGAGCTCAGCGTCGTGCTGTTGATGGGGCTCAACAAGTCTCTGTTTGGGGCTAATGACTCTGTGAAGACGCCGAACACACTGTGCCACGCTATAGTGACTTCCTTTGCCGAAAAGCCCTAATGCATATTTCTGCATTAAATTAGGAGCAGTTATGCGTGGATGAACCTAATCGCTGCCTAGTTGCCATGTAATTATTTTTCATAACACTCTTCATTATGTGGAAGAGTGTAATGCTATTCAGAATATCTATTCTCTTTTGTTTTGGTTGTTTAAATAAATCTGTATAATTTTGAGTCGTTCCACATGTATGGGCTTCTCCAGCGTTTTATGGGGACATGAAATTGACTGCAGATTTGTTTTGCAATGCTTTTTTTTATTTGTTTGTCATCTCGTCGAATTCCCACATGACGGTTTCTTTACATCGACTATAATGATGATTTTGAACGTCTAGACTGCTGAGAGGCCGGCTAATCAATGGATGAAATTAATATTCTCGACCCCAACATCTGCCTTTTTAGCCAAGTGAGATGGAAGCATGTTTTCAGCAGATTGACAGGAATTTTTTTTTTACTTGATATCTTCTGGAAAAGAGGATGTTTTGAGGTGAGCTGAGTGTGTTCATGGAAGAGCCGTTTAAAAATGTTATCTTGGACGCTCAGCGTGCATATATGCCTCACTTTTTCCATGTCGATTATTCTCACCCTACCTTGTTATTGCTTTAGCTAGTTGTGAATTTCAAAGTCTTCCTGGATGGAAGTGCTTGGCATGTTGAGAAAAGATCACAGGTCACTGCTAAACTCAGAGTCAGAGACCAGTGAAGAAACTTTCTTAGTGTGCACAACACTTTGGCATTCTCATAAATTGTGCCAAGCTGTTTAGAGCTTTAGTAATTTGTGCTAAAATGTTTCACAATAATAATATTATTAATAATAATAATACAAAATAACATCAGAAGTATAATAAATGTGGCTAGAGGTGCTGTTCTGTTTCTAATTTTGTTTGTTTGGATTATTGGACACAGTTTTCAGGATAGTCTCCAGATTCTTTAAGGAAATTAAATGTATATTTTCAATATCTTAAATGCACTAGAATGTGCTATTTTGATTTTTAAGGAAACATGAATGTGAATTGAGAAACAAATACAAAATGCATCAATTTTTTATTAAACATAATACTAAAAAAACGGACAAATAAAATGGTTTCAAAGTGATTTATTATAAGCAAAAAAATAAATGGTGAACGTTGCTTTTCTTCGGGTTTGGCAGCAAATGCTGAATGGGACAGGCGCTTGCGGTATTGTTGGAGAAGGCAGCATGATTTTATCCCGACTTTTTTTTTTTTTAAATCGTGGATACAGGTTTGTTCTTCAAGTTCGTTTCCAAGGAGGAGAGAGACGCCTCGCTCCGGGGCTCCGCCTCCTTCTCCTGAATGCGCAAGCAGCTGCTTTCAAACCCAACTGCTCAATTCCATTCATCCTCGAGAGGGAACAAAAAAGTGGCTATTTATTAGAATACTTGTTTTGTATTGTTCCGCATCACACAAAAGGGGCTTTATTATGTAAGAAGGAGCCCTTTCGCCGGGAGAAACAATAACTTGAAATTGTCTTTAGAGTCTATAATAAATTTCATTTTCTTGTCTCTCTCCTCAGTGTGTAGTGAGTGGTGGGACTGAGAGCTGGGTATTGCCGGCCTTGGCACACCAAGTGTAGGTTTTAGCAAGGATGGCGGTCTGGCGAGTGGCTTTGGCTGGGTAAATACAGCGATAGAACCGGTAAGGATTATTTTCCATCACTGCAAGGGACGGAGTATAGACGAGCTTATACGTCGTTAAAATAAGGGATCGCGTTATTTGTGTTGTGTTTTTTTTTTTACATCAGCTTTACATTATTTAGTTTTAACCAATGGTATGTTCGTACACTGCTCTCAAAACTTAAGCGTAATCTTGGTGTCACCTGACTAGCGCAGACGAGCACAAACCGCTTGTTATCGAACATCTGTGATTGTCAGCAGTTTTTGACGGAGATTCGTAATCCCTGCGCGTTAACGCTAGAAAGGTATAGAATTAGTAAACGCGATTTTTACGGCATTTATTCGACTTGATTTGACATATTTGCGACTGCTAATAATTGGCAATAAAGTCGGGTATTTTTTAAAGACTTTCAGTGTACTCTTCACAAAACGAATTACTGTTTACAGTATTGGACTCTCTTTGACATTTATCATGAGTTTTATTTCGTCGAGTTTCACCTTTTTGTTTTAAGTCCTCACGCATATTTTTTTAAACATTTATAAAATGTACATGTTTTTATTTTAGTTGCCTCATTCTATGTTTTATTATTCATTTATTATTATTATTATTATTATTATTATTATTATTATTATTACTTCCACCACCACAATTTCCATATGGTTTGATACATATTTTTGTTATTGTCTGTTTTTATTACATGTATTATTATTATTGTTGTTGTTGTTGTCGTTGTTTTTGTTTTTGTTGTTAAAACGTGTTAGTTAAATTGATAAATATGTTGATTTGTTCGCACGTTTGTGCTTAGAGCTTTTAAATACACATTTATATGAATCATTTTGGCCAAATAACTTGTTTTCCTCTCGTTTAAAGAAAAAGCCATGCAACTATATAAATAAATTGCTCAAGTGATGCAAAATGCTAATTAAAAGTCCTAAACACAATGAGCATTATTTTTAAGGGATATTTTATATAAATAATATGTTTTCAATCAGCTATACCTTATAATCTTTTTAAAAACCCAGAAATCAGAAACAATTGAGCTATTATATTTTAGTCTCAAGTGTTCCCTCAAATGTATTAAAGAGACATGCCGGTTAGGCTCTTATTCACAATGAGGGAGTGTTTTGGATGACTGCTGTCACCTCAGTTCTCGCACGTGCACTAACAGTGCCCTATTGCCCCCAGCGCGCGCACAACAAAGACTTTGTGAAGAGCGCGCGACACTAAAGGAAAATGAGGAGAGACTATAAACGTTGTTCCTAGATGTTACAATATGAAATTCTACGTTAAATCCGATTAACTTAAGTATAAATAACAAATTAAATACGCGCGCTCTTGTGTCTGTCTTTTTTCAACAACGTCGCTTGTAGTTTATCAAATATCTGTAATAAATGCAGCTTTATAATACGTAATAGATTGTATAGGCTACGGGAGGTTGGAACACATTGACGTTCCATTGCTTGTGTGTATCTTATATTATAATAAATGTTAATCACTATTTTTAATAAAATAATACATGTTATATACTTGTTTATACAAAATTGCATTCGAGTGTTAACACTTATATAAACTTTTTTTTGTGTTTTAATTGTTGTTGTTGTTGCTGTTTTTTTTTTTTTTTTAATTTAGATTTTGCACATCAACACACTAAAGAATTCACACAAGATGTCTGAAATGTAAATACTTTCCAGACTATAAAATGATTGTATTTATTGTACACGCACACAGTTGGTCGACAGAAACAGATCGTGTTTTGCTCAATTAACAATTAATTTATCAACAGTGTAAAAGATTCCAACGCGTCATTTTTACATTTCAAAAATTTCATAGCGGGATTGTCTTTAGTTTTATATTTTAAACATTGTTCCTTTCTTAGTTCGTTTCGGAAAGATGCTTGCAATAACAATGCCTACTTAGAACACCACCAGACGGCAGTGTTCTCGACCCTGAGAACTTTACAAAAACAGTATCTGGTTTACTTTTATTTACGTACAGTATTTTTTTGCCGAGCTAATTTTAGAATTTTTGTATGTAACAGAAAATAAGCTTTGTTGTATTTTATTTTTAGCAGTATAAATTATAACAGTTTAATAAGACGGAAAACAGGTCGTTGCGTCTCGTTTGACATACGTTTGATTTGTGAAAATGAATTGAATATATTTCTTTTCTAGCGGTTTGTTTTTCACATAATTTTAGAAATTATTGAATCGAACAATGTCCCTAATTTACTGGGTTTTTTTACTATTATATCCAAGTTTTCAAAGTGTCATCTAAGTAAAGTCAATACATCCGTCGTTTCCTGGTATGTATACTGCAGCCGATTGAAGAAGCTCAAACTGCTTCCTCAGTATTTACTCTACTTTAGGGGGGCGGCGTTGACCCTTCCAGCATCCCGCCTCTTGGTTCTATCCTCCTTGCCTACGTCACTCGAGCGAACTCCATGCAAATCGCCCCTAGCTGAAACGCCATTGGCCGCTCGCTCGTTTTAATCGCTGTCAAAACGCATCATATGGCCGCCGCTTTAACTAACTCTTCAACTCCACCAGGAAAAGTAACTCAAATGCACGTTCAATTAATGTGGATGTGAAACGGCAGTCGGAGACGACGCTAAATAGGCTACGGAGCGAACGAGAGAGCTGCAGTTTACAGTTAACGGCTGGGAATAGCGCGAATTTAACGTTTACCGGAGCTTGTGGAGCACCTGCTTCTGGCGGACTACAGAGCGCCGAAAGTTCATGTTTTTTTTTCTCTGTTAGCTGAGAACTTTTAAGCCACTTGAATGTATAGCATGATGATGGAGACGGACCTTCATTCCCCGGGACCCCAAACCAACACAAATCCGGGGCAGACGGGCCCAAATTCGGGGAGCAAAGCTAACCAAGACCGCGTAAAAAGACCCATGAACGCATTCATGGTGTGGTCTCGGGGACAGCGCCGGAAAATGGCTCAGGAGAACCCCAAGATGCACAACTCCGAAATTAGCAAAAGACTTGGTGCTGAATGGAAGGTGATGTCAGAGGCTGAAAAGCGACCCTTTATCGACGAGGCGAAGCGGTTGCGAGCCATGCACATGAAAGAGCATCCGGATTACAAATACAGACCCAGGCGCAAAACCAAGACCCTGCTTAAAAAGGACAAGTACTCGTTGGCCGGCGGCTTGCTTGGCAGTGCCAGCGGTGGCGTCGGAATGAGTCCTGCGGGGGTCGGCCAGAGGTTGGAGAGTCCTGGTGGTCACGGAGGCTCAGCCAGCGCGGGTTACGCACACATGAACGGCTGGGCGAACGGTACTTACTCCGGCCAGGTTGCCGCTGCTGCCGCGGCGGCTGCGATGATGCAGGAGGCGCAGCTCGCCTATAGCCAACATCCAGGTAGCGGGTCACATCATCACCACGCGCATCACCATCATCCGCATAACCCGCAGCCCATGCACCGCTACGATATGACCGCTCTTCAGTACAGCCCCATCTCGAACACGCAAAGCTACATGAGCGCTTCTCCATCAGGCTACGGTGGGATTTCATATACGCAGCATCAAAACTCCAGCGTCGCGTCTTCTGCAGCCATCGGTACGCTGAGCTCACTGGTCAAGTCTGAGCCTAACATAAGTCCCCCGGTTACCACACACTCCCGTGGTCCCTGCTCTGGAGACTTGCGAG
The DNA here is from genome assembly GCA_028128575.1 of Paedocypris carbunculus. Classification (NCBI taxonomy): domain Eukaryota; kingdom Metazoa; phylum Chordata; class Actinopteri; order Cypriniformes; genus Paedocypris; species Paedocypris carbunculus. The sequence goes on from SOMO01000160.1 coordinate 240,356, forward strand.
AAATGATCAGTATGTATTTACCTACCGGGGAGTCTGGAGACCCATCTGTCCAGAGCAGACTGCATGCTTTACCGCAGCACTATCAGAGCACAACTGCCGGAGTAAATGGAACTGTCCCGCTGACGCATATTTGAAGCGGCGAAAGGAAAGCGATGGGTAAAGCGTATTCAGAAACAAACACGCCACCAAAAATATTTACCTCTTTTTTTTTTTTTTTTTTTACATTGTCATTGTGTTACTTTTGTACAGAATGTTTTATGATGTACTTGTAAATTAAAGGTAAAAATTGTTTCGATTGCTGTTCGGGGATAGACTGAAATTATATTAAATGTATCTCTTTCAGTTGAACTTCCTTCGATATGACATCTTTGAAATTAAATTCAGTAATATTTTGGTCACGTTTAGAAATATGGAACATACATTTATTCTTTAAATATTTATTGTTTTTCTGCGCGCAATTGACATTTTTTTTAAAGAACTCGAACGTCTAACTTGAATACCTGAATGAAATGTTTCCTTGAAATGAACCCATTCAATTTCATGCTTATTACATTGACCAAAACGTTTGTATACGTGAATTAATGTTGCAGATTTGTTGTAATATTTCTTGTAAATTGTGAATAAGTTTTAATATTTTAAAGCCTGGCACGTCACTGCTGCTGTACATAATTTATGACATGCATTCTTGCCAGTTAAAATCTTAATATTGCGTTGATTTATGGTCTAAATAAAATTGGAAAAATTACACTGTTCGAAATTGGTGTTAGTTTTGTCAATTTTTAATATTTGTTTACTTTAATATTTGTTTACTATTTTTAATTCATCCCAATACCAGCTGTCCCGCTGATGCTATTTGTTTTTTAACCTGATTTTAAATGTGTATTCTATTCATTTTATAAGTTAACAAAAACACCTTTTCCTTTAATGGGCCACGTTTAGTCTATCCACTAAAATATCTCAACATTTAAATTAATTACCTTTTTGCAGGTGAGAATGACTTTTCACTGGCTGATTATTGAGGCTAATTAATATTACAAGCACAGGCTTTATTTGATTGCTTGAGTGGCACGCCGTTGTTGTTGGTTTACTATTACAAATACAGTATAGCCTGATAATTACATCAACAGTCTTTTTGTACTTGAACTCGGTTTTAATAGATAAATATGTTTCAACAAGTAATATGGCAATGTTGATAATAATCAAAATAACAATGAAAAACGAAAATGATTGTCCCTGAAAACAATTTTCGTGTTTGTTTGCTAAATGTTTTCTTTATTATTTCACTTTAAAATTCGGTATTTACTTTTTTACCGGTGGCTTATGTCAACAAACGTGTAAATTCTATCTTACATTATTTCACGTTCTGTGAACTGAGATTAACTTTTATGTTTTATTTCTTGTGTTGTAGCACGCTAACTTTGAAATTATCAATGTAATCTTACACATAATATACTTTTTTATTTATATCCCGTTCATAAAATAATATTGTGTGTGAAGGCAGTTGTTTTGTGAACGAATATGCCCGTGTCAATTTCTAAATTATATTTAACAACAGCACTTCCATCTGTTTAAAATGTTATCCCAAAATTGTACTACCAGAAAAAATAACTTAATTGTTTGTTATATTTTCTCTGGTTAATATTTTATAAATCAAGTGTAATGTGTTCCTTATATAGTTTGATCCCATTATAGTTCGTAAATAATTTGCTTTACAAATGTGTCTTATTTATTTCTTCGTCCTCTGCAAAACTGAAATTGTTTCAACAGATTGTAACTTATAGGACATAAAGTCTCAAGGTTATCGCGGCTTCCGGCTGTCCTCCGCTGCATACAGCAACAAGTGTCAGGAGAAAGGCCAGATTTTTTTTCCTCGCGTGTGTGCGCGCGCGATCGTGAATGCGCGTGGCCTTCAAGTCCTTTAAAGCATTTTTACATTTTTAAAAGTGAATCCGAAAAATATTGTTAACAGTCATTGTCAATATTGGATAGCTTGACAGCATGGCTTTTAAACAGAACAAAACACACGAGGTACTTTTTGTACAGAGTAAATGTTTTAATTGTTGCATCCAAAAAGAGGAAAGTATTTTGAATAGAATAAAGCAAAATCTTTCAAACTGATTCTTTTTAAAATGTCTCTCTTTTTACCCATCAAATGAATTAAACGTGAGTGTCCACTTTGATTCGATTTAATATAGAGGCGGGGAACCAAGTCACGACACTTGCCAGGTTTGAAGAGCCGCGCTATGGTAAATTTAGCCAAAATAATTTACCACCTTGCCTAAAGGGGAGATGGCACCGAGCTGGATGGGTAAAGGGTGGAATTGAGTTGGGAGGGGTGGTGGCAAACTTGAACCAATAACTCGTCTCAACGTGCGAAACCCTTATCTTGTAGCCGCCGATTCTGTGCTGGGAAACCATCATCACTGCTGGCTCGTACGAAGACTCACGATCTCTTGCACTCGCTGTCCTAAATGGGGATAATTAGCATCACTTTATCACGCCTCTGCATATTTTCTCCCTTTTCCAAAAAAACCGGTACTCTGCTATTGGTCGCTGCTCTGTCACAGAAGATTACGGAGACAGATTGCACGGAACGAATGTGCTGAACGAGATTAGGGAGGAATAGAAATAGCAACTGGGCCAATAAATTCCTCGCGAGGGCCTTATCGTGCAATTACACGTTGACATGTTTAACAATCTTGCTGCCTCTTAATCCTGCGCCCTTCCAAGAGGCAAGATGCTGCGCCGCAATTTCTGCAGCCTGCGATTCCCGAGCTGCGATTTAAGTGCGAAGAGCGGTGGAAAATAAGAAACTTTGTTTAAGACATGTGCTAAAAGGTTGCCTTACTTGAAGCTATTTTACACTGCAATTGCTCAGCATCATGACGAATTCTCTTTTAACCTTCCCTTTTATAATGGCTCTTGCTTCAGTTTTTTTTAAGAGTTGTGAATCAAAACTATATTTTCAAGTAAGATGGACAAGTGCTTTGATCAAGACAAAATCCACCTGACCAACAACTACATCAATGATGAGCCAAAACGACATGCAAACTAGATGCAGTGATTTTTTTTTTGTTTTGTTCTTCACTTCGCACATGTTTGAAAGTCCAAATGCGGCGCTCCATATGCGACTTCAGAAAGTTTGCGATGTGTTAAAAAAATCATCAGCTCAACAATGAATGAAGCAAGCTGGTTGTTTAACTATACCCTGTCGTCCCTTAACTGTCTGTTTTTGTCTTTTTCTTTCCCTCTGTTTCTCCTGTCTCTCGCCCTCATGTTCGGCAGAGAGGTCTGTGTAAGGATGATTGTGAGAGACTCTGCTGGAATTTGGCAGGCCCGCTGCTTGGAGAGACGCCCCACGCTGTGACTCCCATTCAGTGGTCCAGCACGCTGTGAGGTTGGGAAGTTTCACTGAGCCGTGCACTCAATGGCTCCACAAAGCTGATTACAAGCCCCAGCGAATTCCTGAAGGGACCGGGCAGCCACGCAGGTGTGCGGGAAACCGGGGCAACCCTTCAGAGTTATAGTGACAGAGCAAGACAAGCTGGGAGACCACACAAAAAGCAAAGTGTTTCAGGTCTTATGGGAAAAGACAACCTTAAAAGTCCAACGCGTTGCGAGGAAAAAAGAAGGCGATGGAGACTTTAAAACGATGCCAGTTTAACCAATAGTGGTTTAAATGGCATCACTGGTAAATGGAAACACTGAGTAACGGTTGCTTTAATTTGTTTGATGTGTTTTCTAGCCGTCTAGTCCTCTAGATGTGCCTGATTGGTAACATACGGTTTGGGTTAATAGGATGCATTAAATGTTAAGACCCCCTTGCGTTTCCGTATACTGTGACCAATTCATTCTCTAGTGTGAAAAATCTTCATCACTGAAGCAGACAGCGTATTTAATTAGAGCAGAGTCTAACTATCAATTACTCGGGAAAAACACAGGATCCCCAAGGACCGGTAATCAGTGCACCAACCGTCGGCCGTGCGCTCATTACAGCCCCAGCGCCGGGCGGGAATAATAATCGGGGTGCGGCAACACATCTGCCCATTTACGCCTTTTCCCGCTGCCTCTCTGAAGTTTAATAACTCGCCATTTTCTGCAGTTTAAGCTGCTGGTTATTGCGTGTGCCTGCAGACAAACAGGCCTTGTCTTTATCGTCTCTTAAATCTCGCTGCCCTTGTTAAATTTACCTAAAATAAACAACGTTCCAAACGTCTTACACTTTAGTTGAACACAGCAAAAATAACACGATATGCCAACAATGCGACTATATTCTTAGCATCGACTTGCTTTTGATGTCCCCATTATGTTTTGCACACCTAATTTAATCAAATTATTGATTGAATAATCGTTTTCTGTCTGGTATAAATCACATTTCATTGAGCGAATTTTAATTATATATTGCTTTTTTCTTTTTAGTTTTGACATCAAATGAAATTAATTTGAACTGAATTTTCAATTTTCCTTTTCATGTTCTGATTATTACTTTAATAAAGTGTAGCCACAAAGGATTCACTTGCTTTTTTTTTTAAACAAATTTGAACTATTTTCATGGTGATTAAAAACTATACACCTAAAGTATGCTCCATGTTTTTAAGTTAAAATTAGTCTTGATTTAAGAAATATAAAACATTATAATAAAAATTGGGTCACTGTACTTGAATAGATTAATACAATTGTGAAAATCGTTCTTATTCATCAGTTGTACTACAAGTCAAACTTTCATCATCAGATTATTTATATTGCCTACTTCCTAAAAGTTCAAACCATTCTAATTATAAATGTTTTGTAGAAGTCTCTCTTATTGTTGTTGTTGTTGTTATTATTATTATTATTGTTGTTGTTGTTTTGTAAGTTATTTGACACTGTCTTGAATGTTCTATAGTCTAGCTAAAGAATATTTTGGATTAAGATCCTGAATAAGATCTTGGAAATTTAGGTAAGTTTCAGTTCCCATGCATTGCCATATAAATATGCTATAAATCTATTCCAGTCTTGGTCTCACCTGTGTCCTGTCACCCCTGCTGTCCTAATGTGATTAGGGGACAAAAGCACTTACCCAGCCCAGCTATGGTAGTCAATCAACCACAGCGGACTATGCTAATTGAGGGGAAAGGGAAAGGGAAGACGAACAGTGATCCCAATTGTTCAGCAAATTTCACAGCTCAGCGCAGCTGCAATGCAACTATTTTCCCAATTCACTTTTCTTTCACTTCTATACAACACTACTGTAAGCCCAAGCTATGTGAACAGGAAAGGAATTGGGAATGCTCATCATTTCCTACAGAAGTTGATATTTTAGATTGGAAACAAAGGGAGGTCTGAAAAGATAAAAGAGCATTTCAGGGAGCTGTCCAGGTCCTGAAATTAATGTTCAACATGCTGCTCATGAATATGCACGTTGCATCTGGTGTGTGTTATTTGCTGGAACATATTAAGACCAAGCTATCGTTTTCAAATAAATGTAAAGTTCAACAAGCGCCTTGTCACTTTTATTGATTGTCGTTAATTGCAAAAAAATGGGGTAAAATTGGTCGTTTTACTTAAGCCTGCAATTCTTTAGTGATCTTTCATTGTTGATGTTGTTGTTTCAACTTTTCTCGCCCTTCCACTCATAACATAAAGCTCTTATGTACGGTAAAAAGAATCACAACATTAACTGTAAATTACTTTTTTTTTTCTCATCTAGTTTGACCCATCTCTCAAGGTGCCCTTCCTCTCAGCAGGGGTCAGTAAATAGGCCTGAGAATTATTTGTGTTTTACCGCTGCTGGAGTCCAACTGTGCTTGTGTATTTTGTGATGGGATAAACTTTGACTGCGTCTGATTGTGTAGCTTTTACATTTGAAAGAGAGCGAGAGAGCGAGAAAGAAACAACAATAAAAGAAGTTGATGTTCATGGATTGGTCATTGATTTTGTTGGTCTTTGGCTGTATGGGCCTATTTTTTAGAAAATAAGAAATGAAGACACACAAGGATATACATGAATGTACAGCAGCCGGTGCGCTTGGCCTGACATAGATGGCGTCTGCGTGGACAGTCCGTGACAGTCGGAGTACTTGTCCTGAAGGCCGTGTGACGGATTGGGGGCAGCAGGGTTAGAGGTGATAATGACATACCCCACTGAGTGTTATTACTTAAAGACTGTGCTGGACAGAAATGACATTGAAATGGGATGGGGCTTTTTGCCATGTTTTCACAGCATCGGGCGCTCGCTCTCAGCAACTTACTTCCTGCTTCTGTGTTCTCTTTTGTTTGCTGTATAACTGCTGCTTTGCACCCATCCCCCCTTTTTCTTTTTCTCAGTCTTCCCTATTCTTTTCTGTGTCTGATTACATGCATTACAGAGACTCACTTTTATGCATGCATAGGTTCCTGGCAGAACGTGCTGAAATTTGGTGCTGTTTTTGCTTGTTTTTCCCCCCTAACACTGAAAAGGCTTGTGTATGTGTATAAGCTTCAGTGCACCTTCCGTGCAGGAACACATGGCCTGTCTGGCTCAGAATAACACTAGGGTTACAGCTTTAATGAACTCCTGCTTGGTAGATCAGTGTGCGCTGTTTGTGATTTCAAAGTTAACTTCTGCAGCCATACGCCTCATTATTTATCTTTCTGTACACTGCTGTAAAATTTTTTTATATGTATATGTAGATATATGTCATTTTCAATATTTTGGCTTTTTTTTACATCACGTCTTATGTTCCTTAAATAAATATCTTACAATCACAATTTAAATATAAAGTTTCAATTGAAAAATATACAATTTCAGCATACAGAAACAAATGACAGTAATATAAACATATTTAGGAAATTAGTTGCTTACCATGGCAGACTTTTATTTTGCAATCTCATCAAAAGTGGTGATGATTTGCAAGCATATAGTCACTTCCTAAACAAAATCTTTCGAATAAACTAGCGTTTCTCTTCACTTGCGCTAAACACGCTGGAACAAATTGCGGCCTAACACACTGAGACTGAGAGCAGCGTGCTAAATGCATATTAAATTACTACAATGACTCCGCTTCATATTTCACTGGCTTTTTTATTCATGCGTGTTACTTTAACAATGTTTCTTGTTACTAAAAAACTATTGCAAAAAATGAAGTAGTTATTTGTTTACATTAAACTGACATTATGGCTGTGGTTTTTCTGCCTCTAATGTGGCAGTATATCTCTCGGAGGCTGAGGAAAAGCTGTTATTTGTCTCAGAGGCACAGAGCCAATACCTGAGACTTCTGCCAAAAAAGCCAATCCTTTTAGACTGTTAGGCGAGAAATCTTTCTGTGCACGCAATATGCGAGTCCAAAGAAAAAGGCACGAAAATCTATAGGATACTCTTCTAAACAGGCAAATACAAGGTGTAGTGATGTGCTTGCCGGTCATTTTAAGCCGAAGAGATTAGGTTAATGAGGGGTCAGGGACTGACCATAAGGAACAGTGGCTCGGTTTCCTCTGGATGTCACTGATAGCTCTTACTGCCTCTGACCTTTGACATCTCTTACAGTGAGTGATCAGCAGACACCACCATTTAGATGGACTAGATAACATCCCTGACACGACTGACAGTCTTTTTTTTTACAAGGCTAACATCATGCTTTCACAACCAAAGCAGCAGCTGTACAGCGCCAAGTTAAAATCTATTCACTCTGTACTGCCGTATAAGTTGAATAGAGTATGCAACATTGGAAATAATAGAAGAACGTTAATTCACAAACTATAGGGTTCGAAAAGAACTCGAAAAAACATTTTTTCTTGTTGAGGAACATACATTTCACACTTGGGACATATTGTGCACATAGCTGAGATTTATTAAAAAAAAATACAATAATTAAAACATTTCTTGCAGGAGAGATTGCTACATTTGATTTTACACAAAATAAAGAAAAAAATCTGTGTTCAAAATTCAAAATGTTTTTGAATTTGCATTGAGCTAAATGGTAAAAACAATTTGTCATATGCCTAAACAAGTGTTTATGTATGTATGAGAGATAAATTACTGTATTTAATTTTTATATATATATATATATATATATAAAGTTATTCCAAAATATTAAGAGATTGCAAATGTGGTAAAAATGTAGAAATAGAAAAAGAAAATTGAGTGATTATTTTTCATGTTTTCTTTACAGGCATAGATGAAGTCATGGATTTTCCATCTGTGCCTTTTCATACTCTTTCTCACACAACTTTCTCCTTGAATATTTGTGATTATCACTTAAAAGAATTTCTCAGGACTCGAGCAAAACTTTGGCAGTTCTCTTCTCGAGCTAACCTTGAGCATGGAGTCAGATTAACTTCAGTCCATCTAGTCATGCTAGATGTCTCCAATAACAAGACTTAAATGCCATGCACACAAAATAAACTTTAATTTGACCGAGAAGCTGCAGCAAAATCAATCAGTTCATACATTAGCATAATTAAGCAATACACGTTATGTGACTTTTTGCATCTCGGTACTCTGACCTGCTGTTCTATAGGTGACACTCCACTGAAAGGTTGATTGTGAGCTTGAATGTGACCGAGCTGTGATCGTGTCATGTCTGTACAAGTTTTCGAAGTCTTCTGCCGCCTGTGTGAGTTGAAAAGAGTAGATCAATTTCTAATAAACTTCTTCAATAGGCCAATTTTGCCTTTCAGTGGCTGCTTTGAAAAGCTCCAGTTAGCATTTAGAGAGATGGAGAGTGAAGGATGATTACAGAGGAGTACAGTATGCCACTGAAGGTCATCACTCAAGGATAATGAGCGTTGCATTGAAGCTACACCTGTTCCCACCAAATCTTTTGCCCACCCAATCCAAATGAGCGAGAGTTCACTAAATTATATTGATCTCAAAACAACGTGCCTGATTGATGGTTGCATTTCAAGAGAGAGAAAAAATTTGGATCCCTATCCAAAGCCAGCCAAAAAACATTTAGGTGTGGAAAAGTGCCAAATTTAAACTGCATAAGGTGCATCAAAATTCTATTATCTATTCTATAAATTGCGACTTTTAGTTTGAACTCTACTTGTTCTTGATTTTTTTTTACTCACAGGAATTGTTTTAGCCACAGCAATACCAAAAATAGATTTCTTGAAAATCTTTTTTTTTTTAGCAATTTGTGTGTAATATTTCATGTCTTTTTTATTGGAATATTTGAAATACAAAAACATAATTCTCTTACTTTTTGATGGAGTTTTTTCATGTTCTGAGCATTTGTAAGGTGCTTTTCACAGTTTTAACAGTCTCAAAGCGCACGTGTGAATGTGTAAGAGAATTGTTGCTTTTTATTCTTTTGATCGTCTGGTTGTTGGTGTTTACGTAAATGGCTGTGATTATCACTAACACTAGGACAAGACAAAGACAAGGACAATGACAAAAACCAAGACCATATACTATATATTTACAGTATTTGCTCTCATTACTAGATTACTTTCTTCCAGAAAGGGCCGTATGAGCGTGACACTTTTGGTCATCCAGTGCCGAGGAACATCTTTATTCCTCCTTCCGTAATTTCTTTATTTTTTGTGCAATCGGAGGTGAACGGCTATAATGGGATTAGAAGCGGTGCTGCTGAACCCGGTGCGGCCCGACTACCGGCTCACTCAAGAGAAACACACAGTTATCACACAACAGCAGATTGTTTTGAACTACTTATGAAAAAACAGAGCATCTGAAGACGGGGTTCTCTTGCCAGCATGAGCTGGTGTTAAGTGCATGGTTGTTTCCGTTGTTTTATTTAGCATCTGCAGAATTCCCAGCATAGTTAAGGTGCTTTGGAAAAGGATTAACTGTTGCTGGCATCGGCGAGCAACGCTTGCAGATTTTCCCCTAGCAAGAAAGTATAAAGAAGCAGAGGAGAAGGGAGAGAGAAAAGAGTGAGAACAGGCAAAGAAAAGCCACAATAACAAGTTGTATAAACACGACCTGAGAGTGAGACACGGGTAAAAGTATATCTAAACAATTATCCCTGAAGGAGGAACGGCTTTCACTTGCCGACTTACAGTGTCCTGTTACATCAGATGCTTAATTTCCCTCTTCCTCTTTTGCTCTCTAACCTCGCTTTAATGTCTACCTTTCTCCTCATCGTTCCCTTCCTTTCTGATGATTTCTTCTAATTATTTTAGAGCAGAGCCCAAGCGTTTCTAATTGGCCTGAGTGTGAACATTTTTTTCTGAAATTGTCCAAATCGCAGAGAGTTTGATGCCTATTCTTCCAGGCCGTGTTCTTCAAGACTTTGCTCAGGTATGAAATGGGAATTCACACACGAGAGGCAAATTACATTTTTTACGTATCTCACAACGAGACATTTTTCAATTTTATCATTTGCAACATGTCCTTTTCATCTCTACGCAACTATTAGGCATTTCAATTATTTAAAGTTTCTCTGAATTCGACATGGCCATGAGATAAAGCATGCCTGCCATTATTCTTTCCCGTGTTCAAATCCTGAAATATTTGCATTAAGCCGTAAACCGCAGCATTTCTTAAACACCTCTTACTCAAATTCACAGTGGATATTGGCGTCTGATTGTGTTGCGGGAGATGGAAATTCCACTGCATTGAGACATCTTCATCCCATCCCTCGCTACCACGGCATGGATGTTTTAAACGGTCTAATTGGTGTAAGGATCACCAAAGTCATGCGAATCAGACGCTACAAAGGTGTCGAAAAATGACAGACCGAGAAACGAGCTGAAAGCGACAATCATTTCATTCCAGCGATTCAAACAGACCTTGATTTTGATTTGATTTACTATGTGAATTGTTGCGCCGGCCCTGCAGTATGAAAGTTCCGAGCTCTTGTGCTGTTCATCTGGTGAGGGTCCTAGTTTCTGGAGCAGAGAAACCAGATATGGCCTGTTCGTAGAACTGCAAACAAAAGCACTTGACTGACGGCCAGATTTCTTCTTGCGGCTGCGCTCGTGTTTCAGCGCTCCCAGTATGACGCTTGAGAGACGGCAGGTAACGCAATCTCAGGTGTGCTCGGGGGTGTGGCTGCACCTTTTCTCCTTCTTCACCTTGATCACCCGCAGTGCAGCGACCAACACGGCTCCGTTTCAACCACTTATCCTCCTTCGCTGAAATAATCATCTGATCAACTTCCTTCTCACTTGCGCTCTCTCGGTTCCTCTCACTATACTGTAGAAGTACAGTCAGTATTTTTGTCCTCTGTCTGAGGTCATTTTGAATCACATGAACGAGCCTTTGTGTCTGGGAAAATTGAATGAAAATGAGACAATGTTGCACCTTTTGTCTTAAACGTACATTTGATTATTTAAGGAAATTGCTTATGCTACTGAAAGGAAGTTGTTTTTGTAGGTTTTTTTTGAGAAGTTTTTATCAAGCCTTTCTAGGTTTTTCTTTTTACACAACTTGGACAGTTTGAAACGTTCATGGTGACTCCAAACAGCATTATGGATATTAACAGCTTGAAATCCAGAGAACTTTAATGGTGTGTTGAAATGCCACTTCCCTGCCAGTTTAGTAGCACCGGCATTCCTGGTAATGGCACAGTGTGTATTTCCACACTCGGGCGGCTTTAAACCCCACTGTTGACAAATAAGTCCAAATTCAGGCCAGAAACATCATTACGCACGATGCAAAAAAAAAAAGGTCATTTTGGAGATTAAATACGAAAGCTTTAAATATATCCATTCTGCTCATGAGGTGTACTGTATATTTTTTTAGAGGGCCAACTCCCCGGCGTGCAGTATTTTAGAGTGCCCATTTAGCCAGGCCCCCTGCTCTCCTGACAGCTGATGGAAAAGGCTGTGTAACAATGAGCCCCCACCGAGCCCCTCCGCCTGCCCCCAACCACCAGGGGAAGAGGAAGCAGCGGCAGCCGTGTGACACATTATTCTGTCCCCCGGAACCTGCAGCCAGGCCGAGCCCCCCCTCCGGGTTCCCTTGGACCTCTAAGTGCCAAGCCAGGGACTGAGTGACATTTCCAGAGTCCTGACCTTTGTTTTTCCATTGACTGGGAAGACGTTTGAAGGAGGTACAGTGCACACTGGTGGACTCGGTGAACGGCACACACTTGCAATTACACACATGTTTTTAAAGCGGCAGAGCGCTGGACTGTGCGTTTAGCTTTCAAAGTCTATTTTCTCACCAGCTTGAAGAATGGCACCCAAAATCTAATTTGCCATTGATTTTAGTTTGCCGAGTTGATTTACAAGGGCACACTGGACTTTAAATAACCCTATTTAACAAGACCAACGAAAGGTCACCTTTGGAGACTCTGACCAAACTTGGAGCAGAGTTTAGTCTGGGGAAAAAAAACAATGACCACTGGAGGCCAAATCATAGTATATTTTTGTGTTTTGTGAAAAGGTCCCCTCAAATGAAGAAAGATTAGCCTACCATTCAACCCAGCATAGAAATGTCTTTTGCGAAATTAATTCAGGTGGCATGTTGGCTTGAAGTGTGGCTCTCTTAAAACCACATTTAAAAGCAAAACAGGAGAAAGGAAAGTGTCATGTGGAGAAAATGGCATAAAATGGAGTATGCTGCGGTGCAGATAGGCTTAGTCTTGGGTTTTATTAATGATCTAAGCTGCCGGCCAATGCTTTGGTCAAATCAGACTCCTGCTATGGCTGCCACACTCCAAGAACGATGACATCACAGGGAGCAGGACAAGTCAGATCCGCCATTAATCGCTTGCCTTAATTGAGTTCTCTGCTGAGTTCCAAATTGCTTGGTACAATCAAGACTTATTTAAAAGTCCCACCATGCGCTCTCAGGCCATGATGAGATATTGCCCGTTGTTTCTGAATATTAGCTTTCGTTTCAATACGCCTCCTACATATTCGCCTTTTTAAAACAAAGTCTTTAGGTTCTTGTTTTTATCGGCTGCGTTTTCCTGATTTCCGGATGACGGGGTGGAAACGACTGTTTTGTTATTTATTGGTTTGCCTTGAAGTATTGACAAATTTCAAATAGAAAATGCAGCAATGATGTGCTTTTTTAAAATCATAATGCTTCCGTCAGATTGTTATTCGGATTAAGATTAAGGTACATCAGAATAATATTTTTTATTACCGTACACGAAAAACATGGTTTACACATCATGTTATGCCAAGCTCTGTCCAAAGCCAAGCTAAAAGCGTGAAGAGCTGCGCTGTGGTAAAATATATGGGGAAAAGAGAAGCAGGAGCATGACGGCTGAATATTTCATGAGGAGCATGTCATGTAAGCATACGTGTAAAAAATCCTCTCGCAGGTGTAATCTGACACAGCAGGCATGACCATATTGTGTTGGCCACGCTCAACATTAGATCCTGTTTTTCTGGCATTTAGTAATAAAAGGTGCCACGATTCACACTGCCGTGGAAGCGAGTGTAATACAGCTGAAAAGTTTCAAATTCATGGCTTCATCATCTTAATTCAGGTTTCTTTTCAAACCTGCTCTTCACACTCATTCAGCGACACTTAAAGGAATATTTCAAAACCAGCCTTTTTAGTGCCCCCAATTGGCCAGTTCCAGAAATTCTGGAATTTAAATTCCACAGTCGCTGCTTGGTTTACAACTGAACGATCGGAAGGGGTGATAAGAGAATTCATCAGATCTTATTTCTATCAGAGAGTTACTGTAGTTGGGAGGGAGAGTAGAGGACGAAGAGTCTTGTTTTGAAAGAAGACCCTTGTGCGGTCCGCGATACATGGCTATCACAGTGTCACCAAGTTAATCTTGTGCTCAACACAGCATGTCACCGATCACACACACACACACACACACACACACTGTATTAAATGTAACCACTCCCAACTCAGTGAAACTGCTTGGGCAATCCACACCACATTGGAGTAAATGACTTACTCTTCTAGTCATTTATCATGGTCTGGCTGCATTGAGGTTGACGTGTGCAAATCAAGCCGAATTCACTCCGGCCAAACATAATCCAGCAGGATTTTGCAACGGTGACATTAAAAGTGGTGTCAGTCGGAGGCCACGCAGCATTAATAGCCCATTAGGACGGGGCACTTGGGGTGAATGGTTGTGTTCGAACAACGCTGATCACAGCCATTGTGTGTTGTCATGGTGGGATGGCAAGAGTGGAAACCTAGCCCCAGAGACCTCACCTGATCTGAGCTGGTATGATCCATTCGCTGCTGGCCGAGGCCGTGACTGTTCCATTGAGAGAGTGCTGAACGCTGACCTTAATTGCTTGACGGACAGCTCAGATAAACTCATATCAAACATGACCGCTGAAACCGTAGACGCTGTGTAATTAGTGAACTCCAGGGAAACAGATAAGGCTGGAAATCAAAAAGGGAAGGGGCCTGTGTGTGCTATTTATTCATTTATAAAGGGTGTCGAAAATAATTACCCGCCGGTTCGTGATAGCGTGCGCCTTTTTCTCTCGTCTCTTCGAGGAGCCGTCCGGAAAGCACTTGCCATGTCACAGGATTTTCTTGTCCAGGTATTCCGGTGGTGTAAATACCTGGGGACTGGGCCAACCCTGTCATTTGGCAGTAAGTTTATCCTGTGGTGGGATATAGAAACTGTGGGGATAAAGGCAGCAGACCTATCCCATGACTTGACCAGCGGAGGGGGGTGGAAAGCCTACCCCACAGCTGGGACAGGCCAGGTAAGGATCGCTTACAAGCTGCAGGCTTGGGAGCATCATTGTGGCACCAAACTGCCCATAGTATTTACAGCCCCCCATACACACTTCAACAGTCTCAGGTTCGGCCTGCTGTGATGGAGCAGATAATATGTCTCCAGAGGAACCATCTGGAAAACCGAGCCACTACTCTCCTGTTGCTGCCTTAACGTAAATGTTACGTTTCATCCTTCTACCGGCGCACCAGGCGTCTTTCTCACCCTCCTTAGAAAAGTGGGGCATTGTGTTGTTGCGTTACCACTGGCTGTTACAAGCTTCACATGGTTGTTACTGAACGTCCTGTTGAGGTTAGTATCACAAAACCATTAGGAATACTGAATGACAGTTTTGGCAAAATTAGAGATATTGTTTCAAACTGTCAATAGATACACGAGATAGATGAAAACCTGCACTCGCCCCACAGATGAAATTTTACTGTGGCAGACCAAAAACACATTTTGGATACAAGTACAAAAATAAATTTGAAGGATACAATTATTATTAAGGACTAAATACTGTGGTTGAAAACAATCTTTATATACCTACACACACACACACACACACACACACACACACACACACACACACACACACACACATGTATCTATCTGTCTGTCTGTGTCTCACTGTGTCTTTATTATGTCAATGTGATTTTGTCAAAAAAAAAACTATTTTAAACCAAAATTAAATAACAATAACTTAAGTTAAAATTAATGAATTCAAGCATGATCCATCTTCCACACTTCTCCTGCATTACGCATGAACAAGAAGCTGCATAAAACTGGATTTTGATTTGTTCCTTTTTGCCTCCAACAACAAAGATTTTTTTTTGTTTTGTTTATTTGAGCACTGGGATTATTGTGATACTGTAATTTGCTTACTTTTTTCCCATCAAGCACACACACACTCTCCAGGTGACGGTATAAAGCATCAGCTGAACAGCTTCTTGAGAAATGTCAACCTCTTATCCTCACAGTATATGGACCCAGCAGGTGTCAGTGATGGTAGTTTCACTGTGAGAGAAGTCTAAAGGTCCAAAGTGTAGACATCATAATTACATACATGTAGACACCGAGTCGCTCCACACCTTTCATGCGCTGTACAGTCTCAATACAGAAAATTCCTCATATCATTCTCGCAGTTGTGTGGGATTGTTGTAAGACGCACTGAGCAGATTAACCCACACAAGTCTTGTTATGATGAAATAAACTATTCACTGTTATATGATGTAATTAAATGTAGAGCGGTGTTTTAACACAGGACACTCTAGTCAGTACATACAGTTAACTTAAAATAAATATATTTATTCGCCACAATGCATTTTATTGTATTGCTGCTTTTCACAGTTTCATAGGAATAGCTGTAGAGTTTATTCTTCCTTTCAGTTTAAAAAATTATAAAAGATTTTTTTATGATGGATTTTATAATGTCATATTGAAACGAATGAGCCATATATCACGCTTTTCATTCATCCATTCATTACACATCTATTATATCTCCATCTCTCCCATTTGTGTGTGTATATATAATGCACTGTAATTTCTATTATTATTATTTCCTTTGTTGTAATTTCGAGATGTATTATCTGCATTAA
This sequence comes from Paedocypris carbunculus, assembly GCA_028128575.1. Classification (NCBI taxonomy): domain Eukaryota; kingdom Metazoa; phylum Chordata; class Actinopteri; order Cypriniformes; genus Paedocypris; species Paedocypris carbunculus. The sequence continues at coordinate 256,535 of SOMO01000160.1, forward strand.
ATTGTTTGTATTAAATGACTTTCCAGCTCAAGGTAGACAATCGAGCCTGTTGTCAAGCTAACATGTTGAGCCTTGAGAAAACTAAAGGTTTTTTCCTGTCGACTATAAAAGCAAGGTTACCCGTCCATGTTTTTTTTTCCATCAGATGTGTCAGAGCGACTGGGTATGTTTCTGCGGGTATACGTGTGTAATAAGAGTGTTCAATATCTCTGTGGGTGTGGGCTGTTTGTAACTTAACCTCTTGCTCCTCCTAATCACTAGCTGTCCATCACCGTGGCCTAGAAGTGCTTCCCTGCCTCATGTTCATCAGAGTCCTGGAACACACTTTCATCTCGGATCAAGTGACTTCAGAGTTTTATGAGGAGTGGAGCCAGCAGGATGGATGTGGTTTTCCAGGTACTAGTCCTGTGTCCTAGAACCCATGGGGCACGTCTCGCTTTTTTGCCCATGGCCACGAGTGTCCTTTTTGCGCACAGGTACAAGTGGATCCCGGCCCAGGCTCCCTTGAATCATTCGTTCTTTGTGTACACTTGTGCTTGCTGCCACCGGGACGTAGTTTCTCACACCAGGGTCTGAATGACTGAGGTGAACATCAGTGACACTGTCCTTCATTATTCATCTTCCTCATCCTCCGCTATTGATTTCCAGTACCATCCGCAGCAGACGAGGCCTAAAATGTGAAGTTTATGATCAGACTCCAAGGAAAAATCCGACTTGATGAATTTTTGCATAATTATGATTTGCATGTTTCATGCAGTGGAATGGCGCCCATGTCGTAGGATGAAATCAATACGAAATAAATCTTTATTTTTCTCATTAGAAGTTAATTGATTTCCGAGCGTTGAATAAGACGCCGGCGTGACATCCATCTTCACCTAACGAAAGGCTGCATTAATTGTCGCCCTCTGTTGACATTGTTTGTTTGCTGTTTAACTGACAGATTGACGTATTGATTGACTGAGCGTTCCAGCCTGGGAATGAAGCTGAGCCGGTGTTCTCATTCTCGCCTCTGATGGACTTCATCCGTGAGTGTCTCCGAAACTGGCATAGACGCTGCTGGGACTGTCAACATCCACTGGGGAGGTCTGCTCCCTATCTGACTGCTAATAAACCGCTCTTATTCAAGAAGTCATGGGCTGTCGTTGGGTTTCTTGGCTGCTTTTCTTATGAGGGAGGCTGTGCTCCTCTTTTCTGTTGGGTCTGGGTGGGAGGCGACGGACGAGGTGGGGGAAGAGTTGTAAACCGTGAGCAACAGGGGGTCGATCTCCCCAATAGATGTCACAGATTTTAACGAGCAGTTTCAAGCCGTCTCAAAAGACACGGAGCACAGCGGGGTGAACAAAGATGGTCTTTGTCTGGGTGTATGGATGGATGGATGGGTGGGTGGGTATGATGTGTGCGTGTGTGTGTGTGTGCGCGCTGGCACTTGGGGCAAAGTGGAGTAGTGTGTGTTTTACCACTGTTGCGTTTAGAGAACCATTACCGCTGCAGAATCTGGACCGGGGAACATTGGTTTACACCACAAGTTACAGTAGATTCAGGTGTTGGCGATGTTGCATTTGGGTGTGTAGAGCAACTTCTAACAACTTATATGTATTTGTATTTTTTTTTTTTATTATTATTCATATAATTAAATCTAATTTAAAAACAATAAATTACATAACAAAAAAATCTATAAAAACTCTTTGACCTTTGATTTGTTGACATTTCTTATTTGCGAATGCCGAAATATTGCTGGAAAAAAAGGAATACAAGGTCACATAAACACTTGATAAGCTATTAAGCGAGCAGAAGTAAAACATTTCATATCCTTATATAACAAAATCCTTATATTTTCTAGTCATGATCCGGGCGCTCTGCATGTTTTAAGTGTCCATGTTGATAAAGACTGCTGTTTGTCTGATATTATTGCTTTGGATGAAGCCTCTAAACTAATTTGTGAGAACATAATGAACATAAAGTGAAACTTGATTTATTAAAGCAATAAAAGTTTATATCCAATTTAAAGTCAAGATGCCAATGCTCAGGCTGACGTTTTATATTTGTATTGGTGTTTGCAAATTCTGTACATAATGGTGATACGTGTGCTGTTTGTACTGTATATATTGTAGAGTGAGTTTGGTGGCTCTTTGGTGTGAACAGAACTGTGTGGTTAATGCTGAAACGAAACGTACGTTTATCTACATTTTATCCATCCAGACCAAAGGCCTGAACCTCATTATCTGTGAGTGGATACTGAACACACTGTCCAAGGTTTAGCTGATCAATGAGCGTGTGTTTAGCTATGTGTAGGACCGATGAAGAGGAGAGGAAGCTGACAAGTTTGTGTGTGTGTGGCTTTGAGACTTACAAGAAAAGAAGCGCTGCACTCTTTCAAGTGCTCTGATTGGGCCTTGGGCGAGCTGGGAGAGTATACTGCCTTTTGTTTCGCTAGAATGTGGAGGCTGGATTCAGTGCCCTTCTTTATCTAATGGCCCAGGTTGGGAAGAAATGGCCTTTTCCTAGAACAAACGTCTCTACAAATAAAAATTAAACAGTGAAGGAAGACAAGCAAGGTCAGTAAGCACAGAGCTAGCGGACCTAGTATAAGTTTTTCATTTCTGCTCTCTATTTATCAATTATACTATTAACATCATTCATGTTTCAGTGTCAGAAGTGAGGAAAAATAAAGATGGTTGAATGCTGCTTTGTGGCTGTCCACAGGGAAACAAACTCAGGGTTGTGGACAAAGACTGTGCAACCCTGAAATCAGAATAAAAGGCTACAGTTGACAAACTTCTCTCTTTACGCGAGCGGAAAATAGTGCATACAAGTTTTGCTGCATAGTGAAGGTTGTGGAAAAGCAGAAATTTTAATGATAGACATTTCATTTCACGTTTTTGCTATATGCAAAAGACAAAAATGTATACATTCATCTTCTTGTTTAGTGACTGAAGCTAAATATCTTAATACAGTAATGAAGTAATTGAGTTTAATCACATTTTTTGAATATGAACTGATTAACAGTGTGCCAAAAACACTTCATGCTGCACAAATAAGTAATTCATTTGTTTAGTTTTATACGAATAGTATATTTTTAAACACTAAAACACATTTCATTTATATAGTTTTATCTTCTGGCATTTTCTGTGAATATGGTCAGAAATTCGAATATTTCTTTAAGGCTTTTTACACACTAAATTAAGACGCAAAAATGGCTGACTACAAAATCTAGATGTATTAACTGATTTAAATGTAATATCTTGTTCCATTTTAATTGTATTAATGAAAGAAGTTTGGTGTGTGTGTGTGTGTGTGCGCGCGCTAGATAGAGAGACGAAAAGCATAACATAAAAAACTGCATGTAATTATCGAGCGATTTTGTGTAAAAACGCTTCCCCCTGATTTTGTAATGTACAGGTATGTACAAAGTGCTCGGCTCTAATTTGGTATTTTGGGCTGGTCAATTTGCCGCGAATATGCAGAAACTATGCAAATGAATCGCTGCACCTGTACCTTCCAATTACCTCCCAAGAATTGCATTAGGCCTCTGGATCCAAGTCTCACTGGAATAACAGACGAGAAGGCAAAATTACTAACGTGTCCAAGAGGAAATTGGAAAATGGGAAATCTGTCTGGCAAAAGTATTCAATTACTGCACTCCTTTTCCACACGTTCACCCACATTTCTGAAACATGGTAATTTCCGCTTTTCTCGCCACCTCTTGTGCTGAGAACAGAGCCTACAGCAATCACAGATTATTATTACGCAGATATGAATACAACGCACTCAAGATCATGGCAGTACTCTTAAAAGATTTGCGCACGGCTCTTTCCCGGCTCTGCTGTTATACTTTAAAACGATGGGTTTAAGATAAAGAAGTGTGGAATCTGACAAAGTAGGAGGGAAAAAAAACACAACAACCTCTGTTTCGGTTAAAGTTGTGTGAGAACTCTGTTGCTCTAATAGAACGTTTAGGCCCGGCACAAACACAAACAGACACCCTCTGTTTACCCTTCCAAGTTGGGCGTGCTGTTCTTGATCCCTGGTTCCTCTCTTTTTGGGATGGGAGATGCTATGCGGCTAATTCCACGTTGTTATTGATGCTGGCTGCTCCCCTCGATAAGAGCAGGCGGAAAAATCAATCACTCCCATTAGACGCTGAGAGAGTGACAAGAGGGCAAACCCTGGCAAGTGTCTCCCACACACCTCCCATTGCTGTTACCCTCTTTTGCTCGGCTTGTTTTAATTCTTACATTTTTCTCCATTTGCCAACCACTGCATCTCTGCTCTTTGTTGTTGCATGATTTGTACTTGGAAGCCAAGAAATGTTTTTAAAATAACATTGTCATATTGGACGATAAATCATAAAGAGACGTCATCGGCTGATGGAATTTCTGCTCAATTTGCTCAATCAACAGAAAGGTTAATTATTTTCTGCTCCATTCGCACAAAATTCAGGCTTCCAGACAAGTTTTACAATCTGTTGTGTATTGTGTTTTTTTTTTTTAATTTAATTTCACAGGCCCGCTTCTTGCAAATAGGCCTTTTTTTATTTCCATAAACATTCTTACACATTTGCAGGAAACTGGAAATTAGCAGTTTGATAGTCATGCATTTTAATCGTGTAACATGAGATGTCTTCCTATTACTATCACTATGATTTATAACATAAAGCCTTTTGAAACTTTTTAAAAGTTGACAACTGAAACTTCTCATAATGTCTGCATTTACTGCATTTAAGTGAAGAATGTGTACAGGAATAAAGTAATGACATTCTAAACTCTATTAAGAACACCGCTAAGAAAATTGTGAACTGATCCGTAAAGACACACCTAGTCAATAAAGACAGATGGAAACTGGACAAAAGAATAAGAGAATGAACCTGTGATTCATCAAAACAATTTTAGCAAATAAATAGTGGAGCAATCTTCGAGCTAATGGAGCTCTTTCACAGCCGAATAACTCAGCATACACACTCCATTAACTAAACTCAATACCAAGATCATTATTATCTGATAGACATACAAAAGAAGCACCCCATAGTCCAGCCTTTCAGTCCGCATGACGATTAATTACTTTAATTCACCCTAATGGTAAATAACAATATATGTGAGTGTACGTTCTGAAAAGCCAGACTTACAACAATACACGTCTCGAAATTGTCCCCGTGGTCATCTGTGCCCAGATTGATCATCTCATCAGGATTCACTCCGTGTACAACTGAAATTGTCTTCATATTAGTCCATATCTACTTTTTAATTCCGTGTGCTGTCCACGATAATGTCCTACTTTAAGAAACAAAAGCATAAATGGCTGTTTTTCCCCATTGCCATAGGCCTTTTACAAGCCACATATGCATATGCACTGGAACAGCACATTTGCTCTAATTTTAGTGCTCATCTAATGCAATTTTCCGTCTGGCCAGTTGCTTTTTACCACATTAAACACTTCTGTTTTGGTGAGAGTGATTAAAATAATTTTAGCACGTGTATTTGTTATCATTGTTTATCACATTTGTAATGATTTGGTGAAACAGATTATAGTTTTTAAACTTTTTTTTTTATTCAATGCGTTGCCATTTTGTGGACCGTTCTTTAGTACTTCAAAAATAAACGGAAGCTGAAATGAATCCTTTGTGAGACATTGCTGCCATCTGTTGGCCATGTCTTGTTATCACACGAAAGTAGACGACGTATACAGTAATATATTTGTTTTGCTAAACAATAATTTACGTTTACAGTTTTACAGTAACTGCATTTGTCAAAAGTAAAAAAAAATGTACATTAGTAGTTTACGATTTATCGAGAGAGACGTTCGTGCTCACGGATTTACACATCCTATCATTAAATAAATGCGTCATTACAGTCAACATCATTAAATAAAAATGTTCCTGAATGTACAGTCTGAAATCTTGAAACCCTTTACCTAGTGTTAGATAACATAACCAAGGGTGTAAAATTACCCCGGTGAGTAATTTCAAGTGTGAGAAGCCCATGTGACACTCCAGGTTCTGACATGCCATATAAATACGTAAGTCCATGAATTATCAATTATTTACAGTAGCATGTTTTATGCAGGGCACGTGAAACGTAGATTGTGTTTTTACTGTGTCTGATTATATACGTATATATAGCAATACGTGTGTGTGTGTGTGTGTGTGTGTGTGTGTGTGTGCGTGTGTGTGTGTGTGTGTGTTGTCTAACTCCATAGTTAGAAACATTTTGAGGAAAAGGAAGAACTCCATAGTTAGAAACATTTTGAGGAAAGGGAAGGTACACTGGCACATTTGAAGTTAAAGCTTATTTGTGGATGACCAAGAAAAATCCCAGATAAAGACAAGCCACAACTGGGGAGAACAGTGACAGTCAACCCACAGACCAGCACCAAAGACCTACAACATCATTTTGCCCCAGACAGAGTCACTGTGACTGCACACAGTTATAAATAAAATGTACAAATAAAAATGTAACCATATTTTAATCTAGTTGATTTGTTGCTGCTATCTTCTGTGCCCACTTTGTATTACTTAATGCGTTTTTTAAGTATACGTAGTACTGTAATTTGCTTTTAATAAAACAAATAATCAGTCTGCAGTGCAGTGCGGATATCGGGCCGCAAGAGGGCGCTGAGACATTTCCAACAGAGTTTGCGCTGTCAACTGCGTGACCCCGGCAAAGAGGAGGAGTGTCTTCTACGGCAAACACAGCGATAATCTGAGCATTAGGCTAGCAATGGAGAGATCCTAGCGGGCGGTCAAAGAGCGAGTTCTGCGCTAACTGGAGTATGACTATATGGGAGATGACCGGCCTGCCCGAAGATGCTGTTAGTGATCTTTTCGAATTGACGCAAAGGGGGCGGACGCACACCGAGAGCCCAAACAAAGGCGCTTTGGTTTGAACGAGACGCCGCAGTGAAGCAGGGGATCGGCGGTGAGCAACACTCGGAGTTCCCACGGTTATTTTACGTTAGCGTGACAGTGTGTACGTGCAGAGTGTAACGGGACGGCTCGCGTCGACCCGGTCGATGACTTTTCAAACATTTGTCACGGTTGATGGAAACACGCACGCAATGTATTCCCCGCTATTCTCGAGAGATCTAGGTTCGTTCTCTAGTCATGTCAGTCGTAATACAGTCACTAAAATGTGTAAATTAGCCGATGCACACCAGTGATAACTCACTTAATCGAGCTTGTCCCATGTCACGAACACATCCGCTACTGAGTCAAATCAGTCAAATCTATCATCAATTCATGCACATGTATAACACATACAAGCCGAGAAACGACATCAATAACAACATTTTGGATGTCAAGACTTGTCATGAAGACAATCGAAGCAGAGTAACACTTTTCACTATTTTTCAACGGTTTATTCTACTATGGTCAAATGTGTTGATGAAATACAAGAACCGTTATTTTACGACATCCTTGTTTTAGCATTTGATCTTCTTTACAGCCAATCAGCTGATCAATGAAAGTCATGTGACCACACGAACCCGGACTGTTAAGTAATAGCAACAGCTTACAGGCACTTTATTTATTGCAGATGTCTCCGCACTCTGGTTTTCACTTACTGGGTTTAAGACCATGCCGTTGAAACACTTCTGCTTTATCTAGTAGAGTTGTTTAGAGTGAGCTTTTTTGTCTTACTTGAATGTTTTTGTGCTTTAGGTCCCTCAGTATGAGTCGAGATGGTTGGAGAAAGAAAGTCAGTGAAGATGACGGATGGGGAGGGAGGGTGAGTATTAAATTAATATTAGCAATAAAAAAAAAAAATGAAGATCTACATTAGCATTCCTTTAATTGAGTAAACCTTGAAAAGGATAACATTAAAGAGCACGTTCACAGTATTTGTTGGTTTAAAGTCCAATGCTATAGGTCAGAGAGCTCAGCAATGGAAAAAATCACAAACTTGCTTTGCCTTTTGGCTATTTCTTTTTTCTGAAATTGTATTGTTCACACCGCTATCCTTTATCAAGCTACAATTTGAAGTTGTTTAAAATATTACCATCACTTCTCTGAAGTATGTTTTCTAGAAAAATGTTTTGCAGATGGAAATCAAACATCACTAAAATAATGTTAAGAAGAGATTAGAAATACAGAAGTACAAGCAAACACAAATGTTTAATTAAATAATACAGTCTCTCTTTTCAATAAAAATACAATAAAGAGAACAGATATTAAGTGTATAATTAATAAATATACTGAAAGAATTAGTACTATACAATTGTTACAATAAAAAAGTATGTTTTTCTAAGCACTCGTAGGAAAGCTTTACACAACAGTAAATCAAATACACAATTTCAGTAAAAACGGATTATTAGGTTTTTACAAAATCGTTATATTTTAATGAAAAACAGTCACGTAAAGGACACATTAAATTTGTGTAATGTACATTGTTTTGGGTATTTTTTTTTTTTACGTACATTAATCGTTTTCATATTATTTCTACTGTAAATGTCTTGTCAGTTCAGGTAGTGGAGGCGGGTATTATGGAGGATTTGTGAATGTGTCTGTCAGTTTTATTGGTTCAGGCTCAACTCCTGAATCCCAGCGTTCGGTATGTTGCCATGGAGACAGAGAGTCGCCCTGCCAGCAGGGCAGACTTGAACCTCATTGAATGTCTGAGGCGTAATCAAACGCGTTTTCAGCCAGACACTGCACGTTTTTCTCTTTGTGTGCTTTGCTGTCTGCTCATTTTTAAGGGGTTAAAAGCGCTAAAATTTACTCATTTGTTATTGATTGACAAAGCAATTAGCTTAACAACCTTCATTTATCTTTTGTTAAGGGTGGTTACATGGCTGCCAAAATATCCAAGCTTGAGGAGCAGTTTCAGAAGGATGCTCCCAGAGAGAAGCAGAAAGATGGATCGTCCTCCTGCATCTTCAGTGGTGTAGCTATCTATGTCAATGGATACACAGGTCAGACTCGTCTCACCATCCTCCCAATTTCCAACCAGTGCTTTTGTGTCAGGCAGCATTAATAACAACAGGCTAAAGCTGCTTACTACATCTAAACCGATTCTTTTTCCCCTCTTTTTTTTAAATCATATGCTTGAATGAATCAGGAGCAGTTTTGCTTCTAGCTCCATCGTGGATCGGACATTTTGGAGACTGTATTTTTCTGTGCTTCTGATCTCCTCAGATCCGAGTGCAGATGAGCTGCGCAGACTGATGATGCTGCATGGAGGCCAGTTCCATCTCTATTATTCGCGCTCCAAAACCACACACATCATTGCCAGCAATCTGCCCAACAGCAAAATACAGGAACTACGGAGGGAGAAAGTTGTACGGCCAGAGTGGATCACAGACAGGTATGACTACACGAACTATATGTGCAATAATCATTTTTTGGGAAGCTAATTCTGTTGATCTCTTTGCAGCGTAAAAGCTGGCTGTCTGCTTTCATATGTCCAATATCAGTTGTATACGAAGCAGAAAGGTTTGAGCTTTGCTGGTGTTTGTACACGTGGGGCACTCAACCCACCTTCCAGAACTGGCCAGCAGAAGCCCAATCCCAGCCCACACCAACCTGACCGCATCCAGGCTCAACCCAACCACTCTGTGTCCCCGACCAAAGAAGTTTCCTCATCCTCTTGCTCAAGCTTCACGGAGTCATCACAACACCTGCAGACTTTCAGAGTGTAAGTTTGCTTCATGGATTCATTTATGTGTCATTATTTGTTTTTATCATACCATATTCATGCAAATATAAGCACACCCTTTTTTCAATTTTTGAAGCTTTAAATGTTATTAACATTTTAAGAAAATTTGATTTTAGCTGTACTGTAACTACTGTGTTATTTTGTCTTGTTTNGCTATACTTTTTTTTTTTAACATACAGAGATGAGAGTTCAGGAGACGCTCTTTTTTTTTTCCCCTTCACACACAGCTTGCAAGTCCTCAGATCAGAGGGAACTTTAACCTGTTTTTATTACATTTATTACCAATATTTTAAGTGGTCATATATGGACATAGCAAGTGGAATCATAGCACCCCCTACTGGAGATAAACTCTTTCTCTTTTATCTATTATTCAAGTAAACGAGTAACAAGTTTGTTCAAAATAAATAAAAAAGAAGAGTTGTTAAGAGAAATATTTAGCCAGAATTTTAGGTTTCTGGAAAGCCAGAACATCAAGAAAGGGAGGTACTTTTGTTCGCCTAATATTGGAATTTCTATTTTGTGCTTATAGTTGCATAAATATGGTAGTTATATTAGTTTCTATTTTGATGTTTCTGTTGAGCATGTATTTGGTACCATTGGTTTTGTTTTAGCTGCAGAAACATGTAATCCATCTCTCTTTCTTCTGTTGAGCAGAAATGGCCTGAATACCACCGTTTCTGATGATGATGATAATGCAGTGAGATGTAGAGTTAATGGGATTCATGATAAAGAAGATGCTGCCTGTGCCCTTCTGTCTGGAAGCACTAAAGCTGCTTTGTTAACTAACGGTTATAAACATCCTGTGAATGGTGCCTTAAAGCCTCAGGACACGGTTCCTCCCCATGATGTCGAAGAGTTCCAAACTGAATCAAAATCACGTATGACTCAACTGAGTCTTACAAACCAGCCTGTTCCTCACAGTATGCAAAAGAACCAGTGTTCCAAACCAGCTTCAAGTTCAGAAACATCAGCCATCTGTGAAAAAGGCAAACCGCTACTTGACAGTAACAGGCCTCGACTAAACGGGAGTCATCCTTTAAGTTCTGCAGACTCTAGTAAACAGTCAGGAAAGTCAGCCAGTGAACCAGACGAAGGAATCATTTCAGAGTTTTTTTCACACTCAAGGCTTCATCATATCTCCACATGGCGGAATGAGTTCTCGGAGTATGTTAATAGCCTGCAGAGTCGGCGCCGGGCAGCAGGGGGAGCCGTGTTCTCCGGCAAAGAAAAGCTGAAGAAACTTGGAGGTGGTTGTAGTGCAGGTATGATGAGCTAAGTTCTTCATCATGCTAGATTGTGAATTGTCAACGGTATTTCCTAATGTCATGCATGATTCTGTCATTGACACAGGTTCCACAATGGCTGCCCCTCGTGTGCATCAATCATGTATTTTTCACGTGGACATGGACTGCTTTTTTGTCTCTGTTGGAATCCGTCACAGACCGGATCTTATAGGTAGTGTTACTAAAAAAAAAACACACACCTCTGCTGATTTTTGCGAGAAGTACTAACACGATTTGTGCTTCAGGAAAACCAGTGGCTGTAACGAGTAACCGTGGCCCGGGTCGTGTGGCAAAGCGTCAGGGTTCTAATCCGCAGATGGAGTTTCAGTATTACCAGAGTAAACGCAAGCAATACCGAACCGGTGAGCTCAGTAACAAATGGCATATAATACGTGTATGATAAATAATATGTAGTACGTTCAGTCTAAGTTGTTCTGTGTTAGCTCAGTTATTTAACACATTATAACATGTATTCTAAAAATACTATGTATTGTTAACATGGCTATGCATGTTTTTTTTATTGTGTAGAAAAGGCGGAGATCAATCTTGAGATGACAGCGTCTCCACTGTGTAATGACGGTGTAGATGTGGACCAGACCACACTCTCTATGGCAGAGATTGCTTCCTGTAGCTATGAAGCCAGGTAGTCAAAGTCTGTTTTAGTTATGAAAGGTCTGTTTGTTTGTTTAATAAAACTTAATTTTACATTTTTTATATGGAGTATATAGTACTATCATTCACACTTTCCATGATACATTTTCAACAGTGACTATAACTGCAACGTGCAATGTGATTTCTTTTTTTTAGCAAATCTGTTTTACTAACATAATATATTAGCTCCTATCTACCAAACTTAATATCTAGAAACTCTAAACTTAAAGGAGGAACACAATCAGCAAGGAACTTAATGCACTTTCATTTTTATGTTTATCACAAACTGGAAATTGATCACATGATTATGTCACAATTATTTTCTTTTTCTTCTTCTTTCAAATATTTTCTTATTTTCTTTTTTTTTTTTTTTAATATTCCAATGTCTAAATTGTGTTGTGGTTTTTCAAATGTATTGTTTTTATGTGAGTACTGTAATAGTAAATTGTTAAACTAGTCAACATTAATAGCATGATGGTGTTTCCTTTCTTAGAGCTTTGAACTGCAAACACATTTTAAAAAGGCAAGTACACAAAGTATGCCGCTAACATTATTTCTCTCTGACAGGCAGGCTGGTGTGCGTAATGGCATGTTTTTTGGACGGGCGAAACAGCTCTGTCCTGACTTGCAGTGTGTCCCGTATGACTTCCAGGCCTATAAAGAAGTGGCATTGACCATGTATGAGACGCTGGCCAGGTAAAGTCACCTGTGTGTTTTCCAGACTATTCCATCAGCAAGCTGACCCTTCTGATGCTCTTCTTTATAGCTACACTCATGACATTGAGGCTCTGAGCTGCGATGAGGCTCTGGTGGATGCCACGACACTTTTGGAAGAGTTGGGGGTTTCTCCTGATGATCTGGCTAATGCCATTCGGGCAGATATCAAGGAGATGACGGGATGCTCGGCTTCTGTTGGAATGGGTGAGAGGAATTGTGATTTTAAGAAAAATGTTTATTATTAAATGACTACTTTGTGTCGCAGGCTCCAATATCCTTTTAGCTCGGATGGCGACCAGAAAGGCAAAACCGAATGGACAATGCTTTCTGAAGTCAGAGGAAGTAGATGATTTCATCAGAGATCAGCCGGTGTCCAGTTTGCCTGGTGAGAACTTTTCTTTTTGTATTTCTGATTTTATCCTCGTTCTATGCTTTCCAGAAATTGAGCGTGTGGGTATTTATGGGTTTTAGTTTTTTTTTTGCAGGTGTGGGTCGCACGATGAGCTCCAAACTGGCTTCTCTGGGAGTGAGTAGCTGCGGTGACCTCCAGCAACTGGCCATGTCTCAGCTGCAGAAGGAGTTTGGGCCACGAACCGGACAGACTCTCTTTCGCTTCTGCCGGGGTCTGGATGACAGGCCAGTGCGCAGTCAAAAAGAAAGGAAGTCTGTGTCCGCAGAGATGAACTACAACATTCGGTTCACGCAGGTATTCGAAATACTGTATTTGTCACGCTTCAGAATCTCTGGTTCTCTCGAGTGAAAAAAAAAAAAAAAAATTACAAGTCACCAATTCCAAAAAAAACCTAAGGGAAAAGATGTAAAGCATCATAAATTTTGTAAGAACTTAAGTAATTTACTTGGCTCAAAAATGCCCAGAAATGTGAAAAACAAAAGGCTCTTTATTTATGAGGTTTTATTTCCTAATATAGAAAGGGAATGTAACACCTCAATGTTTCAAAATGACAAAAGAGAAGCAACAAGTCAGTCTCAAATATGCAAAAAAAGTGCTACTGCTATTTAACGTTCAGGCGATGTAGCTCATAAATAGCATCCAGTACCTTCAACATCCTGCTTCCAGCCAATTTTCAGTGAGGTCCAAAAAAACGGAAGTAAAGAAAAAAAAACTTTCATCCACCATTTGTCCAAAAGCATTCAATGTAGATGATTCCTAGTGTCCATTGTTTACAAATTCACCTAAATGTTCTTCTTTCTGTCTAAACAGGTTGAGGAAGCAGAGACATTCCTCACAAACCTATCAATGGAGGTGCAGAAGAGGATGCAGGGGGCGGGTCTCAAAGGTCGTCGAGTGACACTCAAGGTCATGATGCGGAAAGCAGGGGCTCCGGTTGAGCCGGCCAAATATGGCGGACATGGAATCTGTGACCACTTTGCCAGGTGATGTACATCAGAATGACTTTATGGGATTTTATGGGATGGTTTTTTAATTTCTTACCGTCTCCCTGCAGGTCTGTTTTACTTGCCCATCACACTGATAACGGCCAACTGATTGCAGCAGAAACCATTAAGCTATTCCAGGCCATGAAATTGGATGTGAAGGACATGAGGGGAGTGGGCTTGCAGGTGCAGCAGCTGATGGGGTCTCACACAGAACCATCTGGAAAAGGCTCTTTGCATGGTCGTTCCATCAGAGACCTTCTCCTGGCCAGACAGCAAGGCCAGAGTAAGGACCATCCAGCACAGGGTAAGAACAGAGCTAAAGCTATATGTCGTGTTTTAGGTCCTGATGTCTTCATTTTCACCTCACAATGTAGGTAAATCAGCAAGCAGTTCAATTTCAAGAAGCTTCTCTCAAAAAGAGGAGAACTTTGCAGTTCCATCTTCGCCACCAGATCCAGTTCCTGGGACGAGTAAAGAGCTTCACAGGCCACAAACTCCAAATCATGTCAGGAAATGTCTAAATCTCACCATTGAAGTGCCATCACCTTCTCAGGTCTGAAGACATACTTTGTTATCTGCATAAATTAAAACCTAGACATTAGGAAACCGTCTTCTTCTGACTTTTAAGGTGGACAGATCTGTGTTAGAAGCTTTACCGGCTGATATAAGGAAGCAAGTGGAGGAGTCCTGGAGACACCGAGAAGAACAACCAAGCACCTCTTCTCATTTCTCAAACCCACCACAATCGTCTGTCACTTCATCTCTACCTCCTGGAACGCTAGTATTGCAGCTACCAAACCACAACGATCAACCATCTACTAGAAGCATTGTGCTGGAGCTTCCGGATTTCTCCGAAGTAAGTTCAAGTAATAAACTTAATAAAGTAATAAAGCAAACTTTTTAAACAGCCTTGTTCTCCAGGTTGATCCAGATGTGTTTGCCGCGCTTCCTAGAGAACTTCAGGAAGAACTGTCCTTGGCCTACAGAATCAAGGGAAATGCTCAAGCTCAAGGCAACACTGGTACAGATCACTTTAATGTATATGTTTTACTATACTGGATTTGCTCATCGTAGTGTAGTTGACTACTAAAACTAGTCTACTAATTGGACTTATTAATTAATCAACTAATTGGTTCCTAACTAATTGGTCTAAATTAGTCCTGATTTAAAATTAGACCCAACTTGTAGTGAATGTGGTAATAATTACTGGCCCTTTTCTGTGTTCTGTTTTTCTACAGTAGAACTAAAAAACCCATTTCTTCAACTAAAACAGCCCGTGGTGGGAAAAACCAAGCGGCGCTACAAGAAAAGAAACACTAGTCCTGCCAAATCAGGTCCCAGTCCCTTGAAGAAACCATGTTCTAGTAACAGTCCAGCCAAACCCAGTCCGTCCAAAACGAACACTCTGCCTCTCCAACACAATCTCAAAGTAAGTCAGGAGCTAATCGGATCTTCTAATCTACAATAATCCCAGTTTTCTTTTTCTATTACAGTGGTACCCCAACTTACAAATGTACTAAAATAATGAAAATCCGGTGTTTTACTCGAAACGTGTTGCAGTGAAAATGTCGTCCCGAGTTACAAAATATTTTCGTTATATGAAAGTAGCTTGTCTTTTTCTTACCACTAGCACTGGCCTGGCCAACCCGTGGCTCTTGAGCCTCATGCGGCTCTTTAACTAGTTTCTTCAGGAACTTTCACATGACGTGCGTCATTGATAAGGAATGCCAGAAGTCTCACTAAGCAGCATAGTAAGAGAAAAATGTTATTGAAAATTATTCTATTTTTGTTTGTGGACTTGCTTAAACTGAGAGTTTGTGTCTGTGAGACATGATTAAGGAATGGGATGATGTGTGTGTGTACCAGTGTGTGTGAGAGGCTCTTAGTCTCTGACTAGTTGGCCACCCCTGCACTATGATCCAAGTCCAACAACAAAAACACTAGTTAGTTTCAGAGATCTTGCTTCCAAAATATAAAATAAGCTTGTATTCTCCCAGAATGGTGGTGTTTTTTTTTTTTGTCTGAATTTATGAAGTCATGGCACGGGAAAATGCGGCCCAGCTAACGAAATTTTTGCCAAACGAAACGGTGTTCAGCACGGATTAATTTCGTAAGTCGGGGTACCACTGCATTTGTATTTTTCGGACTATAAGGCGCTTTTTAAAAAATAATAAAATAAATAAAACGTTTATAAATTGTCTGTGCACATTGCGATATAAATGCAGGAAATAAATGCATGCTTCATGAGGGAAAAAAAAAGATGTTTGTTAACAGTAATCCTTATAGGGTTAAAAAATCCAGTATTTAAAATGTTTTTGCCTAAAAACCAAGCAAAGGTTTCCTGAAGTCTTTTCTTCGATAGACCGAATCCCTGAACACAGACGTATTGGGGCCGTTGTTGAACTGTCACCCTCGCCCCGTCCCGACTCTGGCTGGTGCCAATGAATTCAGCGACCTCAGAACTATGCTTCATGAGTGGGTCACCACCATCTCAGGTAGGACCAGACAGAAAGACCACCTTAGTGAAAACATTTAGTGTCACTGCAGCACTAACGTCTTGTTGTGGCCTTCCTTCTTAGATCCAATGGAAGAAGACATTCTCCAGGTGGTGAAGTACTGCACAGAGCTTGTGGAAGACAAGGACCTGGAGAAACTCGACCTTGTGATCAAATACATGAAGAGGTAAACGTCTAACATATTAATCTGAACTTTTTAATTATTGGTGACTGGTTTCAGACTTATGCAGCAGTCCTCTGAATCCGTTTGGAGCATGGCCTTTGACTTCATCCTGGACAATGTGCAGGTAGTAGTGCAGCAAAGCTACGGAAGCACTCTGAAGATCACATAGGAAGATTCCTGACCTCAGTCACTGTGACCTCAGCACAGCCCTGCCATCTTGAGAAGGACGATGGCGGGAAAGTGGCATTTCTCGAGTGTGCCAATTACTGTAGCGCCACTTTTTACATTTTTCAATTATGCTTGATGCCAGTGATGCTTGTGAAGAGATGCACACAGTGACTTCTTCTTCCAGTGTTCTGGGTTTTTCGAATCATTGAAATATAGAGGACGTGTGGGAATGTTACAAAAAGGTTTTTACATTCAACACCAGTACAGTAGTGAACTAACGGTCAGTCACATTTAATGGTCTTTGTAGAGACTTTAATAAATCAACAGGATGGCAATCAGAACTAATTATACTAATTACTGTTGTTAATATTATTTTCAATGTATAGATACGGATTAATTAATCCCTGAACAGAATTAGTTGATCAATAATAATTCTATTAATAATAAATAATGCCTTATTCGTTGTATTAACATGTACAACCCTAAAGTAAAGCATCACCGGAACCTTCTGAATGTGCACTGACTGTCTGAGACGGGTTTTAAATTTTTGTCTGCCGTTTTTACTGCTTATCTTTTTGGTTTTCCTTTGGTATACAAGAATTTGATTATCCTAAAGGTTTGACCTTGAGCATATTTCAGTAATTTGGAAATTAGAATTAAAAAAACTCCTTTATTTCCAAATCTCCCGTGTTACACTAACGTGTGGTTTTGATTGGACGCCTTCCTGCATTGAAACCTCCCCGCCTTGTTATTTCTGTACTTTTTCATTTATCAGAAGTGAAAGTATTTAAGAATAAGTCAATACCTCGACAGGTTTATTGTACTTTATCTGTCTTCCTGTGCTCTTCACTCCAGTGTGGAATAGCATGGTTGGTACTTTTTTTTCCAATTTGTATTCAAAGTAGATTTGGGATTACGTTTGTGTGCAGTGCAATTGGCATTTTCTATAAGGTTGAGTGTATGACGCTGCCCAAGACACGTGTTTTTAAACTGGTACTATTTTACACTCATGCCATAGACGGGAAAGACGGCTTGAAATCATTTTTTGGTCAAGATTCTGTATTGACCTGTGCCTCAAGACCTGAAGCTGTGACATGATTTGTATGTTTTCTAAATTTTCAAATAAATTTGGATATGTGATGTCGTGTGTGTTT
>SOMO01000160.1:280516-299937 GCA_028128575.1 Paedocypris carbunculus
CTCTCTCTCTCTCTCTCTCTCTCAATTTGCTTGCTTTAAATTGGCATGACTCATGTATGTAAACGACATTAGACGCTTCACTGACAGCAGGGTAATAAATGCCGCTGTTTCTGACAGCAGGAGCCACAGCACTCGGACCCTCATGGCTCCTAAAGCGTTAACCTCATCTTGCTCCTTTCCCTCCCACTTCCTATTTAAACAAACATCTGCTCTTACACTGCGAATTTAGGCGTTGAGCTGACAACTTCTCTCCAGCTCGCCGAAGAGACGCGATGGCAGATCCCAAGTGCGGAATGTCAAACGGCGCGGCTTCCGCGTCCTCGTTTTCCGACATTATCGAACTAAACGTTGGTGGACAAGTGTATGTGACACGACACACAACTTTAACAGCCGTGCCGGACTCTCTCCTGTGGATCATGTTCAGCAAGAAGACGCCGGCGGAGCTGGCGCGAGACAGCAAAGGCCGTTACTTTTTGGATCGAGACGGCTTTCTGTTCCGTTACATTTTAGACTATCTGCGCGATCTGAATCTAGTTTTACCAGACTACTTTCCAGAAAAGAGCAGATTGCAAAAGGAGGCCGAGTTTTTCCAGTTGGCGGACTTGTTTAAGATTTTGAGTCCCAAAATGAGTAAGGAGAACTCCATCAACGACGAGATCGGACAGAGTGATTCGGAGGAACCGAGCGCCAGCGCGACTCCGCTGGTCGGACCGGACTCCTCGCGTTCTCTGTCCGTCGTCGGCACCGCACATTCTCCTTCCGCGGACTCCAAGAAATCGGGCTACATCACGGTGGGTTACCGGGGCTCGTACACGACCGGGAGAGACATACAATCCGACGCCAAATTTCGGCGCGTGGCGAGGATCACCGTGTGCGGCAAGACGTCTCTGGCTAAAGAGGTGTTCGGGGACACTTTAAACGAGAGCAGGGACCCGGACAGACCCCCGGAGAGGTACACGGCCCGCTATTACCTCAAGTATAATTTTCTCGAACAGGCTTTTGACAAACTGTCAGAGTTCGGGTTCCACATGGTCGCGTGCAGCTCCACCGGCACGTGCGCCTACTCCAGCAACGACCCGAACGAGGACAAAACCTGGACGAGTTACACAGAGTATGTTTTCTGTCGAGAATGACGTTTCCGCGACACTCCTGCTCTGGTGTCACACAACCAGTGTCATAGAAATCAGTGTGTTTGTCAGTGCAGAATGAAAATATTTAGCATTGTTTTGTGTAGCGATGGGAGTAAAAGAAATGACTAAAACTGCCACACTACTACTACTATTACTACTACTACTACTACTACTACTACTACTACTATGTAAATACTGCAAGGCATATGACATGAAGTAAAAAAAAAAAAAACATTTTTGTAAAAACATTTTACTGTTTATCGGTAAAAACAAACAAAAAAAAAACAACCAATTTGAATTGCTTCTATATTGGGTAAAATCGATTTTAAAAAAATGCAGCACTGTGTTTGTCGTGTTTTATACATCATTTTATTTTAATAATGCTAATAAAAGTATACAGGTTTTGTTTAGACATATAGAATTTAGCATAGAACATGGAATTTATATGAATTTCTAAGTGGACAGCAGAAGCTATTGTCTCGAGTCTAGAATTCTTTGTCATGAATACAGTTACAGATTTTGCTTTTCAAACCAAAACCATCATTGTACTTTAAATTGTAAGCACCTTTATCTTGTGAAACATTATGAATTCAAGTTTCTAGAATAAATGTCATAATCATTCAGTCGTAGCCTCATTTTTGCTTGTGTTCAGATGTTCTTCTTCAGCTGGAAAGGCTCGAGGGCAACACAAGAACATAAATAATCATGCTAAGCAACCCAGATACACTGTTCTGTCTGGTGCAAATGCTGATTTTAATCCCTTAAACAAAGTCTCAACAGAAAATGATCCTAGATGCTTTGGGGTCAAAAACATTTGTTCATTGACTCAATCATAGTGCACTGCCAGCTAATTATTATAGTCATTTAACCAATGCTTAATTGTTAAGAAGTGTGTGTGTGTGTGTGTGTGTGTGTGTGTGTGTCGTTTCCAGTCTCCCATGCAAATGGAACAGCTGTGCTCAAATACGGGTGGTATTAACATTTCAAGTATAATGGAAAGGCTCAAACAGCAAGGTTAAGGGTATATTCATCCCTCCATTATCTAGATTTCTGGGTCTATGGGAGGCAATCTCAGCGCTCAAGGCTGGTACACGCTGATAGTGAACCCCACAAACAATCACATCACACACTCACTCTATTTGAGCTTTTTCGTTTCTCAGAATCACTTAAACACGTTTTTCTGGATCTTGAGTGAGTGGTAGAAACGCAAATGAACATGTAGGAAACAAGAAGAGTTCACAGAAAGGCCTCAAACTCACTTCAAACTACTTCTGGTTTGTTTGAGAGTTTCTGTTTCTTCCTTTTATTTTTTACACAAGGCCTTATAACAGCTGACACATTCAAACATATAAAGATGAATATTCCTTCCACAGTGAGACATATTCTTTTCACAGTGGGGTGAATTTGGAAAATAAAAGCTATTTGACTTTGGACAATTCAAATTAAATTCTTATGTAAAAATACAGTGTGTGTGTGTGTGTGTGTGTGTGTGTGTGTGTGTGTGTGTGTGTTTTCTCCAAACAAGGAATATGGTGTTCAATGCTCAGATCATTTTAGAGTGAAACCTACACATATGAGTTTCAGCTACAGAAAGAAAGTGAAAGTTTCTGATGTGTCTTTACCGTGCCACTCGGTGGGTTTTTAATTTAAAAGCTGGCTCAACATTCTCTAAGGTGGTGCTAACTTGATTCTATATTTGGAACCGTCTATCATTGTGACGCAGCAAAAAAGTGCCACGAAGCTGCTAATTCCTATGCTAAATGTATTAGTACTTTCAGTAGAGTTTGAAATATGAGTAATAATTTCTCATCATATTTATTCTGTTGAAATGGATTTATTACAAAGTGAATGAATAATCGAATATCAATGCATTCTAATGCGAGAAACTGAAAGCAATTTTCTATTTATTTGTCTGTTTGTCTGTCCTTCCATCCAACCATTTCTCTACTCCTTCAATCTATCTATCTATCTATCTATCCATCCATCCATCCATTCATCCGTCTATCTGTCTGTATTTCCATCTGTTCCTCCGTCCACTTATCTACCATCTTTTCAGTTTAACAGTCATTGATTATTATAATTTTAAAACAATGAAACAAATATTCAACATTTTTGGATTTGAAATGTAAACATGTAAGAATATGATTAATCTCATAAACATTACACAGGTGTTATGTAAAACATTAGAAGGGTGTTTTGTCTAAAACATCAATAAGCAATTGCAATCTGTTGGACGGATTCCCTGGCTAATCCTATGAATAATTTGCCAAGAAACAGAAGGTCTGTACGCGCATCTTTCAGTGAGTCCTACTGGATGGGAAACATCTCCAGGGTAAATTCTGTTTACTTGTTCTGCGGCCTTTTTTTGTGGCCACAATTAGGCAGAGCTTTTTCCAGTACTGATGTTTCGGAGAAAATCCGGTACATCGGTAGCTGAATGTGAAGGGTTTGACCAGCTGTCTGTTCCACACTCCGGTGTCATTGAGCGGATGCGGCATCAGTAGATTAAAGGTAGACGACTGCTCTCACATTTGAAAGTTCAGCTGTTTCATGCTTGCACAAACCGTCTCTGGAGTGTGAAAAATTTCACAGCAGTGACCTGGACCATGATTTCCTGGTTGACTTGCTCTAGAAATAACATTTACTTCCAATCCACCCCTGCCTTTTTCCCAATTTCTCACGACAAAACAACAGGAACACGCTTTTATACTGCATTATCACTCATGGGATTCATGGTAAAATCCAATAATACACTCCAATGAAGTGTTTCTGTAAACACTTTGATGATGATGATGATACATATTTCTTGATAGAAGTTCAAAACCGGGTGCAACAATCTGATAACAGACTCACATTTATTTGGATTTTCTGAAGTAAAATAACTAATGAAAAACAATTGAATTTAAAAAACAGAATGAATACAATTTATTGTCCTTTACTTTCCTTGTACAAGTTTAGACGGAACATGCTCCTGTGACATCACAGGTATAAATATGCAAATATAAATGTAAAAAAACATTGTAGCATTATAAAAGTATTCTGAAAACAAAAGATGCAGACACAGAAGAAAAATATATCATGTATACATATAACACGTAAAAATATAACAAATATAACATGATTGTGAGTGGAACAATTCATACGATTTTCAATATGCCATTATGTATTGATAAACTTAAATATTTTGTTCCAGTGGAAAGTTTTTCACCTATACAAACCTACTTTTTAAAAACAAGATTACTACGTACTACTACTGATAATGTTAAAATTCATTGCAAAGACAAGATTTATTACTTTAAGACAATTTCCATTTTATCCGTACCAGCACTAGTCAGGACACATGAGCATCTTTGATCAATACAAGGCTTAAAAAGCCAATAAGCAACTAAGTGGAAAAGGAAACAGTCCAAGCACAGACTCTAAACAGCTCTGTAATTATTTTACCTACAAATCTGTTTGTGTTCTTCAGGCCTTCACAATCAGCCGGTCAACACAGCATTAAGAAACCAAACGCAACATCTCATTCACAAAACTTTCTATTAAGAAACATTCTGGACTAGAAACTAAATCAAACCAAAGCCTCAGTTCCAGCAGTTCCTGGAAATACTCCATGTCTGATTCAGTCTGTACAGTTCACAACCAGTTCATATTCATCTCAGCAGCAAGTAATAAAATATAGCATCAGATTTATCCTCCAGTCTCAATAAAAACTAGACGATTTCCTAAAATATGCACCTTCACGTTCTCTGCATGAACATCTGTGTCCTTACAGGATCGACTGGAACAAAGAGCAGCCACGTCTGACTCAGCAGCAGCAAATGCACAAGCAAAGAAATCCCACGTCTTTATCGCAATTACGGGATTTTATCATTTGAAAGACTGCTATAGGTTTAATATGCGTTTTGGGAGTCTTTGAGCTCCACGCTTCAATTTATGAGCAGATGTGCATTTGTATGTATGTTTGTAAGCGCGAGGACTCACGCGTGAACGCGCCGCGCGTCACCGCGTGCAATATGTGCTTATTAATTTGTCAGCAAACACTATACAGGTTTGAAGACAAAACCAATGTCAGCAGCATGTTCCTGGCTTCGGTCATAATGCGAATTAAATCAACATTTGTCTGGTTGCAGTAGTCAATTGCTTTTGGAAATGAGGTAATTACCGGTTCCCATTGATTGTAATGCTTCTAAGTAGCGTTATCAGTTCTATTTAAAAATCATCCAGTTACCTTAAGTCACGTGCGGTTCGGTGACATCAGAGGCGAAATGACAAGAACATTAATACAAATAAATGGCATGAAAAAGTTACTCTCAGGCATAATCTCTTAATGCTGATTTTTGGCAATGATCAAATCTGAAGACGACTTTAAACTGTGTGCATGAAATTATGATTATACCATGAAGGCAACTTGTCTTTGAAATGTAAAGCCGGAGCCGCATCCAGCTCAGAGATCATTTTGTTCCACGATTAAGTGTCACCCAAGTGCACTGGAGAGGCGTCATGCAGCACTTTAACCACAATAGACAGGAGCTCAGAGAATTTGCCTTAATTCATGTGCTATAATCCTTTGAAATTAATACTTACACAGTACAACAACCTCACTGCTAAAATCTGGTTTTTACCACTCGATGAATGTGCATAAACATTACATTAATCACATGCAAAAATAAACACATGAATAAGTAATAACGCGGAGGACTCAGGCTCGGTTCTTATTTTTCGTTCTCGTTGTTTTGCGCGAGAAGTATCTGTTGTTGTTGTTCTCCTGAAGGTCCGGTTTAATGGTTGAACATGCTCGTAAGACACACTACCAGACCAGGTCTGCCAAGAGCACCATATTCCATCTCATCAGCTTATCTCCTTTTTGCAGCAGGAGTCTCTCCATGCTGGGGTCTGTAAATGGCAGTGCGAGGGCAGAGAACACAGTCTATTGATGTGGTTTGGCCATTGGACTTAGAAGCGGGTGGTATAGTCAATACCATGCAACCTGGACAGCTGTGGAATCAGTTGGTAGCCATTTAATTGAGGATTGCATGCTGATCTCCTGAAAATGCATAATGGCAACGAACAGTAACATCTGTCACTCACACCGGTGAGATCCGAGGAGGTCTTTAATTCTCAAACTAAAAACTGCCTCATCTATAAATAGCCAAGGCTGAAACAGTGCAACGTGATTTGATGACAAGGACCACGAATGGTAAAAATCATCAATATTGCGACGCATCGCTTAAACGTCAAAACTGCCAAGGTTCAGCTTTGGAAAAAACAAGCGTTGTTGATTAAACTTACCTCTTTAGAAACCAAGATCATGCATGTGTGAACTGTGATGTATAGATTCTGTGTGAAGGTAAACTGGTTGAATCACTTCATGAAGGAAAAGTAATCACCTTTATCTTAATCTTGGAGAAGATTAAAGGCCATGTATTGATTTTATTGACTAGCAAAGCTGTGGAATTGATTTAGTTCTACTAGAATATTCGTCATGGTTATTGAATCGCATAACGAATGCAGAGTACTCACGCTTTAGAATTATGTATGTTGACATTTTTAAAAAGGACACTAAAGTTTCTATTTATGATGACCACAAAACAAGGATTGCATAAAAAACTATTAGTGATTAATTTGTCCTACAAAAACAGAAATGTGGGATAGTGCAACTGAAGTGTAGGTTTGTCCACAACATCTATACAAAATTACAAATAAATAAATAATAATTTAAAGCAAAATAAAGTAAAATAAAAATAAAACAAATGTAAAATGAAATAAATCTTGTGAAAACATTGTCAGCCAATTCAACACAAATGGCAGAGACTTTGTGTGAAAACACATATCACATGCTTCTTGGGCTTTCTTTTTATTATTTAACCAAGAGTTTAAATAATTTAAAGTACTCTATTCATAAGTCTAGGTTGTCCATATTATAAATGGCATTGTCCATATTATAAATGGCATAAGATGGAAAGGGGAATGTTGTTCAAATGTAAGAACATCCAGCATTGGGTTCCGTACCAGAACCTTTTCACACACTTTAAACTTTTCAAAGAAAAACTTCACTAAATATCTGAGCCAATCAGATGATAATATGTGAATACATTTTAGGAAAAGTAGCCAAATCTAGTGACCATGTAGCAACCAGAATCTGTTAAACTAAAACACCTCACTTGTACTTTCCGGTTACATATTAAGGAATAAAACACCACGAGGTTTAAAAGAACAACTGTAAGGTGTCCTCGTGGTACAGGCAGCATTTAGTGAACTAGTGAGGATTTCATTTTAATAAAAAAAAAAAAAGCTAATTCACAACTAGTGAATAAGCATGAAACACCTAAGGAGGAGGATTTGTGCCGCTCTGTTTCTCGGCTTGGCAGCTTGCAGCTGCCACAACCTTTAAGGAGGATGTATAACTCAAACATCTGAATCCACTGGGCAAATCAGTATTCATAGATTCCCATAGTAATCAGAGGTTAAGAACAAACACTGAGCCATGTCCCCAAAGTTGTTGTCCTTATCACTGCAGGAAAAGCATCAGGAT
The DNA here is from genome assembly GCA_028128575.1 of Paedocypris carbunculus. Taxonomy (NCBI): domain Eukaryota; kingdom Metazoa; phylum Chordata; class Actinopteri; order Cypriniformes; genus Paedocypris; species Paedocypris carbunculus. The sequence goes on from SOMO01000160.1 coordinate 288,179, forward strand.
GGACTCAAATAACTGAGTTACTATTAGGAGATGTGTAATTATCTCACTGGTTTTGAAGCCAGAGCCTCTGTCTTTTAATCCAGTCACAAATACTACCTTGCCTCACCTCCATTTAAGCCCAGACATTGTTTCTATGACAACAGCTGCGTCACTAACCCCTGAGAACACTTGATCAACCAAACGTCTGTCTTTAGATGATCTGAAGTCATTACTTAAAGATGGAATAAAAATAAACGATCATTTGAATCATAAAATGTGACAATTAGTCAGAACTCAGAGACAGAAATTGCCAAATCGATCATTCGCGTAAATGCTGCAGTTGAAAGAGTGAAGAGTAGCCAATCCCTTCTACACATTGACAATGTCAGAGTGAGTTATTGATTAACCGATTCATCTCAAGAAAATCCATATTCTAAGAACGAGTCAGTCAAATCTTCACACACAAATCACAACACCATAATTATTAACCTGGTGGTTGGCAACTCGTGAAGATGTGAAATGAAAGGCTTGACTCAGTGTTAGGAGCAGTGTTTGTGGATCTGCCGGCTTCACCCTCTCTATTTTTCTTGCTCTATCAAGCTTCATGTGAAATGTCATCCAGGCAAAGTGGCAAAAGCATAACTGCAGCTTGTACGCCCTATCACCATTCTCACAAGGCTGATAACATCTGTGCAGATAAGGTCATGAGCCACTGGTTCTGTATAGTTAACAAACTCCCTCTTAGTCATACATCATGTCAGAACCTGCAGAGAACATTTTCTCCTTTCTTAATGCTATCAATTGCATAACTCTCTGTATTCTTTCTTTCTATCTATCTATCTATCTATCTATCTATCTGTCTGTCTGTCTGTCTGTCTGTCTTATTAAAATCAATGTATTCATCCATCTGTCAATCAATCAATCTAAATAGCTATGAGATATTCAAGAGATATTTTATAGATTATACTTTCTGTATATATAGATTAAACTTTCGGAGTTGCCATGCTCTTTCAAAAAGTCAAAAAACATGAATTTGAAAATCTGCCCAGGTGTGTGTGTGTGTGTGTGTGTTGGCCACCAATCTAGAGTGTGTTTCTGGTATTGGTTCCAGTTCCCTGTGGCACAGAAATAGAAAAATTGATTTTTCAGAAAAAAGGAATGTTACGTAGGATATTTAAAATAGCCACCACTCAGTTATTTTTTCCCTAAATGACTCAAGGGCATTTCGAGGAGTGTAAATGATCAACTTGAGGGTGTTTAATTGCATTATAAAATCAGCAGTGTTTTTAACAGGGTGAAAGTTAGATTGCTTGTAATGGTCCATAAACTTTGGTTGGCACAGAGACCTGCTTTAATTATTAGGGGACACTATTCACTATTTATTTTATAGGGCTCAAAACAGCATGGTGGTGTCCTATCAGTTTGCTTGTAATTCACTATTAAGCTCAGAAAACGTTAATCTAAAAGTATTAAATGCCAAGCAGAAAAGAAATAAAATATGAATATGCATTAGAAACGGAAAGCAGCAACAGTGGGCTAGAAAACCTCTTGGCATAATAACTGCAGGCAGATCTGCCTCCAGCTGCGACTGCCTTGGCATTTATGAGCAATGAAACATTTTCCAAGTCAGTGGAAATGAAGAGCCAGAGCATTTCATCAGTGCCATATGCTAGACAGAGAGGTACAGTAAGAAAGAAGATAAGCATGGACCAAATCTTTGAAGTATTTCAAGCGGGGAAATTTGAAATCAATGCCTGCAGTGATGGAAATCTGGTTCGGACATTAAAAATGAACCACAGATCTACATTCGACTGAAGGTGCTCGGTCGCTCTTTAAAAAATCTCTTTGATTGCCAAACCTGAGAAAATCCAGAGAGGTTATCCATTCACTCACTCACTCACTCTCCACATCTGTGTTGGGATGTAAAGTGCGGAGGAGATGGCAGCATCTGAGCTATGATTGAGACTTGTGTTGGATGTTACTGTCAGGTTACTAAGTGCTGGTTTAATGGCCACTTCACTCAGCAAGCCTGTTACCCACCTCCATAAAGGCGAAAGAAATCTCTCTCGCACAGCACAGAGATGCTGATAATAACAACCCATGACAAGTAGAAAGCACGACAGAGGGGGATAAAACCAAATTGACTAAACAATAAACCAAAGCAGCCCAACAGCTGAACAGAAAAGTGTGTGTAATTGTAGTGCCACACTGAACCCAGGGGACAAACAGGAGATTCGCGACAAATGGGATGTTTACAATTTCCTGTGTAGTACAAGACAATTCTTTCACTAAATCAATCCTAAGTATAGCCCACAGCTCATGCCGACCATTTCAGGATCCAGCCTGATTTAATTCACTTCATTAGGGAGCCTAAGAACAATCTTTTTCAATGCTCCGTCTGTTTATGTATGACTAAAGGTCAGCTTGCTGTGTAAATAAGTCACGGATGAAAATGTATTTCTCTAGACACAGGAGTAGTCTAGGATGTGTCCTCACTTTTGGAAACAAGTTTATTCAAATGGGAAGGCAAATACCTTGCAATTCATTTGGTAAACATTACAAAGTGCAGATGTCGAATTAGCTTCTCGTAGTTGATGTGCAGGAAAAATCTAAAACCATAGCAACTAGACATGGCTGACATCAATAATATGGACTAAAATTAGAGTCGAGATAGCAGGTGGAGGAGCTTGTTGTGTGAAGGAAATCCTCTGTTCATCCACCCACCACACAGAAGATACTCAGACAATGAGACCGGACATCTGTAGCAGCTCTTTAAATGAATTTCAAAGCTCTCTTTATGCACGCTCCAGTTTAATTAAGGTAATTTTGTCCAATTCAACAGCGCCCCCTAGAGGCAATCGCTGTTTCGTCAATGAAAATCTGTTTTGAATCTAAAAACTGACTGCAAACATGGTCGTGTGGTCGTATTTGTATAATAAATCTAATGATAAATGTAATGATGATGATGATGATCCAAAAAACTACAAAAAAACAAACAATAAAGCGAAGACTGTTGTGTTAGCTGTTGAACATGCTAATCAGCTATTCACTAATTTGCCTGTTTACTAATAAAGGGAAATTATATTTTGATGTCTGTATTCGAATTGCTCAAAAAGATGAACTTTAAAAAAGAGAAGTGAATATAATGTGAATTTTCACATAAAGAGAAGTAAAGATGTTTTCGAGATAAATGTTTAGTTTCTATTTTAATAATACAACTACTTCCCTAAAATGTACTGAACACTTCCGTTTTGCACACAGCCGTATGTGATTATCATCCTACATAAGCTATTAAAATTAACAATAATGTAATCATAACGCTCCTGAGATTTGATTTTATTCCCCGGGGTCTGACAGTGAATTCCCATGAGCGAATAAACGGATACGTTCCCAAATTATCCCAAGGCACAGCTGCTGAACTACTATTGTGTTGGAAAAGTTGTATAAAAAAGAATCCTGTGACTGACCCATTCAAAGAACGGGAGAATTTGGTCAATTTTACAATACAGGAAAAATATTAGCACAGTGAGACATAAGGACAAAAACATGACTTTGTAAATTTATTTACAATTATTACGGATTACATTGCTTTAGTAGTGGAACATCCCACACTTTCTCCTCCACAGAAATATTGCGAAATAGATGAACGAGTCTATAACTCATGGATGCTGCTTAATAATCATTTCATTATAAAATAAATTCTCAGTGGATTTAGCCATTAGAACACAGAAAGGCACACGTATAAACACAAGCAAACACTTTTAAAGTATGCTAAGCAACAACAATAAAATAGCGTTTCTTATAATTACTATAAACAGTATCAGGGCTGATACAGGTTAAGCAGCCAGAACTCATCCAAACAATTGAGAAAAAGACTCTTATGCATAGTTTCTATTCAGTTATACATGTTCCTGTCATACAAACAATTACTAATACTTTCCAATAAACAAAACCTTATGAATCTCGCCAACTCATGAGCAATGAAAGGAAGAACAGAAGCACGCTTAATAATCAAGAACGCCTAAATCTCCCACTGTTGGACACTATGTGTTCAGAGATCCTTGTCTGTGATTGGCTCCTCCTCGATCTGCTGCAGTACGGCCTGGTCACATAGCGGTGGGCTGCCCAGCTAGAAAGCACCAAAGATCAGAACCCTCCAGTCAAGTAACCCGACCGAGCAAACGTGAGAGATGTCTGCCTACTTTTGAGTCGCACATAGCAGGTGTTACAGAAAAGCTGCTGGTTTCGTATTCTGACTTCAGCTCCAGCTTCTGAACCTCCCAAATCAGACCTGCATTCACTGCACTGTGAACACCAGATAAAAAAACATGGTTAGTCGGACAGGATCCTCGGAGAAACGCTGTATGGTACACTCACCTTCGTGATAAGAGTTAACGGATACGGGAGAGACTGATAGCATGTGGTATACGGTAACGGCATGAGAGGAAATGAAATTGGAGTAGTAAACACCCGTGAAAAGGACCAGAAATAACCCCATAATAAGACCGGCAGGAGGACAATGCAGTGTAAAAGAGAATAAGCAGAAGCAGAAATGATTGGCATCTGGAAAATGAAAGAGTTGTAGGAGGAGCAAATGAGCGTAGTAAGAGACTCGCACTGTCGCTGGGGCTGAAGACACTTCAGAAATGTGGGAAATGTTCTAATGAAGGTGGGAGGGAAGAACTATCACCTGCTGGAATGAAGCAACAGATCATCTGTAATCTGTTTGGTGAAATTCTTTTTTGCATGCACACTGTCATGAGCTCTAGGAAGGACATATTAAATGATCTACTGGTCTATAAATAAGTGTGTTTGCAAAAAAAACAACACAGGCACACACACACTCAGCAACTCGCACCAGAACGGCAATTATTCCCATTCCTCGTGCCAATTACTCTAATCTTAACAAAAACTCAATTGTAACTTCAGCCCTAAAATCCCATCTTGACCCTTAAACATATCTTCAAAGTTCTGGAGCCCAGCCAAAGGTCCCCACAAGTGTCCGTATGTTCCAACTTAAGTACTAAAACGTACTATTTGGAGCTCCTCTTTCACACTCACTGACTCGCTGTCTCTCTTAATCACTTACTCACTCACTTATTTACTCACTTTCTTCACTCACTCTCATACTGTACACACGTGTGAACACGCGCGCACACACATAGCCACACGCAACCACGCACACACATGCACACTAAGATCTTTTCTATTCCTGAAGGGCTAGATAATAAATCAAAGATTCTTTTAGAATCACCCGAGAGGCAACAGTTTCTAATCCAGAAGGCAAAATGTTTGAAAAAAAGTGAGGGTTTTTTTTGAAGAACTTAAATAAAAGTCATCAGTGTAGTCTTTAAATTTAAATTAGAAATGGTACATTTCCTGGCAGCGAACATATCAAAATCTGACATATTCTACTTGATTCTACTATTCAAGCAGACACTTTAAATCAAAGCAATTTACATTGCAGGCAACATCAATGTCAGGCTTCAACTACCACTACTAAGAGCTACTGAGAGGCAAAAATCATACAATGCGCCACACTACCACATTCTTGTATTTTATATTGTGCTTCGTAATAGACGGTGTCAGTGTAAAACATATTCTTTGTGAAGTGTGGAGAGTTTAAATAATGCAGGCAGTGTGTTCACAGCGCTCCCTACATTAGAAACCAAATCTCAAGCTTGTGGAAGCAAGAAGGTTAGAGTTGGCATTTGTAATCGCTGGCTTGACATTTAATAACAGAATTTCAAGTGCACGGATTAGTTGATTAGAATGTACGCATAGCGCGGCAGACGTGGGTTAGTCACGGATGAAGCCAGTCAGGACCTGACCTCCGAACTCTCACCTTAAAACAACTCAAATGAAAACAGAGCCCCAGGGACTCGATGATCATGGCTGCTCCTTTGCCCAACGGTGTATTACAGAAGGAACACATTTTCCTGCCACTCACTGACCTAGATTACAGAAAACATAATCTGAAGGCCCAACAACACAGACTTGCACATCTACCCGTGGCTCAGGTGAGGGCCGCAAAAAAATGGATGCAGCATGGCTACAGAATGAATGAAGACGAGATTCCAAACTTCTTGTTCTTCGTGAACTTATAAAAAAAAATTAAAGTTGAACTCAAGGACACGTTAAACTAGTTAAACCATAATTCTAATCACTTAATATGAAATGAAACATATTTTTTTTAAAAATATGCGAAATGTCCTATTAAACTACTCAAGAGCAAATACTTAAATATAATTCTTGCGATTTTTGTGTCCCACAAAAAACTATTAATAGACAGTCGGTCAGACAAGAATACCTGTTTCGCGGTGGCACTGGTGTCGAGGATTGAAGTGGGGACGGGGACGGCTTAAGGGAACTCATGGACTGAGATGTTTGCAGAATGGAGGAGGGTAGATGTGATGAAGAGCCAGAGAGCGAGGAGTGAGGCCGGCTGAAGTCTGGTAGGGTCGAGACGCTGTTCGTTGTGCTCCACGATGACCTCCAGGAACCACGCGGCATATCAAGATTGTCAAGAGACTCGCCCCTGCAAGCAAAGTGTGACTTTTTTTATTACCATTCATAGATATTTCTTTCCTAACTGGTGACGTGCAACTAGTCAATAAAAAATAACTGTATGGAATGTTGACACACACTGACCTTCTGATGGGCAGATTGATGGGTTCCCTGGCAGTGATGGTGGAAGTGCTCTGCTGACGGATCCAGCTGTTGTCTGTGTTCAAAGACGTCTTCTTCCTCATCTCCTGAATGATCTGCTGTCTTTCTACCTCTGCCACAGACTCTTTCTTTTTATCCATACTGACACCAAGTCCTCCGCTTGCTGACAGAGCCATTTCAGAGGAAAAAATACTGTTAAGAACTGCTCAGAATGGTTGAAAATTTAAGGACAATCCACTGGACAAGCTACTTTTTTTTTTTTAGCTTAGAGCGATTTTATTTTGGGTCAAACATTTGGGAAATTTCAGATTTATCAGGAAGCAAATCTGTACAATCTGTTAAAATAATGACTGTAAAAAGAGAGACAAACCAAAGACATTTGGAAGTGCACATTTTGTTCAGATGATTTTGAATTATATTATTATTTTGCTCCTAATGCAAATACAGTTATGAATCTATTAACATGCAAAATAGTAGATCATCACTGGAATTAATTAACGAACAGCATTTACACGCAAGATGAAATGGACAGACGTTTGATTGGTTTTGATTGTGCATCATTAAATCTGATTGGTGGAGCTGATTGGCTACTGCAGTCTCAAGCTCCGCCCACCTCTCTCAGGGTCTCTGTATTTCATGGCATTGAGGATGCTCCTTCTTTCAAGCTCAAGCTCACTTGCTGCAAGCTTTCTCTGAACAAGAGGGTTTTTCTTTCGCTTCAATTCCTCCTCCAGCAACCATCCTGCCATCCCCCTGTGTCTGCTATACACACCTGCAGAGAGCCACCACTCTACTGAGACCCATTTACTCTTTACCCTTGAAACGAGGGGCAAGTCGACAATCTGCTGTTGGGACATCTGACATCTTCTCTAAAAAGTGCCTCGTGTGCAACTCTTCAGGTACAGTAGTACACTCACATAAATCAAGAACCCAAGAAACACTGACCTTTAATGTCTGGTTTTGCCACCTCGTCAAGTTCGGGAGTAGATTTGGAAAAAGACCTGTGAATCAAGGGAAACTCATTGTAAGACATAAACCAATATGCACCCAAACAATCTGAGTAAGTAAAACGTATTTCTTTAGTTTTCTTACTCTTCTTCAAACACATTTAAAGAAAACACTTCCCACTGTAGGTGGACTGTAATAAACGTTTATAACACATTTTTTGCAAGTCCTGTTTACCTGTGTGAGTAGGATAAGTCTTGAAATACATTGGTATAGCCAAAGGACTCCATCTGACTGAAGCCAAAAAAGCAAAATCAGCAGACAAGCAGATGTTAATAGCAAGCGCTGACAAAAGAGTTAAGGATTACATTCAGTTATCATCATAGCAATTAAAGTAAGAGCGCCATGCTTAGACATACATTACATGAACATGCACGACCAGTTACAAGATTGGACCTAGCTTCAAACATGTTTTAAAGTGAGATGAGTTTGTCAGTCCCGGGATTCGAACCTGCAATGCCTTGGTGGCAGGTCCAACTCTACTGCTAGGCCTCAACTAATATGTACAATATGTGTATATATTTTGTATTTAATGTAAATTGTAAGCCGATGTAATAATAAAAAACAATTCCATGTTGAGGACACATTACAGTAAAGAATTCCTAAAGTAACTGATGTGATGCGATGCATCAGCGTAATTACAAAACGTACTCTTGCTCTTGAAGCCTCCTCCTTTCCTCTTCCATTCTTTTCTTCTCTTTCTCTTGATAAATACGCTCTGCCTCTTCCTTCTTTCTTTCTTCTTCTAGACGCACTTGCTCCACTCTTTTTCTTCTGTCTTCCTCTTCAAGCTGAAGCCGCTCTTGCCTTTTCTTCCTCTCCTCATCTTCTCGCTTCCTTTCTTCCTCTAGGCGCTCTTGTTCCTCCCTTTTTCTCCACTCTTCCTCCAAGCGCTGCCTCTCTTCCTCTCGTTTCTTCCTCTCTGCTTCTTGCTGGGCTAATCTGGAGGACTCTTGTTCTTCCCATGAAAAGACAGGTGGTCTTACAGAAGACAAAGTGCCATGTTTGTCTTGTTCCAATGACTTCAACTCCTGTTCAAGAGACACCATTAGACTCTCAAAAACTATATACATTACATATCAATAATACATAGTGTTATATCAATACATTTCACTCACAATATTTTTAAGGATAAGTACTTTACTAGCAGTTAAATACGTTTTTCTACTGTATTTTACAGACGTATTTTGTTTTCGCAAACCTCCTCATAATTTCTGACGCTCTCCTTCACCAACTCTTGCTGAACCTTGTTCCATTCCTCATCAAGCTTTTCTTGGTCTTTTTTGTATTTCTCCTGGTATTAAATAGTAGAGAGTAGAGATTTGGGGAAAAAATGTAAATCATAATATTAGTTATGTGTGTGTATAAATCAATTTAGTTCAATAAGGTAAATCTTATATTACATAATTTATAAATAACTTCAATTATTTTCTACATATACTTATATAACTGACACAAATAAAAAAAAAGAAAGGGAAAGAAATAAACAATTAAATAAAAAGGAAAGACCCGTAGACTACAACGCCAAAGCGTCTTCACCTGCAGCAAACGTTCTTGCTCCTTCTGCCACTTCTCCTGTCTTCTGCGCTCCTCTTCTGGGTCCCAGGACCAGCGGGTGGAAGAGGTAGAAAGGCTGGGCACAGGCAGCTACAAACAGAGAGATTGTGTGCATAAGTAATACTGATAAATACTACAGAGCCTATGAGCAGCACTTACATTAGATATTGCAGTTTCAGAGCCTCCTGAATAAGAAACAAAAAAACAAGTAACATTTGATAACATGAATAAATTGTCCATGTTCTTATTATAAAACAATGTAAGACCCAGATTGCAGTACATCAGCTAATTGAAGAAAACCATCATCTAACTGGTGTACATGCAATACCTTTCATTGAACAACAGCATGCAAAGACTACAGTTAGAAAACCAGTTCAGAAGAAATGTATTTTATTGAATTCACTTTCTTGAAGCCCGAAATGCGATGTCACATGCAAAAGCCCCGGCTATACTAGTTAAACCAATCCACAATCACAGCAGAACATGCACAACCCAGTCAAAACGCCAAACCAACACACTCCACGTCGTTCTTTAGCCTAAACTCTCCTACATTTTCTTTAGTCTAGATCTGAAGGGAGAAATGTAGCTGACGAAGTAAAGTGCTTCGACAAGACGATCTTATCTGTGCTTCTAAATCACTACTGCTTGTGAAGATCTATTTGTGTGGTAAACTATTTATTTAATGAAAAAGTGGCACGGGTCCTGACATGCTGTCTTTAACACGCTAATACTGCCGAACTGCAGCAGAAAAAACTCAAAATCAAAAGTTTTGTTTTAGTTAAAAATCTGATTATCAATATATAAAGAATTCTGTCATATATATGATTAGTATTTTAGTATATATCTGTGATTTTTCTGTAACTATAATTAATTGCATGCATTTTATTGCACACCCAAAATAATTAGTATGTTGCATCTAATCAATGTATTAATTACTGCTATTTAATATTTAATTCACATTGCTATTAATACTAGTACACACAGTGCTTACTTCTTCTTAATTTGTTTGTATGTGTGCATATTAATATATATTATTTTGATAAAATTACACATATCACCGGTAATTTGAAAGATCAAGCAAACCTCTTTTTAAATTAATTTAATTCAAACACTCAAAAATTGAAGTTCAGATCTACTGCACACATTACTAACCAAACCCCTCTATCGATTCTTGTTCGCGTCTACCCCTGTACATCACACCGAGTAATAAAGATTCCCCACTGTTTGAAGTAGCTGGAACAGACAGCATGTCAGAACTCAAGATGGAGGTGGGCACAACACACGCAACCCCCTTTACCACAGAGGTAGACCAGAGAACTGACTGTAAGCCCCGCAGAGCCTGAGGGAAGAGCACAGTGTTATGAGAGCGCTTCTTCTAGAAGAGGAAGAGGATGGAAGAATGAAGACCTATGATGACCCAGCCCAACCCAAAGCCTGAACAGACCAAGACTGAACTGGTGCTGTTCTGTTACCTTGTTCAAAAAACTCAGACCTCCTTTTTAAGTTTTTCAAAGAAATGGATTCAGATTCTACATGGGAGATAAAAAAGGCAAAAATAAAAGATGGTGAATCTGTGTAAAAACCTTTTCACGTAATTCCTCGATTCTTACTCAAAAAAACTCAAGATGAGTCAAGGAATCTCTCGTAATATCAAGGTTGTGGTTGCAAGTTAGGCAAAACACGTTCTACACAATCGTGCATTTCACAAGCTGATAAAGTCAAGACATTTGAGAAGATCTGAAAGGCTTTTGGATTACCTTTGCTGTTCATGGCGTGCACGTCCTCATGGATACAACCGTTTATTCTATTCGAGCCATCGTTCTGTAAGCAGAGGGGTGAGAAACGTGCTAAAACATACATCTAGTAAGCCAGAGTAAAAATGAAGCGTGTTGGTAGATGAATAGCAGGCTCACATTGAAAGGTTGAGAGCTGACATTTATAGTTTTCACGGCTGTATCCATGGTTTTGTGAGATGTTAAATCCAGGTTGGTGTTGATGTATGGCTCTGGAGAACCTACAGAATCCAGACTGGTCAGATTGATGGTCTTATGGCTTTTATATGGAAGGGAAGGTAGGTCTCTGTCCCAGTCTGATAGTTCCGTGTCAACAAAATATTTGTTTAAAAACAGTTAGCAGTCAGATAAAACTGTAGATACGTGTATATATAACTACACAGAAAGCAAAAATAGAATCCCTCGGGTTAAGACAGACCACCTTCCCCTGCAAGACACCGGCTTTACCAACAAGCTTACAGAGACGCGCTTCAGCCTGTTAGTAAACCAGAAAAATATGCCATCAATTGCAAAAAAGAGTCAAGAACTTTAGAAATTAAGACATAGTGAGACTTGTACAGATAAACAGATTGTCACCAAAATAAGAGAAAAAAATATGAATAGTTCACCAAAATAAACAATTGGCACACACATTTGGAATACGTCTGGTTGACTGATAATACCTTAATCTATTCATTTTGAGTGAACTATTCATTTACAAGATGGAGAGTTAATATTTTTTTACTTTAAAGTGAGAGTGCTATGCCAGTTTTAAAA
>SOMO01000160.1:304677-314680 GCA_028128575.1 Paedocypris carbunculus
AAAAATCAGACTGATTTTGTCCTACTCTTTTCATTTAGAATCATTTAGGCTTTGAACAAAAACACACACAAATCAGTCAATGTAAGTTAATATATTTATTGGAACACGTTGTCAGCTGATCTAGTGTTAGTGGAACACAGTTTCCTACAGCAAACGGGAGTGTGATAAGGACCTGGGAGAGGAAGTGAGCCGGGACTCAGGTACATGAGAGTGAGAGGAAGGGGGTTCGGAGTGAGTGCGGGAGAAAGGAGGCACAGAGAGCCAGGGACCCATGTCACCATCAGAGTCTTCTGAAGATGAGCCTGACTTCCTGCGGCTGGAAAGTGTGATGTGAAAAAGAGAAAGACAGGTGAGAAAAGTTAGTGACCGTACCAGAATGAAACGAGAAAACACCACAGAGATGAAAAGATGAAGAAAACCAGAGAAGCCCAGACTAGAACTACTGTAGAAAATAAAAACACTCGGAGCGTATAGAAAGAGAAATTTGAATTAAAATGTAATGTATGACTCCAAATCTTACTTTACTATATTATGCATTCCATCTATTTTTTGTGTTCTGGTCTCTGGACAGACCTGAATCCTTGGATCTTTCTGTACCAAGGACGGCGCTGGGAGCCGAGTTTGATCTTCCTCACGTGTGCGTCCTCCTCGGGTGTCCAGAACTTGGGTAGAAATTTATCATAAGGTACCGTGGCGGGCGGCTGATGCATCAAGGTTACTTTTCGGGCATAAAGGTCATCTTGAACCGGGTCAGCATAACCAAACTCATCATCTTCATCATCTCCAGAGTCATCGTAAATGCAGATATCAGTGGACGCAGGTCTTCTGAACGCTCTCTGAAGAGGCTCTGACTGACTGCTGCTCAAAAGACAGCCATTGATGTTACATTCTGACAATGTTCAATCAACAACAAACCACCCGTAGAGTGCAAGCAGCAAAAAAAAAACTAAACTAAAAAAAACACAACACAAAAGTCCAATCTTATGGCAGCCAAAAAAACCCAACAACAACCAAACAAACCATAAAAGCTGGTTTCTTTTTTACATTAGTAATGACGCCATGCTTAACACAAGCATGTCAGTGACGCCAGTTTCTGACCTGAGTGGAGCCATTGTTTGCCGGGGCGCATTAGTGATACGCGGGATAGCTGCTGTCTCCAGCGGAATCATGGGTAAAGCAAAGTTGGTTGGCATGACCGGAGAGGGGCTGTGAAATCTACGGCTAGCGAAGTCGTCCTGAACCACATCGGGGTCCGGGCGGTCTGCATCCGAATCACTGCTCTCGTACTCATAAGCCATTGACTGGTGGGCAGTTGGCACGGAAGTCTGAGATTTCAACTCGCTGTTAGAGGAATTGTTTGAACCTGCCTTCTCGTGACTGGATCGGACCACAAGTGATGACCACATTAAATCCCATGAGAGAAATAAGCATCGATATTTAACCACATTAGTAGGAACGTATCAAAACCTTGAACAATTATTCATATTCATATTCTGACTTCACACTTGTTGTCAGCACTTTTTTCCACATACCTAGAAAAATTCCCATCATCCTCTGTGAACATCGGGCTGGCCCAGCTTCTCCTGTCGTCATTCCGCTCACTGCGTTTCTTGCGCAGCGGTGCAGGAACATACCCGGACTGCTTATCTCTGGTGGGCAGGAACTGATTGAAGGAAGTGGTGCTCTTAGGAGAAACGATTAGAGAACGACGGTATTCCGGATTATCTGACATCGTGAAGCTCAGCTCTGCCTCGGGGTCGCTGCTACAACCTGTGCAAAACCACAGAATTGAAAGTCTTGCTCTAAATATTTTTACATTTGACTTGAAACAAAGTTTAGTATTTTAAATTTTCAGGTTCTTAACGAGCTTGTGTAGGTTACCGCGGTCCAAAAACATGCATTCAAATGGAGTCTGGAATTTTGTTCAGATGGTGTGAGTGAGAGTGTGAAAGTGTGTGTCCTGCTCTGTGATTGGTTGGCCAACGTTTATGTGTTTATGCACACGATTGTAAGGTACTTTTTAGTATTTGTAAACTTAGATTAGCAAAAACTAGCCACAAACCTACTATTACATACTGTATTTATTTCTAAATAAATTTCTGCAGAAAATCTATTTGAGAACCAATAAAAGATCAGTTAATAACACAATGTGTTTATAAGCTGCGCTGACACTTGTACAAACATTCAAGCTGAAGTCAAAAATCATTTCTTAGCAAGTCAGTGGGGAATAAGACAAAAATGTCTCACTTGGTCGAACATGTAAACAGGTCCAAAACTCTAATTACATCTTCAGCGTCTTGCTCATACCCCACAAATAAGTGACTGAGGACATGACAGAATAAGAAAAACTTAAGCAAACTCAAGAAGCGTTTTAGCAAACAGGAGATTGTCTTTTGTCTAAACTGCTAACCAACGCAGCCAAAAATAGCTAATAACATGGTTGCTGGAAACCCTCATGTTACACCAAAACACATACGTTCACAGACCACTAGAGGGCGTCAGTTGTTATGATTGAGTGGTAACTGAAAAACGTGCCTTGTTTTTCAATCAAAACAGAAGAAAGCAGACTCAGTTGAATGACTGTAAGTTTTGCTGAAGCTGAGAGTCTTACCCTCACTGCTGCCTTTGAGCGTCGGGTCCGATGATGAGCTGTGAGTTCTGGAACTCAGTGAGTTGAGGCTGTCTAGAGAGTCTTCTCTCTTGTGTCCGGCTCGCAACTGGAAAAGCTCGTCCTTCTCTGGGAAGCAGCTATCACTACAAGAGCGCTTTCGCACACTGTCTTCGCACGATGATGTACAATCCTCTAGTGCCTGTCGAGCACAAGGGAATGAGTATGAGCGAGACAGGCTGACACAGACACACACACAGAAACAAACAGCTCCATCACCACATAAACAAAGTCTTACTCATAAGTGTGTGTGCCTTAGTCAACACATTCAAGGAGGTTTCACACGTATTGCCAACACGAAGTTTAATTTATGATGACTGGTAATCCTCAAATCCTCTGCGTTCTTTGCTGAATGTTTCAGATGCCAGAATGGATGTAAAAGATTTACATGGCCAGTTAATCTACTTCAGTCGCAAAGGAAAACGCAATGAAAGCACGTGTCTTACTTTATATAGCGCTGTGCCGAGCAATGCCTCAAAAGCCTTGAATTTCAGGTAAGGTCCATTGTAAAAGCAATCACCATGCGCCTTTCTGCCCAACCAATATATGGTGATCAGAACCTTAATACACAAAGACAGAAAATATCACAATAATTGTACACACCGACCAAAACCAACTTCAAAATGATGCAGTAAATATGTGTTTTTATTGCCTTTTTAAGTGGTGTTGATACACACATATATTTATATACCAATGTTTACACCACCATAAGCACCCCGCAAATATAAGAACATTAATTTTCATGCACAAAATAAAAATTCCATTGACAAGTGAACATACGTAAGCACTTGGTGTTTTATGACTTTCCAGAAACCTAAAATTCCTATCACTAAATACCTAAGATTTTCCTGTGACTTGTCCCCATTATTCACTTCAAAGTCGTTTTACTTGAATAATAGATAAAAAAAAATTCTAAAATTGGAAAAAATGGGTACTATTTTACCGTAAATAGGGTTTATACTGTACATATTACTGTATACTGTATGTATATGTATATATATATATATATAAATACATAATTTCACTCATTGCTGTGCTACCAGTGCAACAGTAACATGTGCATTACATTTGATCATTAAGCGTTAAGAATCCAAGAGCTCACAAATGAAAGAATAACCCTAAATGCACATTCCGGCGAGTTAGCACTTACATTTTTAAGCCTCCTGCTGCTCTCCTGGTGCCTGTAAGAGAGAGCAGTGGTTTGGTTAATCGCTCCAACTCTGAGAAAAGGACAATAAAAGAACTATGAGCATGCTTTGGATTTCTGTGCCCCAGTGAATGAACTGGAAGGTGAGAGCACAATTCTATCAGGCCCGCTCCCAGTGCCTGGTGACAAAAGGATGCACACACGCTCACTGGAACACACTCGTCCTCCACCCGTCACACCCACTGAACAGGCCCCACACACTACAAAACAACACAACACAACACTCGTTTTGCATTAAACAAGATTGTTTGTAAAAAGGACAAAGTGGCCAGCTTCCACAATTCTTGAACGGGACCAATGATTGTACAGCCTTCTTCCATCAATAGATTCAAAACTAAATACATTATGGACATCTCAGGACTCTTTTTCTTTCTATGACACGCACACATGCATAAACACACACTTGTGACATGGGAAATGCTACATGTAAACTTTGGCCTAGCTCTGCAAACCTTCTGGTCCACACACACAGTCTTGCTCCAGTATAAAAAGCCTTTGCTGGAGGGAACATGATACGTTTCTTTTTTTACTTTCTTGTAATGTCACAAGGCAACATTAAATGTAATTAAAGTACAAAGGGCCCAGTGTTTGAAACTCAGGGCTTGGAAATATTGAGGTTCCGATGGACAGATATAACTCTGAGCGCTGGAGATTTTTACGACTCGGTGCTGCCGCATCCTGACACTAGACTTCTGATGACACTGGTGACATTCCCACAGTACAATACACTTTCAGAGGGAATACAAATACATTTTAGTACCAATAGTAGCTGAAAGCAGATGAACCTGTATGGCATGCTCAATTATGGCTAGCTGAATTAAGTAAAGGCGTTTTCCACCCCCGATAAAAAAAAACAATTTATAGCTCCTATAAAAGTCATAAGGAAAAATAACTTCTCTCTGCCACTGGAACAAAGTTCACAGAGCTGCTGGAAATAAAAAATCCAGAAGGTTGTGCCTGAACCGCTGGTTAGCTAATGATGATTTATGAGTCCTGCAAAAGCCAAAAGAGTCTTTGATTAGAAAGATATAATCATTTAATACGGAAAATCCAGTCTCTATTTTGGGCTAATGTAATTTTGTAAAATTGTTGAAAAAAAGAGAATTATTTTTCGGAGAACTATTTCAATAAACTTTGGATTTCCATTGAATGGAATTGAGCTTTGGATTTCCATTGAATTGATCAATCAATCAAAAATAGATACAATTAAAAAGTAAATGTGCTGCACATTTAGGTTTGATTTTTCCTTTTTTTTTTTTTACAAAAGATAATTAGACACAAATGGTATTTATTCCTAGAACAGACAAAACAGAAGACAAGATAGAATATGGATTGTTTTTTGATGACGTTGACCACTCCTGCCATCGTAACTTTTCATCTTATAAGAGAATTATGGGTGGAACATTCCATCTTCTCATATTTCAATACTCTGTCAGACACGATCACAGGACAGACGGCTTTCAAGCTTCTCTATTCACTCATCAGACTTTAAACTGATCAAGAAAAAACAAGTCACGTCGCTTAACACCAACTACTTTCCATTACTAACACACAAAGGAAAGTAAGCTGTTCAAACCGATCATCTCTGATCAGCATTGCATTTCCATGACACGTATCTTTTCCATGACAATCATCCAAAATACAATAGTCTCTAATAGTGACAGGATTTTGCCCACAGTATCTATCTAAACACGAACAAAGTCCTAACCTGGGTTACATAACATCCACAGCATATCTCTGGAATGTCTGCACATCTATCCTCCATATCTAGTTAATTTAAGTCCATAAAAGGCCTATAAAGTCTTGCCAATCCCATATCATTGTGGCTTGGGCAGAATGACACAGTGGGTGAGCAGGTTCCTGACACATCATCACTTCTTATTTAGAAAGCCTCGTACAGAGGGTGTGTGTGTGTGTATGCGTGCCTGGAATAATAAGTCCCATGAGTAAACAATGTTCAGGTACAGAATCTTCTGCATGCATGGACAAATGATACGTTACTTACACACGCTGCCTAATCTGGGTGACAACAACACCTGGGAGTGATGCATTGCTCACATAATCTATACATTTCGAGTACAGTAATTTACACACTATTGCTTAAGATGAGCATTATCTTAGTAGCAGAAAATTGCAAGAGCGATTGCAAGCTGAGCATTGCATGTCTTTCACAGTTAGATGATTCAATGTGTAGTCTTACTGCTACTGAGATCACTGACGCCGTCCAGTGCCAACAGCTCCTCTACACTCAGTGCCACATTCCCTGAAGAACCTGATTGTGCCAGAGTTTATGCTTGCTAAATTGTTAAAATAGAAAGCAAGATTTTAAATACATTTTTTCAAAATGAAAAAACAAACGTTCTGTTGCATATGATTGTATATACACTATATATTATATATTATATAAATATATAAAATATTAATTATAATAGTATATAATCAAATCTGAATCAAGATTTCATTTGGTCGACCACATTTGTTCTATAACAAACCCCTTTAATTGAAGACTGAGTGTTTCCACAAACGTTGAGCTCATACTTTTACATTTATGATGTATTTTATAGGAACTACAGCAGCTGAAAAAGTTAGTTTGTTGATTAGCCAAAAATATAAAAAAAAAAAAAAAAATGTGTGTTTGTTAAAGCAATTGTCATTAAAAAAAAGTATGTATCATAAAGTATGTTAAATCACTTTATTAAGTGAATTATATGAAAAGATAGATAAAACAAAAGTACGGTAGATGTATTTTATCAGAAATCTGCCAGTAACATGGCAATACAGTGACCAAAGGTACAAATGACATAGTCTACATTTATTTCACTGTCACTGCAAGAAAACCCAAATCATTCTTTATCTTGTGGGTCTAAAATAGAAATGGCATGCAGTTTAAAATTTCGAAATTCTAAAACGTATGATAGCACCGCTTTATAAAAGAAAGTTGTGACATAAAAGCCTTGCTATCAAATCTGCCTCTATCACCAAAGGCATCAGTTATATAAACCACTGACATCTATTAAAATCGCGTAAGGTTTTTAACCTTAATCAACCTTAGTGAACGTAATTGCTCACAATAAGGTTGTCTGTAATGAAACACACAGAAAATGCACTATGGCAAACACAAGGCTGATAAATAATAGAAAACAGTTTGGTCATAAAAATATAGGATGTTTTATTTTTCATTGGGCTTCTTTATTCTTCAAGATGTTCCCAGCATTAAAAATTTAACAATGGTTTGTTTTATGCAGCCTGGATATGTCCCAGAGGACTGGAATCCACAGATAAAAGGCATTTACACAGCAGAGACCGGTAAATAATTCCAATATGGACGTCACGTAAAAGGAAAGCAGTATGTTCTGATGATGGACGGACATAAACATGTTATAAAACCCGCAGACGACCTGGCGTTCTATCCTCTCCTGCCTTACACGTTTGCTCTTTATGGACTGATGAGTAATAATGAAAGCTGGTCCTGCTTATCTCAATCCCGCCTGCAATAAACTGCCATTTCTCCTCACGTTGCCTAGTGTGGGACTCTGGACGTTTGCGATCAAACTTTGCAAGGGCTATAAACCTGCAATCAGCGTGTGAGATCTGAAAACCAAATGTGTGTAACCAGCTCGGCATGCCAAGTATATTTTAAATATTAAAATAGAGAGACGGCAAACTCTCAAAGAATCCTCACTCAACAATAACAACAACTAATATGGCATTTTAGAATGTTTTGCTTAATGCAAAAACTAGTGAGGAGAATGTAAAGTTACACTCGGACAACAGCAGAGAAAACAAGCTAAAATAAGAAACGGTCTGGAATCGTATCACCCATGCACTTTATCTGGTGTTGAAAAGTGACCTTCTCGTTCTAAAAATAGCTCTTCCGGCAAATGCCTGACAGTGGACACGAATGAGCAGACACATGCAGGAGTTCAATCTGACCGGTACAAACACTCCCCAAACATTCACCAAAGTCAGCCGATGTGCTAATGTAATTATAGCCACATTGGAGGATGAATACGGTTTAATCAGAGCCTGTGAGGCGTTGCTATGGCTGGAAGGGTGTGGCCTAGCAACCGTCACACAGCAGAGATGCTTTGTTTAATCCTAGTCCACTGCGTCTGACAAAGCTGTCACTGAAACTCACACAATTGAAGGAAATAGATTAAAGAGAAAAGACAAAACAATTCCTTCCTTGACACATTCAAAATGTTCTTATCAGCTAACGCAGCTCATATCACACTTCTATCAGTAATATGAATGTAAAGATCAGGGTATTGTTCTCAGTACAGCACGAGCTGAACAAGCTGAGGGAAGTCAACTTAGTTGTGTGTCAAAATAAATAAACTAACTTTATGCGTAATGAGAATGCAGGCTGTCACATACCACAATAAAGTCCCTGATAGATGTTATGAAAGTAGTCGGATTACTATAATGCACTATAAAAAAAAATTATTAAATGCACTCTAAAAAATAAAAACTTATCTTAGAATCGATGAAGAAGAGTGTTGAAAATTGACTAAAGTATGACAAAAATGTGTCTCATGCTGTTTTTCATGCTGTTAACTGAGAATTGCTAGTATTGTCACTACATGGAAATCTTCTAGTGGAATGTCTTGAAAAACATTCTCGTGTTGGGCAGATGAAGGACAGTAAAAAGAGACAGACTGCGGAAATGGATCATGTTTTGACCTGGTTATGGTAAAAGTCTAATGTCGTGTGCGCTTTGGTTCTGATATTTCAAAGTGTTTGTGAACACAAGTCAGAGCTGGAATGACAGGGCTCACAATGTCACTGCCTCTGGAGACACACCTGTGAGAAAACTGAACAGGTTGTTCAACATGTCTTTCCACCCCAGTCAGAGGCAAGGCTTGATGCAAAACACAGAAACTACAGAACACAACAGGATCACAACAGACACACATGGGAAACCCACCCAATAGCCAAATCAAAAAGGCAAAAAAATACAATTATCTCAGTATAAAACAACAAAAGCAAGACAACTCTTATCATCAGCTTCAGCAACAATGATGAATTCTGCTGGTTCTCTAACCACATGCTCTCCGATCACATTCAAATTTCATTGTCACTCTTTTCTGTTCAGGTTCACATCTGCACGACTTCCCTTTACCTTTCACTTTTAGCCCGAGAAAAAGTCGTAAATAATTAATGAATTTTCTAAAGCTCAAAAACATTGCAGAAATCACAAAAGCTTTGGAGTTACCAACATAAGAAAAAAAACACAGTAATGAATAACAAACGATAATTTGTAAATGTCAAGCTTTAAAAAACAAGTGTGTTTTAAACAAATGCATTGTTGGGACTAGAGAATAAATGTCAAACTCATGTAATGGCCAGTTAAACACTCACAGTTCCAACTAAACTAAGCTATTTCCACATATAGTAACACAGGACACAGTGATGTACTGGAAAACTTACTTGACGGTCACACGTGTAGAAAGGTCTTGCAGGTCTCCTGGGTGGAAGAGTTGGGCTTCTTTCAGTCCAAGCTTGGCACAGGCTTTTAAAAAGAGATTGAGGTTGTCCTGTAAACAGAGAAAATGTCCACCTTCAGAGTTAGGCCGCAGTCATACAGTCGAACTCTCAACCACATGTAGTCCAGAAATCATTGCATCCAAAGTTCAAATAGTCCAGTGAGCTGAAAGCAGTGGGAGGAGCCTCCAGCGAGCAGATGGCAAATAAAAAGTGACACCACTAGAGCAAAGAATGAAGGCAGGGTGTCAGTGACTGATGTGTGCCATTACCTGTGAGAGCAAGAGTCGGCCCTCAAGGCGTCGCAAAACACCCCAGAGCAAGTCCAGGCCCCTCCCACATACAGGCCGGCCAATCACAAGCAATACCAGCTATCTAGTCACAACCCAGACACACACCTATGTGTAGACTATGATAAAAAAACACTCTCCTTTTTCACACCCAGAAACTGCCAGTCAATCTCTCAGCAGCATAACTGAGGAATGTTCAGGGCGGTGAATTATTTTGGAAACTGGGTTGCCATTAAACACAGGCCGGGTGACTGAAACGACAAACTATTTATCCCAAAGAGCTTTACAGTGGGTGGCTAAAATTCTATCCACCTCCAGCTAGTTTATTGGGCTACGGACAGTGAGACAGAGAGA
>SOMO01000160.1:315069-328466 GCA_028128575.1 Paedocypris carbunculus
TTTACTTCAATATTTTTAGAATCTATTATATTTTTATAGGGATCATGTCATTTACCAAGAACTGCGTTTCAGGCCATGTGAAAAGTGACAATTAAACCATTTGAACTTATAAAAAACGGAATCATAAAGCGAACAATTCAGAAGTAACAGTTTTAAAAGTCAACAATCCCGGTGGCCTGTGGAAAAATCTCTTGTAATAATCAGTTCTGCCAACAAACAGCGGTGGGACTTGTTTCAAATATATCCACCAGTGCGATTAGAGGGGCTTTTTGAAGAACAGCACTTTATAGACTCATCCTTCTGCTTAACCTCAGGCTAGCGCTGTGCCAGGACCACTTTTCTAATGTGGCCCACCACACAAATTTAGGCTTCCACTCTCCAGATTGTTAAAATGAAAATCAGCTATCCAGGGAAACACAGGGAAAACCACAGCTCCGGGCTCGATGGAACTCCAGGAAAACAATCCAGATAGTGTAAATCCAAACCATGAGTAGAATTATGTCCAGATTTGCAAGACATTCCACTAAGGCTCTGAATTGGATTAAAAGTGTTTAGTAACACCCTGTAGCAAGCAGGAACAATAAAAGCACTCGTTGGATGTCAGAATCCTAAATGCACTTTTTGTTTTGGCACTTGTTTGCTTGGAGACATTTTCATAGGCAAACTTCCCAATCGTAATTCAAAAACTAAAATCTCCTCTAAACTCTGTTTGTCTTTGCATGCCTTTGCTTTGCTCTTGACATTTAAGCTCTGTTGTGAGTTTAGGCCATGCTCAGGGATTTTGGGTTGGAAACACTTAACGGAAATAGCTCTGAAATACCGCTGCTTATGGAGATGATTATCCAGTTGTTGCTGCTTTACTGTCCTACATGTTTCTCAAAGTGTACAGCCTTATAGTGGAACAGACAGGGTGTGTGTAAGTCTATTTGTCCATCTATTGACCAAAAGACTAAACAGCAGAAATAAATTAATGGTTTACTAAATGTAACACAGCAAGCTGATTAAGATCTGGAAAATATTAATGAGCGTGGATTTTTAAAAATGCATGCGAAATATCTAAATTTTCTGTGCAAAGATCTTACCAGGCCGGCAATAGGTGTGGATAATCTGTTCAGTTTCTTGATGGTTCCCGGCTTGATCTTGTTGATCAGACTAGAAGGAAAAAAATATATATAATAATGTAATACTTTGCCAATACAATAGCTCAATACTATTAGAATCGTTCAAAGTACATTCCTGTTTTTTTTCCGTCAGCCTTGTTTATGATTTAAAAAAAACATTTCACGATAAATGAAAAATAACTAACTACAACAAGCATATTAACACAACAAAGGTCCTTCAGTCCTGATCTGATACTTATTTCACTACTCTTTTAAAAAGTCTGTTCAAAAGTGACAACATGCTCAGGTAATGTGCACCTTGGTGAAGTCATGTGGAAATGGCAAAGCTAATGGCTCAAATGCTCGGCCAGAGTAAGGTGATGAGATTCTGCACACTAAGTCTGCTGAGTCACCCAAATGACACCATCGTGTCGGATCCGCAGTGCAGCTGCCCACGCTCTCAGTCTAGAAACTTGCTGAAATCCATAAGCTTTCCCAATCCCACTCCAGGAGCAAAACAGCAGGAGAAGCCAGAGGAACTCCCCGTGTTCCAGTGCTCCGGTCTGCTCGGGTTTCTAAACCCTAGAGTAGTTGGCTCACAGCTATACTCCTAATGCTCGGCTCTCCGTGTAGTTTGTTATTCAGGATTAGCTAACACTTCCTGGGAGAATGCCGTCTGACGGTGAAAAGGTATTAATTATGCTCTTTACAGAAAAACCTGCATGAGATAATGCATAGCAACAGAAAACATGACCTCCCAATAGACCAGAGCATGGTCAGATAGCTCAACTATATTTTAAATAAAGCTACATTTTGCTTTGCCAAAAAGCTGCTGATACAGATGCAAGAAAATATCATAAAGTCGTACTCACTCGCACAACAAGACACCGTTCCCCAGAGAACTCCGGAAATTACAGCTAGCAAACTTCTTCTTAGTGACTGCCTGGAAGACAAGGACAAACACAGGAAGCCAGTAGGTGTTGGTAGAATGTCCAGGGAAAGTAGTAGCTGTTCCTCCCAGCTGCAAGCCTAAGTGACTACTGCTCCAACACGAGCCCTGTGCTGGAGATCTTGGGTTATAGAGTAATCAGCAGCTAAACCACAGAGGAGGAGAGCATCTGGAGGCACGTCAGTTCTTCATTCAGCTTCATGCCTTTCCAGTGATCTCAAGCTACTCCAGCAGGATCCAGAACCAAGCAGCCTATTGTTTTTGCTCTCACACAGGGAAGCATTTATGTTGTGTTTATACCCTGCGAGAAGACTGTTACAATGTGAGCCCTGTTGATCTACACCTCATATAACTGCTACGAGTAAAGCTACTTTTCCAAAACGTTCACATTTCAATACTTGTGAAGAGTGCAAACGAGC
Organism: Paedocypris carbunculus; assembly: GCA_028128575.1. NCBI lineage: Eukaryota > Metazoa > Chordata > Actinopteri > Cypriniformes > Paedocypris > Paedocypris carbunculus. The sequence continues at coordinate 317,538 of SOMO01000160.1, forward strand.
TCCATGCCAAAAAGTCAAATTCCGTGCTGACAGCCCAATTATAATTCAAGTCTTGTTAATATTTATTAGTAATATTCCGCTGGTAAAGGACACTTAAACGCTGCTTTTACTTGGCCGAGTGTCAGAAACACGCTTTGTATTCTCAGGGTGTGGAGGGTCTGACATGTAAATGGACACTGGTAATGCTGAGATTGGTATTGACCAACTCTGACTGTGCTATTGTTTCCTTTCTTTCTTTAAATGGTTTCAAAGGACACATGGATTTCTGATGGACAAAAGAAAGCCACTAATACTAGATGTTTTGGTAACTTAAAACCATCTTTCTCATTAGGCCCACATAAGTTGTTATATTAATTTTGATAATAATTATTTCATATTCTAACAGTTCATTTGGATCATTCACTGATGAGTACATTTTCTAAACCTCAAATAATTTGTTGGGAGACATGGTTACCAAAGCAAGTCCCAGACTGCAATGACAGAAGAAATCCTGACCTCTGCTGTTCAGGTTATACTGTACCAATGTAAAATAAACATTAAGTAATTAAGCTTAAATTACATACATACATATGCACATGCAATATAATTTAGTGATGAAAATTATTTTATGTTAGATATTAAACATTTCTAGGTTAGTTTATACAAAAAACTGTACTGTACAAACACAATGGTAAAAATATTATAACTGTTTTAACTAAAATGTTTTTTTTTATTCATACCAACATTATATAACTACATAATAAAAATCATATTTAATCATATACATCATGTTTCACACATTACGAAACAACGAATACAACTGTACTTGCACAAATCTATTGTTCATTCATGAAGGGGCAATGAAGCATTTCAAGTTGTTTGGACACTCGGAATGTTTCACTTCATTAATTGCGCCAAAGAGCTTTAATCCCTTTTCCCAAGCAAGGTCCACTGAGCATGAAGTAACACTGGGAGAAAATGGCAACCAAAATATTTCCAAAGTAATTTTTGGGAAAAAAAAAAATATCAAGGGAATAGATTGAAGTACAGATCAACAGCACAATGAATAACCCACAAAAAGAAGAAATAATATTGATAAAACAATATACTTTATAAAGCAAAATGTTTTGATTAAAAATTCTAATTACGTAAATAAAACTGTTGCATACAGTACTGTTTATTAGGCAATCTCCTTTATATAAAATTATATAACTCAAAATGAATTAATTGGTGTGTATAGATATATACACATGCGTGTACACACACACACACACACACACACACACACACACACAAATTAAAAACTGGCCAATTAAAAAGTTTGACATTAACAAGCTTGGAACTATCCAGGAGGGAAAACAGGAATGTCCTGGTGCAAGAATGTGGACATGTGACCAACTCCAGACCGTTCAGCTGACTGTAAACCCAGCACCAACAGAGCAGTACAGTGACATTCAGATCAGTCATGTCACCTGCCCCTGCCGCTTGGGGCAAAAAGTGCCCTGCCAGGTCCAGTGCCTGTGACAATGACCCACTGTGCGTGTGTGAGAGACTGATGTCATCCTGAAAGCATTCCGATTCACCTCTTTCCAATAAGGACAATATTTGTTCAGCTAGAGTCAGTGCTTTGGTCTTACGTCTCCTGCTGAGAAGGGAATTCAGATATGCAGGAACATTCCAATAACGGAGAGAAAGGCTTGATTGAAAAGTACCATGCTTTTCCAAATAAAAATCAATTACTTTAAATTAAACTTTAATTGAACTTGGGGTTTCAGATTGAGCTGGGCTCTAAGGACTTTTCCCGTTATTGTACATCCAAAATATGTACAATAAAAAAACACTTAAGCATTCCACACAAAAGACAAAAAAACGACAGCCATTTTTAAAAATCAGTAAGCACTGTAAATGCAATTAATAAATAAATAAATACATTTCGAGTCTGTTGGCAAATGTTGTAGTTACAAAATGCGGCATATTTTACTTCGTAAAAACCTGTGTACAGTTTGGACAACTTGCCACGAGGATTTTGCTCAGAATTTAGTTGTTTATAGCGCAGGTGAAGTTACCTGCACAGAAACTTCACGACAGGTGTTTATGCGGCGATCGCTTCAAGTTGTCCAAACCTGAGTGGAAAATGTAATAGTTTTACCTCTATCCATCTCTGCGCTTCCGAATACGCAGAATCAAAGCCCAGGACGAGCTCCTGTGGCCGGTCCATCATCATCCCGTGAGTCCCGTCGATACCTCCACTGTCACTAAAGCCCCGAATCCTCCGGTAGTAATTTCACACATCAACGAGCAGAGATCATTTTCCAGAAAAAGACAACTTAAAAAGTAAATATTCTGTATAAATGTGCTCGAATATCTGAGAAACTTCGAGGTGCGTTGTGGATGTTAAACGCCCTCTAGTGCGCCCAGACACAAATTCACACACACCTAGATCACGTTACACAACAATGGAATGAATACTGCACAGTACATCCATTCAGCTGTTATCTGAGTGTCGAAGAGAGGATGGGTGAAATCTCAGCACCGTGACGTCACAGGAGGGAGACCAGACTGTTACAGAGACATGGCGAGTTTTTGTCTCCGCATCTAAATGTACTACCACAGTTAATAATCTAATCAGACATTAGTTAGTCGCTCTATTGAACTTACTGATGGAAAAAACGAACGATAAGCAGAAGAAGCAATAATGATTAAACAAAAACGCCACTCAAGAGAATGTGAACTAAGGCAGTAAAATACCACTTTTAGATTAAAGCAAAGTAAGTTTGTTATTATAGGGCCACTAGGGACTAAATCAAAATTGCACAGACACAAACACAGAGCAGTGGGCAGCCTTAAGCCGGGGTGTCCAGGGGGCATGTGGGGCTCAGTGTCTTGCCCAAACTGGAACTTGAACCGGCAACTCTTCAAGTTCATCTCCCTACCACTGGACTACAACTATTTGACTACCAGAGTGATTAAAAATATGACAGATTGATTTAAAAACATGACAAATTTTCAACAGCAAAATTTATTTTGAAATGATTAGTTCATCAACAAACATAACCATGGGAAAATAACACCACAAGATTGGTCTAAAATGAGCACAAAATTTCAAAAACGTCAAATTTCATCCGATACAAAATTGCTCTATTTGGAAGTTTTCTGAAACTTATGATAACACTTCATTTTATAAATGACCTTACCTTTGTCTTTTACCCAAAGTCAATATTAAACTTATAGTGCTGAAATGCAAAATAAAGTGTAAAGTTTAAGCACTTGAGAATGATTGGCAGTTTATTCATGAACTAATGTATTTATGCTTTGGATAGAGCCACCACAGTAAAGCGGAGCTCCTGAGGATCACGTGCCATGAATTTCTTGCACACCTCTGCAGAGTCCTTAGAGTAAAAGGAGAAATAATGGTAAAGGATGAGCCAAAATACACAATTAAAAACTTGAGTTATCACAGAATATAAAGAATCCACACCTCAAGGAAAGTGGCCTCTGTTGTCAGTCCATGCACAATCGGAAAAGGTTTCCGTCCGTCTGCAATAAAGCACAGCCGTTCAAGATTTCTGTCCAAAAATGTTGAAATATAAGTCAGCAAAAAAAAAAAAAAACATACCCAGTTCATATAAACGGCCTTCTACATTAACGAAGGCAATAAAGTGCAAATCCACCTTTTCATCTAAACTTGGAGCCTGCACAGAATTAAATTCACTACAATTATCATCACAACACTGCAAAAGATTTTATGCTGGGCATAACAATGGCAAAAACTATTTCTGAAGTTGAGCTGTACCATTGATGGTAACGCAGAATTACAGGTATTTTTTTTTTAGAATTGACAGTGCCAGCTAGAATGCTGTGCATCGTGGAATATTAACAGTTGCCCTGTGTCTTTGCCAATGGAGACACCCGGCTGATGACTAGGAGTTGAGGGAAATTATGGAAAAACATGATTTTTAAAATAACAGACAAATGTGCCTCCAGATAAATCTCATGCAGACATTCTATTAGCTGGGAGAATGATGTACACTAGACAACGAACCACCGAGAACAAATACATTCTGGTCATATGTGGTAAATGCCATTTACAGATAATTACTACATTTTGTATCTAAAAATATCCAACCTCTGTTTGTCCCTCCTGAGCACTCGACTCGTGTGTTACTCGAATACTCTGCAATCAGAGAAAAACAACATTATCATTTATTCATCATAATAATAAAAAAAAAAAAGCCACATTTAAACAATTGTGCCCAAGTGTGCTTCTGTTTCTGAAAATCAACAATGTACATAAAAAGTAGACAAATAACACAAAATAGCACCTCATCTTTTTCCAGGAAAACTGCCTTTTCCTCCGGGGACATTTTAGCAGATTGTTGTAAAAATGCCTTAAGCGGGGAATTGGACTCTGCAAAATAATGGTAATAGGAAAGTCAGACACACACACACACACACCAACATTTTTTTCACAATTTAAATATCAATGAGTGTCATGAATCGTTTAGTGATGTTTTGTTATCATGTTTTTTTTCTCAATTTACATTACATTTTTTTTTTTACACTGCTAATCAGTCTGCCTTTGATAAAATGGTAAACCACTTAAATCATTAAATAAAGTGATGCTCACCAAACTCCAGAAGCCGCTGATTGTTTGCCACAGCGTGAATCAGGCCTATCGTACCACAAGCATTTCCAATGGTTTGTTTCATGAAGTACACACTGGGAGAAACTTCCTGTCCTTCTGCTTTAATTTGAGCTTCTTCCTCTTTTCTAAAAGATTCATACTACACAACAGAAATAAATAATTTTACTACAAGTAATTATATATACAGTGAAATAGGTTTAATTAGACCAAACGGAACTAAATAAAAATAGTTTTGTTTACAGTCAATCACATTGTTTCCATGCCTCTGGCAACGAGTACGGATCTGCAGTCATACCTTTTCTGTTATGGGAAAAAGCAACAGAACCGCACACACTGGAGTTGGCACCAAACTAAGAACTTCAGGTTCCAACCCATAAACATCTCCAAACTGCCAGGTGGACACCAAACCCAGCTGCCGTAAAAACTTCAAGGTACAACACAAAAACATTCACGTCAAATTAAACTACTTACTCAGTTAAACATTGACAGAACGGATGTGTGTATAAGAGACAGATTAAAAAAAAAGAGAGAGAGAATAAAAAGGGAGGGATGAAGAAAGAAATATAGAGAGTGGGAGTAAGAGAGGAAGACGTAGAGAGATACTACAGAGGGAGTCTGATAAAAGTTACGAGAATAAGAAAGAGTGAGTGTTGGACAGGGATAGAATATATGAATGGAGGATGATAAGGTGACAGAGAAAATAATGAAGAGAAAGAAATAGAGAGAGGGGGGGGTGTATATAAGGAGAAGGAGAGACAGGAAGTGGAGGAAAAGGAAGAGAAGATAGGCGAGTGAAAAGAGGGGGCAGGTTGAGAGAAAGAGTGGTGGAAAGGGAGAAAATAGAGAGAGAGAGATAGTGGGAGGGTTGAGGGGGTAGAAGAGAGTGAGAAGGAATGATAGAAAAAATATAAAGTTATAGAAGTATTAACTAAACCGGTTTCACTAAATAATACATCGTTGTTGAGGTGTTACAATAAAACAAAAATCGTTACTGATAAATCGGAGCAATTCATTCGAATCATCAAGTTTTCAATCGCAGACACACCCATACTGGAAGACAATCTACTCACTTGATTCATAACCTGAAAAAACACAGACACAAGAGAAAACATTAGTATTCAAAAAGCAGATGTGCTGCACTGTTTCTATTACTGTATTTTAATCAGCCTACGGACAAAAATAGACGAAATACACAGAACTAACGAGAAACGCTCGAGACATTTTGACACATGTATACCTCTGGGTTTGCTTCCAGTGGTAACCAGCGTTGGCCCTCCATTTCGGATTAAACCCTGTGTTGTATCCTAAACGAACTGCTATCTGGCGTTACGCTAACAAAAGCGTGTCAGTCGAGGATGAAGTTCAACAGTACAGTGTGAATTACGCGGAGGAAAAAGCGTTAAAACGGAAACGCACTAGTAACTACTTTAAAATAAAAGTCTCCGCGCGGTTCAAGTTCAGTTCTCATTCCTTTCCACGCCCACACAATTACAGCTACATAGTAAAAAAAGTTATTTTTTACTAAATATTTTATAAATGCTGAATTGGATGAAACGAGTTTAAAACTTGTGTTGATGACACAATGTTATTATGACACGGTTAATGCGAACTATAAAGATATTATTTTTACCCTTGTGAAAGACACACATAAGAAAAATACAGTATTTCATCTTGTATTTATTTAAGTAATGGATTACGGCGATCGCCAATATATACATTAATCAATTCCTTGCAAGTGGTTGTTGAAGTTTGTGATGTTGCCGATAGGCGGCAGTGTTCTACTTTTATGTTCAAAAACGGGTTACATGATTCGAAGGAGAAGAAGAATTCGAACGTTTCGCGGTATTGTTTTGGATTTAAACTTCAGTCTGAATTCTCCCTGATGCATAAAAATGCATTCAAACAAATTTAAGGACAGATCTCAAAAAGGGTCGGAATGTTCGACATTTTTCACTGGTGGTGAGTCAACGAGATTTATCGAAAACTTAACAGTATATACCTTTATTAATTTTCCGTTTCCGTCATCTCTGTCTTTAGTTCCCAATGATAAAGCGAAGATGTTGGTGTCCAGAGAGGAAAATAAAAACACAAGAATGGTCAAACAAAAGGCATCTTTATACGCAGCCAAGATAAAGACAAAAGTACAAAGTAAGACATTGATTTCAACCGGGAATAGTAGACATGCATTGCGGTTCCTAACCTTCTAACCTTTTCAGATGCATCATCATTCTTCAAGCTCTCGTTAAAAATCAATAACAAGGCTTTGGCCCTAGCTCTTCATGCTCAGAAGCAAAGAAGCCGCGAGCTGGAGACAGAAGTTGTGAGGCTGACAAAAGAAATGCAGACGATAAAGTTTGATTTGGCTATTCAGCGTCACAAAAACAAAGATCTGGTGAGGCTGCTCAGATAGAAGTAAGAATCACATTCTTGACCTCACACTTCAATTATTAATATAATATCTGTTTTTAGTTTGGCATTATTCGCAAGTGTTACGACTCTTCTCTGAATTGGATGTCAGAGGCGGTGGATATTTTTTCTAATGAAGAGGTAAGCTCATTTTTTATTACTATATTCTAATCTATGTGATTATCTAATTACTGTGTGTGTGTGTGTGTGTGTGTGTAATGCAAACAATATCATGAGGTTGTGTACTAATTAAAGATAATTTGTAAAGGGTTCAGACAACCAAGAGACAGAACAAGACACAAGTCAAGGTAAAATAAAAACTTTTATTTAACATTTTTCATTGTTTAGTTTAAAATATTGCAAAATATCTGTTCATAACAATTAAAAAAAAAATCACAAGCATATATTACTCTCCTGTGTGTTACATATCGTTATTGTTGATATCTTCACTCTCCAGTTTACAATATTGAGGACCAGGGTGTTGTGGGATTTCCTGGTATGCTGAACATAGACACTGTGATTCCTAGTTCCCAACATCAACCAGTAATTTTGACTGATAAAACCACTCTGAATGGAAACACGGATACCAATGTTCCCAGTCAAAAGACAGACAACCCAACACAACAAAGTCAGCTGCAAGACTCTGAAATGGAGCTCACCGTTAACCACAGTGTGGCTGAAATCCTCACAGTTGATTCAAGAGGAAAAAGTGCAATGATTGAATGTCTCTCTACAAACAGCATTGAGAGTGCATCTGCTGGAACAGACAGTAAAAATGAATTGGTTAAATCTGATTCAGCGGCAGAAATCCTGACAGAGAAAACCGCGGCAGCAGAACAATGTTCTATTAATGCTCAGAATGAGCAAGACGGAGGAAAGGAAGCACATCCGTCCGACTGTCCAACAGAAATCAAATCAGTAACTTCACGCAGGAAAACGGACGTGACCTCTCGAAGCGGCAAATATAGCAGGCGCACATCTAAACCCAAAGATTCAAACCCAGATCCTAGAAAAACATGCTTGATTTTACCAGATCAGTTCAGTGTTAATGGAAGTGATGGTTCTGCTCTTCCCAGTTGTCAGGACTCTGATAAAAATGAATCTGTGTCTGAGGATATACGTCTTTCCAGTTCTGCTCTCCACAATATACCACCAGAAACTCAGAATACACAGAATCTAAGGGCCAACAAAAGGAGAACTTTTATAATTCATGATGAAAGACCTCAGAAGAGAAGGAGGGCCAAAGTCTTTTCGGTTTCAGCAGATCCCAGTGATTTAGTGACTAGCCATGAAACGGCCCAGTTTCCTGAATGGCGTGAACTTACTGTGTTCCAAGGTGAAAATCTTGCTCTTTCTCAGATTGACAAACGTAGCACACAGGAAAACAGAAGAACATTTGTGATACCAGAAAGTCGATCAAACGACATTTTGAATGAGCTGTTCATTTTAGATAATCTCCCTGAATCCGCTGTCAACTCCTTAAATACCACTTTAGATAACCAACCAGAACAGCCCAGCGCTGTTTCTGACAAGATTCTGAAGGAAAAGCGTGTCAATGCAGAATATTCTGAGGAGATTCATGACCAAGTCCTGCCCAGTAAATCTAAGAAACAAAGAAAAGAGGCACCTACTAAAATTAGTAGAAAAACCACAGCAAGAAAAAGTTCAAAACGAGTAACAAAACAGCAACAAACATTTGACTCCATAAGTAAAAACGACAACGTTATCGTTCCTGAAAATGCTAGAGGATGTAGATCCTCATCTGATACTTTACAGTTATCGGAGTCATCTTCTCGTTCCATTTCACAAGAGAACTATAGTGATGAATCTCCAATAACTAACACGAGCGAAGGCAACATATACCAAGCCGTCATAAGCAGATCCAGGAGAACTTACGTGATGCCATCTAATCCCAATTCACCATGTTTGGACGTTTCTGAAACAGAGGTTTCCCGGTCGAAGAACTCAAAACATCCTCTTTCAACCGAGACCGATGAAGGTTTACATCTAATGGACAGAACCACGAGTAATCTTCTTTCTCACCACGTCAGTACTCTCACAGTAGACCAGAATATTGAAATTACAGATGAGAATCCCCCCTGGGAGTCTTCGCACGGCTTCAGGGAAATGATCTTGGAGGAGAGCTTGCTTCACTCCACCACTTTAGATCTTTTTCAGGACCATAATTTGACTTCAAAGTCTCGAGCTTCAGGTAATTCAAAAGTTTTTTTATACGGCTGTGTTCATGAAGTTCAACTGTGTACCAATAATACATTTTGACTAAAATCTTCTACGCCAACAGATGTAAGTACCGACACGACCATAGCAGCTGATTCTTCAAGAACACGGAGACGAGCAGCACCAGTGTCATACAAAGAGCCAGCTTTAAATGGGTGAGTGCCATCTTCTGAACTGCGATTAAAAAAAAAAAAGTACATGCTAATATTTTTAAATAATAAATATTCTTTAATGATGTTTTTGGCAGGAAAATGAGGCGTGGAGACAAATATTCCGATACAAGGTTCTTGAATTCTCCGATCTTCAAAGATAAAAAGAAGAAGAAGAAGAAAATAATTTAGATTTTAAATGGCAGTGATAGTTTTACCTGCCTACATTCTGTGTTTGGATTTTGTTTTTTACATTTTCAAATTAAACTCATAGACTGCTTTGTTTTATAAGTTTTAGAGCAGTTAAAGCTGTATTTAAATTGAACCTAACCCTTTTTTTAGTGTTTTGATAATATAGATTTTCTTTTACATTTTTACATTTTTCCTTTTAGAGTTCCTTGAATTGTAAATTATATTTATTGCATTGTTTAATAAATAAAATCTGCACTGTTTATTAGCAAAATATGTTTTGTGGAGTTCTTGGAGATGTTTAGTTCAGGTATGTGCTGAGGAGTGTGTGTTATCCCTGGCTAGTCATCGACGGAGCAAATGAATAATTCAGTGGAGACTGTTCATTTGAGACAACCTGGACGAGTGTGTGTGCCTTCATTAGTTTATAGTGAGCAATTTGTGTTAAAGAAACGCGTTTAAGGTAAGACACATATTGTTGTTTAACAACTGTTGGTTGTTGCTTTTATTGTTATTTCTGCATCTTATCGTGACCAGAAGCATTTTTGAAGCAATGTTTATAAAATCTATTCAGGCGCTTTTTAAATGTTTTAATCTAGTGCCTTTTTTATCTGCTTGTCTGATCAGTAGTTTAGAGCTTTTTTCCAACCTCACAAGTTATTCATGTACCTTTTTTGACATACATTTTTTTAAAGGGGTGTTTGTGGAAAAACACCCATGGAGTCCAAAAGATTGAAGAGGAATGTTAAAACCTTACTGTAAGTAAAGTTCATTATAATAATGGGAAGAGTTATCATCCATTCGAAACTAAGGCAGCACTGATTATTGTTCAGTTAACTTAATATTCTGAAGAATAAATGGCTAAATTCCGTTTCTCTATTGCTTTTCAAAACATTCTAGTTGTAGATATATTGGACAAAGACTGAGAGAAAACGGTTTTAATCCGAAGGGGCGAGACAACTCCACAGTGCTGGACGATCTGGTAAGTGGGAAGAAACATGGATCTGTTGATTCTGCATATAATAATGCACTTTTATGCTAGGCCCATTATGACCTGGCCATAAGTGTGGCTCTGCTTCAGCTCAGTAATGACGATGAGACAACAGATGAGGCTGAGGATGAGTTACTGTAAGACATATTGTGAATAAAATGGTCAATAGTTATTTAGCTCTGATGATTTTGTAATAATTCCTGATCTAGAGAAACAAGCCGCCCAGGACCTCAACATTTTCCGAGTCATCTCGAAAGAGAAGCCATGATCCTTTCTTCATTTGCTGGAATGCTTCTGGTGGGTTTGATCTAGGAGGTACTAGTATATATTCA
>SOMO01000160.1:358369-372242 GCA_028128575.1 Paedocypris carbunculus
CCAATGTGCATTTCGGATAGAACTGTAGCTACCCCATCACGTGATAACTTCAAAAGTTTACTCAGTGGATGACAATGTGAAAAATCAATTGTCAGTGAGAATTGATAACTGATAGGTAAAGCAAGAGTAAAGTGAGTGAGATTGTCAATATTGTGAACCATATAGTTATTGTGCTCTGCATTTAACCCTTCCAGTGAAGTGTACATACACAGTGAAGTGAACACACACAAACCCGGAGCAGCGGGCTGCCTAAACTGTAGCACCCTCGGGGCATGTGGGGTTCAGTATCTTGCCCAAGGACACTTAGTTGCAGAACCTGGGGGATTCAAACCTGCAACCTTTCGGACACAAGGACACTCGGACACTAAATTCAGGTAATTAAGTACGTTGCAAATTTGAAATAATATTCGACACTTTATGTTTCAAGGACTTTCATTTATTATTGATTAAAAGTCACAACTACTTTAGTACCAAGAGTTCATGATACGCCTCATGCTCATGAATCTCATTCCACTATAGTTGTTGAAGTTTCTGTACTCTCCAGGCCCGAAGTACCAGTGTCTGCCTCTGTAGTTGGCCTGCTCGTAGAAGAGCCAGTGACCGTCCATCACATTACAGGAATTGCAGTGAGACATGTGGTAGCGACTCATCATGTTGTCACAGTCATCCATCATCTCGTACATCTGACCCTGGAAGTTGTCCCTCTCGTAGATCCTCATTCTGTAGGATCCGTTGTACTGTAGTGGAAGATGGATGCGTTAGATTTTGTTTTATGTAAATAATTATTTTTTGTTTAACTTAATAAAACCCTTATATGTCATATTACTTGAACTTACCCAAGGAATCATACGGCAGGACCTGATGCAGTTGTTCATGCCAAACATGGACATGTAGTCAGAATAATCTCCCCTCCTGAAGAAATACTGGTGTCCCATGTAGTTGGACTGATCGTACATCATGAAACATCCACTGTGAATTCTACAAGAGTGACAGCGGCTCATGTAGGAGTGCATGTCAGCACAGTCGCCCATACACTCGTAAGAGCGACCCATGAAGTTCCTGTCCTCGTAGAAAACCACCTGAAATAGATGGTTTGAGATGTTAATATTCTCAAGCGTCTAGTTTGTGTTTGATTTTATTGAAATCTTTGCTCAAATTAAGTTACCTTTCCCATCATGTTTGCGGTAGCTGATTCTCAGTTGGTCCACAAAGGAGAAGCTGAAGTTGTTTCTGGTTGTTGTTTGCCAGTCACTGGTGCCTTTTATACAAGACCAAGACTAAAGAAAACACAGTGTCTTTTGTTGATAGTTCCTGACTCTGCAAGTGAAAATGGAGGACTTTCTAGACCAAATGAGGCATCAAGATGGATAGACATTTTCAGTCACTTTTTGGAGACACTTGGAACTGAAAAGGATGACACTATAATTAGGAAAATGTGTTTAGTTTATTTATTTATCCACTGAGGCTGCTGTTTTATTTGCTGGTTGTGGTATGACAAAAAATATGAGCTAATCCTTGAATATTTTGCTGATAAGTATGGCACAAACGATAGTATATAAAGTTTATTTTAAAAGTGGCAAAAATACTTTTTATATATTTTAGATTGTGGTTTGAAAAGTATATTATCAAAATCTAATGATGCAGACCTTTTATTTTTATTGTTGACACCAAATATCTTGTATAAGTTGTCATGTCAGGTGTTTTTTTATATTTCACACCTAAAACAAAAAGAAACTCATTGCTCGTACTCTGCATGAAACTTTGTTGCCGAGTAGTTTTGCTCAGACTTCACTCTTTCTCATCACCTCCTCTAAGCCCCGTCTGGGTGACATAGAGATGTTCTCAGGCCAGTATTTAGACAGTCTCTTCAACATGTCCTAGGTTTCTGGGCTTTCTGGTGGAACACTTCCCTCTCTGCTCCTCTAGACTCTAGATACCAGTTAAGCTTAGGAGTTTTGTTTGAGGAGTCCCTTGCTCTGATACAATATTTTTAAATGAGAACCACTTTCACAAACTGCCTTTATTCAGGTGTACACTTACTCAAAGTGATGTTTCATAATGTTGTTGGCAACAACAACCCTTCAAAGTCCAGACTTTTGAACTGAGAACTCGTGTGGCAAGTTGCAGTTGCTGAAAGCTCTTGGAAACAGCATGCAAGACTGAAGATGTGCGGCTGTGCACAGTGAACATCAGAATGGCTGTCATGCATCGTGAAGACTTCAAAAGCCCAGCCATGAGCCACTGAAACTTCCGAAGGGTGGCCGTGTACCACTGAGACTTCTGAAGGGCAGTCATGAGCCACAGAGACATCAGGACAGAACCAAGAGTATATGAAACAGAGCCTGAGGGACTAGAGACAACCACAGAAGAAAAGAGAAAGAACCAGCACTATAGAACAAGATAGCCAAGAAAGAAAGCTCTAGAGAAACAGCAGAGCAAGAGAGCTCCAGAGGCGGAGCTGAGAGAGGCGGAGTGGAAACTGAGGACTCTGAGGAAGTCTGACTGAAGAAAGCAAATCACTCACAGTTCCCATACAAGCAGGCCAAACTGCTTCATGATCTCATAGTTATGCGAACATGCCATACAATGGGCCACAATAATATAGCATGCCCATGCCTAGGCAATCGCGTGGTTGGATGTAATAATTTTTACCATTTGCATTGTTTTGGAAGGTGACTTCTCTAATGGTGGTGGACAATCTATTGTTCCCCATCGTTCAAGGCAAGCACTCAGTGAGTGAGTACATGGTTCAATTACATATGTTGGTGGTGACGAATGGATGGACCGATCAGGATCTCATAACAGCGTTCCATCGATGTTTGAAGGCAAGAGTAAAACACCAGCACATCCTGATTGATAATAAGAAAGAGTTGGAAACTTTCGTTCAAAAACCTATCCCAAACAATTTTACATCTGCGATGGTCTATCAGGACTTTGGCCAGTCCTTGTATCCTCTGCAAAATGTACTACTCACAATGATGAACCTCTGCACACAGTAACAGCTACTGCTGTCTCAGTCCAGCAGTGTCACGGCGGCAGCAGGAGGATTGTACTGTGATGGAAAGGATCACATCATTTCAACATGTTCTGTTTCTCCTTCTTGTGTTCTGTATGTCACCCCAAAAAACCCACCCTCTGTAACTTTCTCTCTGAGAGCGAGTGCTAACCAATCTTCGGTGGACAAGACTCATCCTTCCGGCAAATCCACTAGGATAACTGAGATGGAAAGCTGACAGAATCTCCACCAAATGGAGGATGTTTCAAACACAAGTTGATATCTGTTATGTACTGATGGAGCTTGAAATGCAGTCGAGTCTCATATGCAGTTTCTAATGAAGGTGAGTGTTTATTATTCCGATTGGCTATGACGACGTTGAATTTTCTGAAAAATATGACCAAAGTATGACTGACATTTTATTCTTTCCAATTCTTTGTAAATGAAAATGTTATGACAATGTGAAGAGGTAAATTAATAAAAAAAAAAAAGTGCTAATTATTCCATGACTGGAAAAACGAATAGAAGAAAATTAAAATGGTCCAGTTTTATTGTCCAGCATTGAGCAGATGACAGCAAGTATGATGGCTAGGTCTGTAGACTTGTTTAGGTTAGCCACTAGCCTAGCACAGATATATACACCTATTAGTCACTTTGGAAATTGTCTTCACAAAATGTATAATTATTAATCTGTGCAGGGAAATAGATTTTATTAGTTGATAATGGTTTGTACTACATATTGAATAACTTTCATCACAATATGTTTAGTGTTATTAATATTCATTTATTTATTATTTCAACATTGCTTTAGTACCAAGAGTTCATGATACGCCTCATGCTCATGAATCTCATTCCACTATAGTTGTTGAAGTTTCTGTACTCTCCAGGCCCGAAGTACCAGTGTCTGCCTCTGTAGTTGGCCTGCTCGTAGAAGAGCCAGTGACCGTCCATCACATTACAGGAATTGCAGTGAGACATGTGGTAGCGACTCATCATGTTGTCACAGTCATCCATCATCTCGTACATCTGACCCTGGAAGTTNAGTTGTTGAAGTTTCTGTACTCTCCAGGCCCGAAGTACCAGTGTCTGCCTCTGTAGTTGGCCTGCTCGTAGAAGAGCCAGTGACCGTCCATCACATTACAGGAATTGCAGTGAGACATGTGGTAGCGACTCATCATGTTGTCACAGTCATCCATCATCTCGTACATCTGACCCTGGAAGTTCTCCCTCTCGTACATCCTCATTCTGTAGGATCCGTTGTACTGTAGTGGAAGATGGATGCGTTAGATTTTTGTTTTATGTAAATAATTATTTTTTGTTTATCTTTATCAAATCCTTTGTCAACTTTTATTGTAAACAAATATGTCGTATTACTTGAACTCACCCAAGGAATCATACGGCAGGACCTGATGCAGTTGTTCATGCCAAACATGGACATGTAGTCAGAATAATCTCCCCTCTTGAAGAAATACTGGTTTCCCATGTAGTTGGACTGATCGTACATCATGAAACATCCACTGTGAATTCTACAAGAGTGACAGCGGCTCATGTAGGNGTTGGACTGATCGTACATCATGAAACATCCACTGTGAATTCTACAAGAGTGACAGCGGCTCATGTAGGAGTGCATGTCAGCACAGTCGCCCATACACTCGTAAGAGCGACCCATGAAGTTCCTGTCCTCGTAGAAAACCACCTGAAATGTAATTTTTGTAAAGTTAACAAATTAATAAATTGTTGTCAACTCCGTGGATATTTCAGTTTTAGTAAATTAAGTTACCTTTCCCATCATGGTTGCGGTAGCTGTTTCTCAGTTGGTCCACAAAGGAGAAGCTGAAACTGTTTCTGGTTGTTGTTTGCTGTCAGTGGTGCCTTTTATACAAGACCAAAACCAAAGAAAACAGTGACTTTTGTTGAAAATTCCTGACTCTGCATGTCAAAAAAAGATGATTCTAGCTAGTTATTTTGTTCATATTTTACAGGTAAATTTACAGGTAATGAGAAAATACTAAATGAAATATATTGTTTTAGGAAACAGAATCAAATATGGACATATTTTGTGTGATCTTTACTGTTTTTTTATTGTTTGGTAGAACTTTTAATGTTTTGAAGGCTGATTGTTGGCGGGTTGTGATGCGAGTATTTGATATTTTGGAAAGAGTAGTATTTTTTATGTTTTCGAATTAGCTCATCTTTTTTATTCAGTATTACGTCTTCAGTCCAATGTCCCACAGAGTCTTCAGTCAAATGGCCCTAAAGTAATGTAGGATTCTAGGTAAGACTTTATAATAAGAACATTATACAGTATAAATCATTAGTTAAGCACTTAGTTAACTTGATGGATCAATGAGGCTGAAGGGTTAGGTAAAGATGATACAACACTCTAAGCGCTTGTGGTTCCGAACACCAGAGCAGCCGGAGCAGTGGACAGTCTTAAGCTGTGGCGCCCAGGGAAGATGTGGGATTCAGTGTCTTGCCCAAAGACACGGAGTTGTGTTTACAAAGTATATTGGTGAAAAAATGTTGACATTGAACTTGCCAGATATGAGTTGTGAAGGAAAAAGCTGATTTAAAGGTGTAGTAAATAAGGGAATAAGGTTAAAGTGTGTAAATTAAGAGGATTTTAGAGGATAAAGTTAACTGATGGAGATAACTGGTGGATAACTGATGGAGATGTTATGCAATGGTGACCAATGAAAGAGAATAGCTGACAAGTCAAATGACAAATTGAGAATTTTTATTGAACTTACCTAACTGTTCTCACCATGACATTTTTAATGATTTATATTTATCCATATATACCTTTCTCAGTAGCTCAATTTGTATTGATATATTTTGCACTGGTGTTTGGAGCACAAGTTCATGGGTTCAATTGCCAGGGAAGCAGGATGAATTGTAAAAATTGTAATGACTTGTACGTCACTTTGGATAAAAGCGTCTGCTAATTGACTGTAAAGTAATTTACAGTGATTTAAAGTACATAATTGTGTAAACTTCTTCAATCAAGGAACCTTTGGCACAGTAACAGAAATCACTTTTATTTTCAAAACTTGGGCAAGGGGTCTTTGAGAATACAGACAAAAGGAATTTTTTTCTTGTCTTCAGGTGCCATTCTTTTCACTTGCCTCCTTCTCCAACACAACACATTTTCTGTCTGTGCTTGAGACTTGAACAGAGTCAGTTAGGATTGTGGACTCAGGCAGACGTTCAGAGCTTCAGCCTATTTGGCTCAATATTCTCGCTTTTATACTTGGCCTGATTGGTCAGAACCTAGTCATTACCCAACCATTTCCCTCTCTGTCTGCGCTCCATTACTTGTCTTATCTACTCCAAAAGAAGACTCCTACAGCAGGGAGACAGACATTACCTCACAGACATTGACCGACTTCCGTGACCCCTCCTCTATAAAAGTGTTTGCTCCTGTTTTGAGTCTCAATGTTCTTTTGGGGTTTTTTCCACAGTGTTCTCCTGAGTCCAGTTTCTTCCTGGATCCTCCAATACTTCCATTCTCAGACCATTTTTGAGTGTAGTTTTTTCAACTGCCTACAGTGTGTGAAACAGACGTGTGCCTGACAAAACTAGGGTGTGTCTCTAAGATCTTCAGATGCAACTGGACACCTCAACAGAAATTCTCCGTCTCGGCCAGATCATCGTCTCAACTCTTATGCTCATTGTCTTCCAGTGACACGCATCCTGTTTGTCTTCCAGAGACACATCTTGCGTCCTGCCAACCTCTAGAGCTCAGCTTCGCCTCCTGCAAATCACTACAGCTAGTCTTGTTCTACAGTGGCTGATGAGATTCCTGGCATATTTTGATTTTGATACTTTACATTTTGAATATCTATCTGTTCTGTTATGGGTTACTTGTTGTTGCTTATTTTTGTCAGCTCTCCAGCGTTGGGGCATTTAGGTTTGAATTTGTAATGAACTGTAAATAAAGATAGCGTTCTATGTAATGTCTACTTAAAATTATGTCTGTCAAGTTTGAACCAAATGTGTATTTGAAGGACATTTTTTTCACTCTTTTTTTAAATTTTATGTATAAACTAAATTTTAAGTATAATTCATTGGACGTGTAGATTCTGGTAAGATTAAGAGTTTAGGGTTTGAGACAACAAATGACTTATGACTTAGAGAATTTATTCTACGTTTATTAGTTGCAATAGTAATTTTCAAAACACAACGTATAACATTGCAGATTAATTTTTTAAAAATGTCTGCTGCTTTAGTACCAAGAGTTCATGATACGCCTCATGCTCATGAATCTCATTCCACTATAGTTGTTGAAGTTTCTGTACTCTCCAGGCCCGAAGTACCAGTGTCTGCCTCTGTAGTTGGCCTGCTCGTAGAAGAGCCAGTGACCGTCCATCACATTACAGGAATTGCAGTGAGACATGTGGTAGCGATCCATCATGCTGTCACAGTCATCCATCATCTCGTACATCTGACCCTGGAAGTTGTCCCTCTCGTAGATCCTCATTCTGTAGGATCCATTGTACTGTAATTTGAAGATGTGTTTTTTTAGTAGACATTTTAAAGTAACAAACAATGCTTTTAGTTCTGCAACAAAAAGCTGTGTAGTGAAAAGAACAGAAAAAAAACTAATGAAGCATTTAACTCACCCAAGGAATCATACGGCAGGACCTGATGCAGTTGCTCATGCCAAACATGGACATGTAGTCAGAATAATCTCCCCTCCTGAAGAAATACTGGTTTCCCATGTAGTTGGACTGATCGTACATCATGAAACATCCACTGTGAACTCTACAAGAGTGACAGCGGCTCATGTAGGAGTGCATGTCAGCACAGTCGCCCATACACTCGTAAGAGCGACCCATGAAGTTCCTGTCCTCGTAGAAAACCACCTGAAATAGATTTTATTTTAAGTTTTATTTCTTAAACTCATCATTTCTTTTAATTCTGTTGAAGTCTCAGTTCAAATTAAGTTACCTTTCCCATCATGATTGCGGTTGCTGATCTTCAGTAGTTCCACAAAGGAGAAGCTGAAGTTGTTTCTGGTTGTTGTTTGCTGTCACTGGTGCCTTTTATACAAGACCAAGACTAAAGAAAACAGTGTCTTTTGTTTCTTTTTCCTGACTCTGCAGTTTGGGCAAATGAGGCCATTTAAGGCTAAGCATAGTGTATGGATCTTATACTTGCATGTCATGGCAGCTGAAGAAGTTTGTGTCTGCTTGTTTAATTCATTTTAAAAATGCAAGTGATATGAGCAGTGTCATTTATTTGATGGTTAGTATGTTTCAAATGTTAAAATGAACATATCTAGATGTGCTATGATATGTTAAAATTGTGTTAAACTGTAGTTGTTTTTCCTCGCTGTAATATAAAGTTGCAATTTCTTTGTATAAGAAAGATATAGATATTCCAATAATACCTTATTTTTGTATGTTATTTATTTATAATGATTTTTATAGACACTATAGTAAAACAACAAAAATGTACCTTGTGGATATGTATATACGTGACTATTTCAATTATTGTCGATCATTCACGTTTTACATTAAGCTATCCAATGGGAAATACAGATTTTGTATTTATTTATGTACCTTATTTTCTGTCCCTTATTCAAAAAAGAAATAAATTGCTTTTGTCACAATTAATTTCATATTTCAAATAAATAACAGGTATACAATACAGAGTTTTGTTTCTTTTTATAGTAAGTAGTCTAATTGGATTTACATAGTTTGTATCTGTAATGTATCTTATCCACAAAAAAATAAATCAAAGGATTTTGATTTGTACCACAATTAATTTCAAATTTGAAAAAAAAATTCCCACGATAGATTCAACCATATTTTATTTTGTATAGTTTGACGAACAACATTCAGGGTCTCTATTTTTCAATGTGAATTAAAAAATAGATTTTGGAGATTATCTGTCCAACATGTACTTTTTGAGTAATACATTCACAGTAATACAGACTTAATGTAACATTATTCCATTAGTGGGAGCTTATGTGGAAGCCCAACCCTGCACTTTCGTGCCACGCCTATACTTCCTGTTCTAGATTTGAACTGTTTGCTGCCAGTTGTTTAGTTTACAGTTGTTGTTGATTGTTCCTATCCACAGTTGCTTTTTTGATTTTTGTACGTTTGCCTATTTCTTGGACTTCACTAATTGATTTTGCCTTATTCAAATCTGATTGCCCGGTTTGGACTGAATTCTGTGTTTTGAGTCGTGCCTATTGTCTTATGCTCTTGTTCACTTCACCATATTAAACATTATCTCTGCTCATGGAAACTATTCCCTCAGTTGATTCAGTGTTGCCACGCTTAGGTACAAAAACCGTATCTTGTTTGTAAAATGTAGATCTAGAAGTGAAAGGATAAGGTTGTTCATTTTCTTATAAATTGGTTTGTTTACACTGTTCTTGTCAGGTTCTGATTTCATGGTCCTTTTGCGCTCACAATAACTCTATGTAAGTTCCTGCTGTTGCTTCTGGACTTTGTTTCAATTTACCGTTTACTCTAAATCTCTGTCAAGGGAATCCACTTGGTGGCAGTTGTGATCCAGTGGTAGGGGATTGGACCTGGAACCCAAGTGTTGCAGATTATAAGTCCACGTCCAGTGGGTTTCCCAACTGAATGTCCCTGAATTTTTGCTAAGACACTGTGTTTTATGGTTAGTGAACTAAAATTTCTCCTCTCTGGAGTCTAGGATAACACCAGAGTTGTGGAAAGGAACGCTAATGGATCATGATTAGTTAATCTGAAATTATCATTTTGGTTTGATCGAGTTTGACCGGTGAAGAGGTCATGATAGGGTTTACTGTTGTGTCTTTTGTAGGACTGGGGGATGGAGTGTGTGTACAGGAACCCTGAAGCGTTGGAGCATTTTGTTGTAAATGAGAGTGGTAAAGAAATTGTAAAACTAACATGTAATTATATAAACTTCTCAAACTATCTAATCATATATGCCACACTATTGCAAAACCCTTTTGGTATTGCTCTCTGAGATTGATAATGATAAAGTAAATGTCATTAAATGTTTGTCTTTTTAAAGACGATTTTGTACATTTTAATTGCAGGATTTATTGTCATGACACATTTTTCAATTTAAGGATTGTTTCTTTATTGTTATTTTTAAACAATGATTTATGATCACAACTATATTAGTACCAAGAGTTCATGATACGCCTCATACTATTGAATCTCATTCCACCATAATTGCTGAAGTTTCTGTACTCTCCAGGCCCGAAGTACCAGTGTCTGCCTCTGTAGTTGGGATGCTCGTAGAAGAGCCAGTGACCGTCCATCACATTACAGGAATGGCAGTGAGACATGTGGTAGCGATCCATCATGTTGTCACAGTCATCCATCATCTCGTACATCTGACCCATGAAGTTCTCCCTCTCGTACATCCTCATTCTGTAGGATCCGTTGTACTGTAGTGGACAAAAATATTTTTATATCACATTTTGTTGTATATTAATCATTTTTTATTTTCCTGATAACTCACCCAAGGAATCATACGGCAGGACCTGATGCAGTTGCCCATACCAAACATGGACATGTAGTCAGAATAATCTCCCCTCCTGAAGAAATACTGATGTCCCATGTAGTTGGACTGATCGTACATCATGAAACATCCATTGTGAATTCTACAAGAGTGACAGCGGCTCATGTAGGAGTGCATGTCAGAACAGTCGCCCATACACTCGTAAGAGCGACCCATGAAGTTCCTGTCCTCGTAGAAAACCACCTGAAATAGAAGGTTTGAGATGTTAATATTCTCAAGCGTTTCATTTGTGTTTAATTCTGTTCAAATCTTAGTTCAAATTAAGTTACCTTTCCCATCATGGTTGCGGTAGCTGATTCTCAGTTGGTCCACAAAGGAGAAGCTGAAGTTGTTTCTGGTTGTTGTTTGCCAGTCACTGGTGCCTTTTATATGAGACCAAGACTAAGGACACCACAGTCTTTTTGTTTCTACATCCTGACTGTGCACATACTGTAGAAATAGAGGACTTTCTAGGTTTTGTTGGAGGTTCTACAGTTTCGCTGCAGATTAATAAATTTAAAAATGTATGTAAAAAAAAATGTTTAGGTAGATTTTAAGTTTTAGTTTAAAGAGTCTGAAGTCTCTATAGTTTGAAAAAGTTTGTTGAATTAAGTTGATACATTTTTACTTTATATTTTTATGTGACTTTTCAATCATTTAGCATCACATTTCATCCAAATCGACTTACAAAATAAGAAGCAATTTGTCTATAAAAGGAAGCTGTAAATGCTTNTTATGTGACTTTTCAATCATTTAGCATCACATTTCATCCAAATCGACTTACAAAATAAGAAGCAATTTGTCTATAAAAGGAAACTGTAAATGCTTAAACATATCAAGAACATTTACAAACAAAATAGTGTTTTTTTTAAAGGTCATGATGGTGATTCCTGTTACATCGCTACAGACTACGGTTTCTATGTTTCTGGGCTTCCTGTCTTGTATGCATCTGTAGTCACATGGTTCATCGGTTTCACCGGTTCCTCGTTTGTGATTTTACTTTGGTCCTCACCTGTTCCTATGTCTTTAATCAGTCAATGTTGCACTCTTGAGATGTGCCTGAGTTTCTCTGTAAGTTATTAGTCTAGTTTTGTCATTAAATGTACATTTTATGTCATTACAATCTCTGGCTCTGCATTTCTGAGATCCACTTGGATCTAAACAATTGTTTGCCTAGAGAGCAGCCAATCAAGAGAAGTTCTTGCAAGAGAAAACAATCCTTGTTGCACAAGACATTCAGATACAGTAATCCAGCCGTGAGATGTCCAGAACTGGTACTAGATGTTTGGAAGCAAATCGCAAGACACACGAACGTGTTGTTTAAATGTTGTTAAGGGCAAATCTGCAAGACCTGGCAGACGCAAAGTAAGTTGATCATCAAACACAATCCCATGGACCAATTCATTAGTGTCATTGTCATTGAGCTATGATGAACATAAATGCTGTTTAATATTTCAAAAGTTCTGTTTTTTATTAGCAATTTTGTATTGTTGTAGTAATGCATATAACAATCATGTACCTTTTGTGTTTGCAACATCTACATCTTGATCAGCAAATTTTTAACTCATGTTTTCATACTTAGTCTGCATAAAAAGGAAATGCAATGCAATGCCATGCCAGAAGTAGGAGCTCCCATTAGAGTTCTGACTTTTACCTCTCTATCTGCTTCTACTGTGACTTAAGTAACATGCTAATAATAATAATACATTTTATTTACAAAGCACTTTACATTTGCACACAAATGTCAGTGGTACAAAAAGATAATGTAAGTAAAAATAAATCAAACAATTGTACTCTAATCCGCTGGAAAAACTGATCTCGGTACGCTTCCAAACCAACTCTGGTCCGCTTGTGGTGAGAACACGGTTAGAACTTGATCTGTACCACATGCAAAAACGACTGCGCCTTTTGACAAAATTCAGCTGCCGTAGAGAGCTGCGCTCCGGACTATCTCTGGTAGATTTCCGTGTCACACGTTCTCCTGAAGTGACGTGCGAAGTGCTTCCGCCGCATACAGCATTAAAATGATTTTTTGCAGTCGCATCCGAGCTACACTCTCGAAATATAAAGGTGTGTATATAATAAATGTTTGTCTCAAGCGATCAATACAAACTATATACGATAGTTCAATAGTTTAATATAGGCACAATAAGCCAGTGCAGTCGTCTCTAGAGGACTAAACAACGGCATGTTCTCTATTCGCTTTATTTACTTCCACTGGTTTCACTTGAATGTACCCTCAAGTCTGAGTAATGGAAGGGTAGGGTAGGTAGGTAGGTATATACTTTATTAATCCCTGAGGGAAATTCTTGAAAAGCAGTTCAGGAAATATTAAAAGGACGTATCTGGACAATGAGTGACGTGAATGTTGTCACATGACCGAATTTTAGTTCGGTTCGGATGAGAGCAAAAAGTGTGGAGAACAAAGACCACAAAAGTGCCTGTATCATGTATTGCCCTTGGTCCGGACCAAATGAACCAAACCACAAGTGTGAAAGCACCCTAAAAGTAGGCAGACGGACCACCACTTTAGTTTGGACGCACTTTAATTTAACCTTATTCAGGTTAGTCAAAAGGCAGCTTCAATGTTGATTTTGGCACAAGACTACAGTAGATAGACTCTTCTGATATCTATAAGCTGAAAGCCAGAAAGATGATTTCCCCAGACCATTAGATAAAGCTCACTGATCTAGACCTAGGCTGATTAATTTAGCTATTATTGACTCAAATGTGCTGGAGTCTAGTCAAAACCTAACCAAAATAACACTTTCTGACAAAGGATTTAGATAAATATGCTTTTGCATCCAAGTCCTAGTAAAGTTTCTCTGCCCAAACTGAGTTTTGAGGTGTTGACAATGTGAAAATTGGTATGCCGTGACAGTTATACCAATGTGAAAACATTGGCATATCTGTCACAACTGTCAGTGGAAATGATCTGAATCTCAAAATAAGGTTTTAATTTAAGTTGGGTGTCACCAAGGAAACCGATGTGCTGTGTGTGTGATTTCTGATCGCACTGGCACCGGATTCTCATTCCCCAATCCCAATGTCTTTTTCACTGGGTCATGTGCCTGCGCCATCAGTCTTAAAGAGTCTCTTCTCTGCCATGTTCAGTTTGGCTGTCGTCTTCATCTTCTGTTCTAAAACTTACTGGATTATTATTTTTTGATCTATCTTTAAATATATATTTTTGCACCCATGATTTCTGTGGACTACTAAGAGTTTGTGTCTGGGCACAACGCTATCCTGGGTTTCTTTCCTTTTGTGTGCACTAAACAATTTGAAGCTGTACTTTTTTTTTTTTTTTGGTCGCTGAGAGTTGTATTTAAAAACTATCTGAATTTTTTTAACCAACTCCTGGTC
>SOMO01000161.1:8681-20767 GCA_028128575.1 Paedocypris carbunculus
TCGCTCTCACGTCTGCCGTCTCCGCCGCCGTCTCTTTAAGGAGGCGGAGCAGTCGCTGTCCGCGCAGCCGCAGGATTCCACGTGGACGTACGACTGGACGAGGCTGGAGCCGTCGGGACATTCCAGGGTCACTTCCTGTGTGCTGGTGGAGGCTTCCTGACAGCACGAGCAGGTGTGGACCAGAGCGTTGGCCTCCACCGAGTATCTGTGGCGGAACCAGACGGCCTTAGTCCACCTTAAACCAAAGGCAAAATAAAAGTCCTTACATCGACGAGGTGTCGCAGGAGCCCGAGCAGGACGTCAGCTCCACGGCCTCGCGGCTCACGCAACCGTCGATCTGCAGGAACGTCACGTTCTTCTGGAGGCTGCAGCTGTTGTCCGGGACGCCTGAAGAAACCAGGAGAACACTTCAGCTGGAGAAGGTTTGTACCTGATCCAGTTCCGTTTAGGTTGGGCTAAGTTCAAAATGAGCTAACTTTAACCTTGAGTTGTGGATTGCTTGAGCTAAGTTTGACAATATTTAGGATCGGTCAAGAATATAATAATAATGCTTTCGGTTTTTATTTGAACGGCGCTTTACAAGTCTTCTCAAAGCGCCTCTTACACCGAGGAACACCATGCACACCATCCTTTTGTATGGTAAGATCAGATATAAAAGTTAAAAATGGGTAAAGTTTAGGTTAAATTTCAGGTAAGAGAGGAACAATTGAAGCTCATCGTAGTCTAGGACGACTTGCTGTTTGATTAAAGTTAAAGGGGGTGAGGGATTGACTACGCTTAGTTTGGGTGAGTTAGCAACTGATTAGCATAAGCGTTAATTAAAGCTGAATTCAATTTAGGGTGTGTTTGTGTTGGAGTAAGTTTGGTGTTTGAACTAGGGTTAAGAAAATTAGGAATGGTGTAGGTCACAGAGGTGGGTTACGCTAGAAATGCGCCTGGAAGGTTGGAGAAGATTAAGTTGGAGAAGGTCAATCCCAACAGACGGTTAGTTGCTATGTCTAGTTTTAGTTTTACATTTGAGCAGAGGTGTAAAGTACTTGAGCAAATGGACTTTGTTACTTTACTTAAGTATGTTTTTGCTACTTTGTGGCGAGTATAAAAAAAGCAACTTTTACTCTCAACTCCATTCCATTAGTGATTGAGTAACTGTACTCTTCACTACATTTGAAAGGACACTTATTGTTACTCGTTTTTCTTGGTGGGGTTTTTTGCCTAAATTCAGTGTGAGTAAAATACTCAAGTTCTTTTAAAATGGGATACTTTGCTACTTTGACTCAAGTCTTTTTGAAATTGGTGACCAGTTACTTGTAGTGGAGTAATTTTCACAATAATTATCTGTACTTTTACTCAAGTATGTCTGGTACTCTTCACACCACTGCTGGTTGGTTGAGGCCTTGATGAGTAAGTTCCTCACAACACAACAGCTTCAACGTTCTAGAGCGTGTTTATATGAACCATGTTCTCACATGTCTGGCAGCAGCCGTCCGCATCAGTCGTCTCCGTGCCCTGCGCAGACAACCATCCATCGTAAATACACGTATAAACGCCGTGCGAATCAGCGATGCCCGAGTCACTTACTGGAACACAACTGTCAGGATCAAAGGCAGGACACGAGGTCACAACCTTCGATGCCATGGAGGTGCCGTTGAGTCGCTGGCAGGTGTACGTCACACATTTGTCGCTGGTTGGTTGCCACATCCCATTGACCTGTAGAACCAGAGATGAGTCAAAACCCTACTCAACACTATACGGTGCTTTTCTTCAACCAGGCTCTTACTGGGATGGTCTGCGTGACGTTGTCATACACAACTACACAATCGGTGCTGACGCACTCCCCGCAGCACTGACCCGGAGAACGCTGGTACTCCTGGTTCTGAGGACAGAGATGCTTTCATCACTACCCCAGCCTGAGCAAACCTTCTGGAGCGTCTCCTCACGCCACTCTGTACCTCCGGGCAGTCGTCCATGCAGTCCGCATACGTACAGATGTAAGGATAGAGACCCGTTTCAGGATCGATGCTCGTACCGCACTGACACAGCTGGCAGGGATCTCGCGTGGGTATCGAGACCCCAGGCTGGCGACAAACACAAAGGAACCGGTAAGACCGCATGGCGAAATGAAGAGCGGGGGAAAATGGTGTTTCTTCTCACCTGATACATTGTATCATTATAGACGCAGACATTCAGAGGAACTGTGAAGAACGTTTACACGTGTTACTATGGTTATCAACAGCTAAACAAATCTTTGAAAAATTGCTCACTTACTGCAAATAAACTCGGGGCAGCAGCCGTCTGAAGGTATTGTGAAATGTGTCCCGAACCCAAGAGGACAATCGTGTTCGTACACGGGGCAAAGGGAAATATTACAATCTGTGGGCAAAATCACTCGTCGGATTAGGACGTCGAAATACAATCGTACCAAATGACACTTGAAATTTGGCTCATCCACTTACAGCACTCAGAGACGTCACAACAGTCGACTACAGTGTTGACCAGAACTTGTCCTGGCTTATCACACGAGACTGGTGACACGTTACAGGTCACATCGTTACACCTTTCTCCAGATGTTGTAGTTGGAACCTCTGTTGACGTCATTGTGACAGGTTCTGTGGAACTAACTGGACTAGTTGTTGTAGAGGAACTGGGCGTTGCTACTGTGGTTCCACAAGAAGTGGATGTCTTGTCGATCTGACAAGATACATTACAGTAGGCAATGAAGCACCAGCCCGAGCCGTCTGTGACATTGTAAACTATGTCACCTGAAATTAGAAAGCATCACAAATTAGGAAGGGTTCATAGTTGTAAAAAAAACTGAGGTAAATAATTGGTACCTGGTTGTAAGCTTTTGCCACCAACAAAACAGCAACTACTTGATGTAGGTGGGAAAGACGTGGCACCTGTACTCGCAGGAATAGTGTTGGTAATAAAAGGCAGTGTCTGCGTAATGGGTGCAATTGAGGTCGCCATAGATGTTGACGAGGTGAAAAAGCTTGAAGTAATACTTGTTGAGAAACTGTGGGACACAGCTGTACTGTTCTCCGTGAAGAACAGAGTTGAAGTTAAAATGGGCGAAGTGGTTGTGCTAAACTCATTGTCAGTCACAGTCTCAGTCGAGGATTGTGCCCTAATTGTCGTAGATGGTTGAGATGCTGAAGTGACCCTGACTTGTGCTGATGTCTCTGGGTGAGCTTGAGCGGTGGTACTTCCCACTACAACGTGGAAAGTAGTTGATGGGATGTGTGGTGTGGAGGTTGAAAGAGTCGTTTCTTCTTTGGTCATTGGTGTTGTTGAAGAACCACCCACTGTGGTAACCTCTTGGTCAGTNAAAGGAACCGGTAAGGCCGCATGGCGAAATGAAGAGCGGGGGAAAATGGTGTTTCTTCTCACCTGATACATTGTATCATTATAGACGCAGACATTCAGAGGAACTGTGAAGAACGTGTTACTATGGTTACGAACAGCCAAAGAAATATTTCTAAATTGCTCACTTACTGCAAATAAACTCGGGGCAGCAGCCGTCTGAAGGTATTGTGAAATGTGTCCCGAACCCAAGAGGACAATCGTGTTCGTACACGGGGCAAAGGGAAATATTACAATCTGTGGGCAAAATCACTCGTCGGATTAGGACGTCGAAATACAATCGTACCAAATGACACTTGAAATTTGGCTCATCCACTTACAGCATTCAGAGACGTCACAACAGTCGACTACAGTGTTGACCAGAACTTGTCCTGGCTTATCACACGAGACTGGTGACACGTTACAGGTCACATCGTTACACCTTTCTCCAGATGTTGTAGTTGGAACCTCTGTTGACGTCATTGTGACAGGTTCTGTGGAACTAACTGGACTAGTTGTTGTAGAGGAACTGGGCGTTGCTACTGTGGTTCCACAAGAAGTGGATGTCTTGTCGATCTGACAAGATACATTACAGTAGGCAATGAAGCACCAGCCCGAGCCGTCTGTGACATTGTAAACTATGTCACCTGAAATTAGAAAGCATCACAAATTAGGAAGGGTTCATAGTTGTAAAAAAAACTGAGGTAAATAATTGGTACCTGGTTGTAAGCTTTTGCCACCAACAAAACAGCAACTACTTGATGTAGGTGGGAAAGACGTGGCACCTGTACTCGCAGGAATAGTGTTGGTAATAAAAGGCAGTGTCTGCGTAATGGGTGCAATTGAGGTCGCCATAGATGTTGACGAGGTGAAAAAGCTTGAAGTAATACTTGTTGAGAAACTGTGGGACACAGCTGTACTGTTCTCCGTGAAGAACAGAGTTGAAGTTAAAATGGGCGAAGTGGTTGTGCTAAACTCATTGTCAGTCACAGTCTCAGTCGAGGATTGTGCCCTAATTGTCGTAGATGGTTGAGATGCTGAAGTGACCCTGACTTGTGCTGATGTCTCTGGGTGAGCTTGAGCGGTGGTACTTCCCACTACAACGTGGAAAGTAGTTGATGGGATGTGTGGTGTGGAGGTTGAAAGAGTCGTTTCTTCTTTGGTCATTGGTGTTGTTGAAGAACCACCCACTGTGGTAACCTCTTGGTCAGTAGATGGTTCAGTGCTAACAGTTGTTGTCACTACTGTGCTACCAGGTACAGAAGTTGTCCTTGTCAATGTTGTTGGTTGAGTGGATGTGACTATAGATCCCGAGGTCTGTTTAACTCCAGCCGATGAACTTGAAGCTGTTGATGTTTGAGATGGAGACGTTTTCTCTTCAAACAACGTGGTGGCTGTAGTTGTGGGTTGGTTTGTCAAACCACTGGTAACATCCTTCGAGGCTTTAGTGGTTGTGGATAGGTGAGCTTGTGTTGTGCTAAATTCGTTATCAGTTACAGTCTCAGTTGTGGATTGAGTCCCAGTTGTCTTGGTTGCTGTAGAAGACTGAGAAGCCGTAGTGACCCTGACTTGTGCTGATGTCCCTGGGTGAGCTTGAACGGTGGTACTTCCAACCACAACGTGGAAAGTAGTGGATGGCGTTTGTAGTGTGGAGGTTGAAAGAGTCGTTTCTTCTTTGGTCATTGGTGTTGTTGAAGAACCACCCACTGTAGTAACCTCTTGGTCAGTAGATGGTTCAGTGCTAACAGTTGTTGTCACTACTGTGCTACCAGGTACAGAAGTTGTCCTAGTCAATGTTGTTGGTTGAGTGGATGTGACTATAGATCCCGAGGTCTGTTCAACTCCAGCCGATGAACTTGAAGCAGTTGATGTTTGAGATGATGGAGACGTTTTCTCTTCAAACAACGTGGTGGCTGTAGTTGTGGGTTGGTTTGTCAAACCACTGGTAACATCCTTGGAGGCTTTAGTGGTTGTGGATAGGTGAGCTTGTGTTGTGCTAAATTCGTTATCAGTTACAGTCTCAGTTGTGGATTGAGTCCCAGTTGTCTTGGTTGCTGTGGAAGACTGAGAAGCCGTAGTGACCCTGACTTGTGCTGATGTCCCTGGGTGAGCTTGAACGGTGGTACTTCCAACCACAACGTGGAAAGTAGTGGATGGCGTTTGTAGTGTGGAGGTTGAAAGAGTCGTTTCTTCTTTGGTCATTGGTGTTGTTGAAGAACCACCCACTGTGGTAACCTCTTGGTCAGTAGATGGTTCAGTGCTAACAGTTGTTGTCACTACTGTGCTACCAGGTACAGAAGTTGTCTTTGTCAATGTTGTTGGTTGAGTGGATGTGACTATAGATCCCGAGGTCTGTTTAACTCCAGCCGATGAACTTGAAGCAGTTGATGTTTGAGATGGAGACGTTTTCTCTTCAAACAACGTGGTGGCTGTAGTTGTGGGTTGACTTGTCAAACCACTGGTAACATCCTTCGAGGCTTTAGTGGTTGTGGATAGGTGAGCTTGTGTTGTGCTAAATTCGTTATCAGTTACAGTCTCAGTTGTGGATTGAGTCCCAGTTGTCTTGGTTGCTGTAGAAGACTGAGGAGCCGTAGTGACCTTGACTTGTGCTGATGTCCCTGGGTGAGCTTGAACGGTGGTACTTCCAACCACAACGTGGAAGGTAGTGGATGGTGTTTGTAGTGTGGAGGTTGAAAGAGTCGTTTCTTCTTTGGTCATTGGTGTTGTTGAAGAACCACCCACTGTGGTAACCTCTTGGTCAGTAGATGGTTCAGTGCTAACAGTTGTTGTCACTACTGTGCTACCAGGTACAGAAGTTGTCTTTGTCAAGGTTGTTGGTTGAGTGGATGTGACTATAGATCCCGAGGTCTGTTTAACACCAGCCGATGAACTTGAAGCAGTTGATGTTTGAGATGATGGAGACGTTTTTTCTTCAAATGTTGTGGTGGCTGTAGTTGTGGGTTGGTTTGACAAACCACTGGTAACGTCCTTTGAGGCTTTAGTGGTTGTGGAAAGGTGAGTCGTTTCTTCTTTGGTCATTTGTGTTGTTGAAGAACCACCCACTGTGGTAACCTCTTGGTCAGTTGATGGTTCAGTGCTAACTGTTGTTGTCACTACTGTGCTACCAGGTACAGAAGTTGTCTCTGTCAAAGTTGTTGGATTCGTGGATGTGATTATAGATCCAGAGGTCTGTTCAACACCAGCCGATGAACTTGAAGCAGTTGATGTTTGAGATGATGGAGACGTTTTTTCTTCAAATGTTGTGGTGGCTGTAGTTGTGGGTTGGTTTGTCAAACCACTGGTAACATCCTTCGAGGCTTTAGTGGTTGTGGATAGGTGAGCTTGTGTTGTGCTAAATTCGTTGTCAGTTACAGTCTCAGTTGTGGATTGAGTCCCAGTTGTCTTGGTTGCTGTAGAAGACTGAGAAGCCGTAGTGACCTTGACTTGTGCTGATGTCCCTGGGTGAGCTTGAACGGTGGTACTTCCAACCACAACGTGGAAAGTAGTGGATGGCGTTTGTAGTGTGGAGGTTGGATGAGTCGTTTCTTCTTTGGTCATTTGTGTTGTTGAAGAACCACCCACTGTGGTAACCTCTTGGTCAGTTGATGGTTCAGTGCTAACTGTTGTTGTCACTACTGTGCTACCAGGTACAGAAGTTGTCTCTGTCAAAGTTGTTGGATTCGTGGATGTGATTATAGATCCAGAGGTCTGTTCAACACCAGCCGATGAACTTGAAGCAGTTGATGTTTGAGATGATGGAGACGTTTTTTCTTCAAATGTTGTGGTGGCTGTAGTTGTGGGTTGGTTTGTCAAACCACTGGTAACATCCTTCGAGGCTTTAGTGGTTGTGGATAGGTGAGCTTGTGTTGTGCTAAATTCGTTGTCAGTTACAGTCTCAGTTGTGGATTGAGTCCCAGTTGTCTTGGTTGCTGTAGAAGACTGAGAAGCCGTAGTGACCTTGACTTGTGCTGATGTCCCTGGGTGAGCTTGAACGGTGGTACTTCCAACCACAACGTGGAAAGTAGTGGATGGCGTTTGTAGTGTGGAGGTTGGATGAGTCGTTTCTTCTTTGGTCATTTGTGTTGTTGAAGAACCACCCACTGTGGTAACCTCTTGGTCAGTTGATGGTTCAGTGCTAACTGTTGTTGTCACTACTGTGCTACCAGGTACAGAAGTTGTCTCTGTCAAAGTTGTTGGATTCGTGGATGTGATTATAGATCCAGAGGTCTGTTCAACACCAGCCGATGAACTTGAAGCAGTTGATGTTTGAGATGATGGAGACGTTTTTTCTTCAAATGTTGTGGTGGCTGTAGTTGTGGGTTGGTTTGTCAAACCACTGGTAACATCCTTCGAGGCTTTAGTGGTTGTGGATAGGTGAGCTTGTGTTGTGCTAAATTCGTTGTCAGTTACAGTCTCAGTTGTGGATTGAGTCCCAGTTGTCTTGGTTGCTGTAGAAGACTGAGAAGCCGTAGTGACCTTGACTTGTGCTGATGTCCCTGGGTGAGCTTGAACGGTGGTACTTCCAACCACAACGTGGAAAGTAGTGGATGGCGTTTGTAGTGTGGAGGTTGAATGAGTCGTTTCTTCTTTGGTCATTTGTGTTGTTGAAGAACCACCCACTGTGGTAACCTCTTGGTCAGTTGATGGTTCAGTGCTAACTGTTGTTGTCACTACTGTGCTACCAGGTACAGAAGTTGTCTCTGTCAAAGTTGTTGGATTCGTGGATGTGATTATAGATCCAGAGGTCTGTTCAACACCAGCCGATGAACTTGAAGCAGTTGATGTTTGAGATGATGGAGACGTTTTTTCTTCAAATGTTGTGGTGGCTGTAGTTGTGGGTTGGTTTGTCAAACCACTGGTAACATCCTTCGAGGCTTTAGTGGTTGTGGATAGGTGAGCTTGTGTTGTGCTAAATTCGTTGTCAGTTACAGTCTCAGTTGTGGATTGAGTCCCAGTTGTCTTGGTTGCTGTGGAAGACTGAGAAGCCGTAGTGACCTTGACTTGTGCTGATGTCCCTGGGTGAGCTTGAACGGTGGTACTTCCAACCACAACGTGGAAAGTAGTGGATGGCGTTTGTAGTGTGGAGGTTGAGAGAGTCGTTTCTTCTTTGGTCATTTGTGTTGTTGAAGAACCACCCACTGTGGTAACCTCTTGGTCAGTAGATGGTTCAGTGCTAACAGTTGTTGTCACTACTGTGCTACCAGGTACAGAAGTTGTCCTTGTCAAGGTTGTTGGTTGAGTGGATGTGACTATAGATCCCGAGGTCTGTTTAACTCCAGCCGATGAACTTGAAGCTGTAGATGTTTGAGATGGAGACGTTTTCTCTTCAAACAACGTGGTGGCTGTAGTTGTGGGTTGATTTGTCAAACCACTGGTAACATCCTTTGAGGCTTTAGTGGTTGTGGATAGGTGAGCTTGTGTTGTGCTAAATTCGTTGTCAGTTACAGTCTCAGTTGTGGATTGAGTCCCAGTTGTCTTGGTTGCTGTGGAAGACTGAGGAGCCGTAGTGACCTTGACTTGTGCTGATGTCCCTGGGTGAGCTTGAACGGTGGTACTTCCAACCACAACGTGGAAAGTAGTGGATGGCGTTTGTAGTGTGGAGGTTGAAAGAGTCGTTTCTTCTTTGGTCATTGGTGTTGTTGAAGAACCACCCACTGTGGTAACCTCTTGGTCAGTTGATGGTTCAGTGCTAACAGTTGTTGTCACTATTGTGCTACCAGGTACAGAAGTTGTCTCTGTCAAAGTTGTTGGATTCGTGGATGTGATTATAGATCCAGAGGTCTGTTTAACACCAGCCGATGAACTTGAAGCAGTTGATGTTTGAGATGATGGAGACGTTTTTTCTTCAAATGTTGTGGTGGCTGTAGTTGTGGGTTGGCTTGACAAACCACTGGTAACGTCCTTTGAGGCTTTAGTGGTTGTGGAAAGGTGAGTCGTTTCTTCTTTGGTCATTTGTGTTGTTGAAGAACCACCCACTGTGGTAACCTCTTGGTCAGTTGACGGTTCAGTGCTAACTGTTGTTGTCACTACTGTGCTACCAGGTACAGAAGATGTCTTTGTCACGGTTGTTGGTTGAGTGGATGTGACTATAGATCCCGAGGTCTGTTTAACACCAGCTGATGAACTTGAAGCTGTTGATGTTTGAGATGATGGAGACGTTTCCTCTTCAAATGGGGTTGCAGCTGTAGTTGTGAGTTGGCTTGTCAATCCACTGGTAATCTCCTTTGAAGCTTCAGTGGTTGTGGAAACATGAGCTTGTGTTGTGCTGAATTCATTATCGGTTACAGTCTCAGTTGAGGTTGGAAGGCTAGGAGACGTTTTTCGGGCACTGGTTGTTTCCACAGTAACTGTTGTAGAAGGTTTTCCAGTGATTGTTGGAAGTATTTTTGTAATGGGTCCAATGGAAGTTGTTAAGCTTGGCGTTGTCATTGTCGTGTATTCTGTAAAAACCAATATTCATTCTATAATTAGTCTTCTAAAAAATGTGTTTATGCAATTATAAACAAACAAAATACAAATCTAAAATTAGCACAAATAATAACACTTGACATTTAACCTCTTTTGTAGTGTGCTGTTAATATTTTAGAAAAAATACTTTTTATTGTAATGGAAAGTACGTCCCACATTTTTGCTGAGTTCATAAATGGAAAAAAAACGATTTTAAGATGTTTAATTAAAAATCACCTGGGGTGCTGAATTCAAAGACTGTAGTCGAAAATTGTGTCGAGGTCGTAGTGGGTGCAAGTGTTGGAATTGTGGTTGTTTCACAAGGAAACAGTTTTTTATCCACAGTCCCGTTGACGGAACAAGTGGCTGTGATGCAGCCTCCCAGTCCATCCGTGGTGTCATATATAATAGCTCCATATTTGTACGTCACATTGTTTTGCAGGCATGTACAAGCTAGAAACGAAGATAGGATTAGGACCGGAAGATCTTTCTTTTGTCAACAATCCACTAACCGGTAAAAAAACATCTCACCATTCACGTCGTATTCACAAAAAACTTCGAAGGAAGAGCAGTAGCTGTAAACGTAAAACAATCAGCCTAAATTATAATGGAGATCTTTTCATGTGCATACACTGCTCAGTTCAACACAGGTGCTACTCAAATATAATCATACCATGTTTGACAGTTTTCCGAGGTTGGCACCGTCTCGCCATTCATGTAGTGCACCATGTCAATATAACAGCCACAGTCGTCCTGTGCCACACACTTCATGTTGTCTTCATCAAAAACAGGTTGTTCGGGTGGGCACTGAGGATAGCAACCTGACGAAAGCCGCACAAACCAAAAACAGCTCAAGTAGGACGATCAGGAGTTATTAGATTTGAAAAAATCCGTCTAACCTTCCAGTGCTGGGATCTGGCTTGAACATTGTCCCGAGGGGTTCCTGCAGGTGGGCATACAAGGAGCTCCGCATGGCTTGTAATGCCACTCGCATTCGCCAGGAGGGTTGTAGTAGTCGCAGAACAACGCTAAGAAGCACAAAAACACTCATAAACCTGCCAATTGACATGTTCCCCCAGAACGGAATCTCCAGTGACTCACGGCAGATTTCTGGGGTTCTCCAGGAGACACAAGACCCAGCCGCGTTGCAGGCTTGAGCATAGGCGGCCACAGCAGTGCAGAAACATTCGTAGTCGAAACCGCTCTTACAGGCACACGAGTCTCTCACACATGCGTCATAGAAAGGAGAGGGATCCACCTGAAAAAACAAGCCTGGTCATGGGAGGAGAAGCTACGCGGACGTCGGTGTTAGAGGCGTCACTGTGGTTACCTGGGAGTGGCAGCTTGAGAAGACACTGGTGATGATGCTGCACTGCCTCAGAGCCCAGGCCTTCCTGTAGTCAAAGCGCACGCTCGGGTCCTGGACGGCCACCGCGTCCGGACAGTTGGCAAACTTCCAGCTGTTTACGAAGTCCAGAGTCTGTACTGCCACCGCTTGACTGCGCATGGTGAAGTCGTTGTAGGCGTTCCCATCAAAGTTCCCGCACAGACCACACACACGGCCCTGGGCAGGACATGATCGGCGTTTAAGGAATGGAGTTGTCAGGAGATGGTGGATTCGACTGGGTTACTTACGTTGAATTCCTGACTCAGCTTGATGTGCACGGTGGTTTTTCTATCCCATAGGAGCACCAGGCCATTGTTGACCTCAATCACCAAGTAAAGCCCCATGTTGCGCATTTGGTAGGGAATGTCTTCTCCCACAACTCTTTGAACAACTTGGAAGGACCCGTCTGTCAATCGAAGCTCATTGCCCTGAAGAAGACAACCAGGATTTCATTCGGTCTGGCAGAATCTGCTAGTTTGATAAGGTAGACATCTAGAAGGCATTTTTACGCAAGGTTTCATCAACTCACTCCAAGGAAAAGCTTGATGGCCCTGGAGCAGGAGCTGCCCGTGTCTCCGCAGTGGACAGCTTCGGTGATGACCCTGAAGGTGCCGTTAGGACTGTTGCAGAAGTCCTGGTGGTGGTAGAAGAAGCATTCCAGAAGGTTTAACAAGAGCCTTCAACCACATGCACATTCAGGTGGAGCCACAAAGCTGATACCTGGACCAGGGTGTATTCGCAGTTTTCTCTGAAGGCGTAGCTCTTCTCATCAAAGGTCTTGTAATGTCCATCTCCGTAGACGCTGCATGTGCCGCTGCACGAATTTGAGGTGCACTGCCATCTTCTGTTCTCGCATGTGCTGTTGAAGACAAAAAAAGTTCAGGTTTAAAATATACCTGCAAGTCACAGTTGA
>SOMO01000161.1:34544-52435 GCA_028128575.1 Paedocypris carbunculus
AGAGAGAGAGAGAGATGAGTGAGACAGAAAAATAAGCGTGAAAACAGCGGCAGTCGGTTAGGCTCAGCCGAGACATCATAGCAGTGCGGCTGTGCTCACAGGACCCGTTTGAGAGCAGCCTCGTACCTTGGTAGCCAAACCTGAGATGCTGACGGCCATTTCATCAAACAACTTTCCTTCCTTCACCTAAAGAAAAGTGAAGCTTTGTTGAAGAACAGAGCTAGTGCTAGTGGGACGAGAGAGGACTGAGCCGAGTCCACGGGCTGATTCCTCCAGCCCTCATCACTAACAGTCTCTAACATTACTGACACGGTCCACTAATGGCCGAGTGTGATTGATTTTACCTTCTCCTGTGTCGGTCTGATCACGCTCTCGTTAAGAGACTGACCCAGTTCAGTAGCCTGAGAGACAGAGAAAGAGAGATGAGACACAGCAAAGGAGGCGACAGGACCTCACGGTGGAGAGTAGGACACATGCAGGTGTTTGATCATGTGACCGCAGGCAATAAGTCACATGATCTACAGCATCTGAAATGGAAGAGGGATGTGATGAACATTATGTGTGGGGAATCACAGACATGAGAGAAGGAGAGAGAAAGACAGCAAGTGTTACCGGCTCAGGGGGCGGCTTATAACCCCGCAGCTTCATCCACAGCGGCAGAGAGAGAGAGAGAGAGAGGAGAGAGAGAGAGAGAGAGAGAGAGAGAGAGATCGCAATATACAGAAATATCAGTTTCTCAAATCATCATGATGGTTCACAACTGAGCAACTGACCACCATTTAATCTGAGCCATGCCAGAGTAAGAAAGTGAGTTTCTGGGTTTAGCAAGAGAAACAAAGAAAGTGGCTGTCTGGGTTTAGCAAGAGCAGCTGACGGAGCCTACGCCGAGCAAGAGCGAGAAAGTGAGCGTCTGTGTCGAGCAAGAGCCTGTGCTAAACCCCAGCGGAGAAAGTGATTGTTTGGGTCGAGCGAGAGCCTGTGCCATCCAAGTGTGGGTAACCGTGTGTCCGATTCGGGAAGGACCATGTGAGTAAGTGTTTGGGCCAAATGAGACGGATCAAAAAAATGAAACAGGAGAGTGCCCCTAGAGGGAGAAAGTGAGTCTGNGAGAAAGTGAGCGTCTGTGTCGAGCAAGAGCCTGTGCTAAACCCCAGCGGAGAAAGTGATTGTTTGGGTCGAGCGAGAGCCTGTGCTATCCAAGTGTGGGTAACCGTGTGTCCGATTCGGGAAGGACCATGTGAGTAAGTGTTTGGGCCAAATGAGACGGATCAAAAAAATGAAACAGGAGAGTGCCCCTAGAGGGAGAAAGTGAGTCTGAGATGAGCAAAAGCTGCACTGATACTCGGAGTACACATCAGTTGGCCAATCGGAACCCTCGATTCAGACAGCAAATGTGTCAGGCCTGTGCGAAGCAGCTAATCTACAAATGCTTGATGACATCACAGACGGTCATGTGACACACTAACTTACCTTCAGTGTGGCTTGATTGGCCAGTTTTGACGTCTGTGGGAAAAACAAAACAAATCATCTTCTTGCAAAAATCACAGTCCCATCAATAAACTAAACATTTGGTGTAATGCTCACAATGCCCCTCTCCCACCGACACTGACCCCCAAAAGCTTCCCGGGCGATACAGCTTAAGGCTACCCACTGCTCCCGGATTGTGTGTGTTCACTTCACTGTGTGTTTGTCACTTCACTGGGTGGTTAAATCCAGAGCACAGTTTCAATACATTGCCTAGTGGCTAAGCTGACAAAATGTACGTTTTAATGTTCTCAATACATGAGATACTATACACTCTCAATACATGAGATACTGTGGCTAACATTAGTTCAGTCAAAAACAAAATGAATATTAGAAATTTTGTGTAAAGAATCAATATATTTCACAATTTGATAGGAATAATCTTTGTTGATTTTGTTTTACGACCAGCACTTGTAGTTCTCTAGAACCTTGCAACTAAGTGTCCATGGGCAAGACATTGACCCCCACATCCCCCCTGGGTGCCACGGCTTAGGCTGCCCACTGCTCCGGGTTTGTGTGTGTTCACTTTACTGTGTGTATGTGCACTTCACTTGGATGGGTTAAATGCGGAGCACACATTCAGTGTAGTCCCTAGTGGCCATATTGCATCACCTCACTTTCCTTTCCTAAAGTCACAATCGATTGTAGATCCAACCTGAAGTTTTCAGTTAAACTGCACACTCACACAACAAACATTTATTTTAATGTACTAGACATATCTGGTGTAATGTACTTACACTGTCTTTAGCAACAGACGCAAACTTACTGGCCCCAACTGTGAAACTGCTCCAGCCCTGAGTGAGCGAGAAAGAAGTACAGTGGGAGCAAGAGACAAATGGAGGAAAAAAATAGATAAAGAAAGAAAGAAAGAAAGAAAAGCAGGACGAATGTACGAAAAAGACGGCCAACAGATATGGAGTGAGTCAGAGAGAAAGATGTGAGAGACATGATAGATGGATAGATAGAAAAATAGACAGAAATAGGAGGGAGAGAGAATAAAAGACGAGGGGAAGAAGAAAGAGTCAGAGTGCTGACACATGGTGAGTGTGAGTGTGTGTGTGAGGCAGTACTGAGTAAATGGAGGTCATGGCATTGTTGATGAAGTCTTCTTCTTTTTTCGGCGGATCGGGTGTGTTACCAAAGCCAACGTAACGGTTCTCTTGTGGCCCGGATCCACCAGCACTGAAACATGCATATCAACATGAGTCGCTGGATTAATGTGAGGCGATGAGCGACAAATGAAGACTCACTTCTGATAAGAGTTGATGTCATCGCTGAGCCAGTCTTCAAAGGCTTTATCTGACGGGTGAGTGTGATTCTGTCCGGCGCCACTAGACGGCCTGCACACACACACACACACACACACACACACACACACACACACACACACANATGTGAGGCGATGAGCGACAAATGAAGACTCACTTCTGATAAGAGTTGATGTCATCGCTGAGCCAGTCTTCAAAGGCTTTATCTGACGGGTGAGTGTGATTCTGTCCGGCGCCACTAGACGGCCTGCACACACACACACACACACACACACAGGTGCTGTCAAACACCACAAACACACTAAAATATAAACACCCTCGTACCGGTGACTGGCGCTCAGACTGGACTTTGCTTGAGGAGGTGTCCAGTCTTTTGCTGGTGAGCTCTCGATTGACCACTCTCTACCTTCAGCCTGAGCCAACACCTGCGAGGGAGACAGAGAGATTGTAGGTAAGAGCTTTTGAATCGGTTTATTTATTTCGCCATCTTAGCACATATGGCCATAGTAAAGCTCTAATGCAGGGGTGTCAAAGATACGGCCCGCAAGGAGGTTCGATCAGGCCCGCCGAATTGTTTGAAAGTGAAAAANCTCATCATATGCTGTATACATATAAATATACCACCAGGTGTCAGTATACACTAAACTTCCGCTTCCGTTCACTTCCGCCAACTTCCAGAGGAACCTGTAGGGGTCGCTGGAGCGCAGGAGTCGATCCATTTCATATCGGACACCCTAAAATTTGTATGTAATCTCAAACAATTTTTTGCCGCTTTTGCTTTACAGCTTTAGTCGGGAATGGCCAGCAGAAACAATACTACAAATTATACCTTTCATTTACATCGTCCAATAAACCTACACATGGTGCACATTTACACAGAGCTGTAGGCAGCAATGCAAAGCTTCGTCTGTCTGTCAACAGATCAAGCAGTTTTCGTCTGTCTGTTAGCGTAGAGAACACCAGAAGTCAGGCTTGATTTGCAATGCTTTGAAAGACTTTACTAAATCAGAAATGTGAGTTCTATTTTTAATAAGAAACGACATGCATCAATGTCACGTAATGGCGTTTAAAAATGTAAAATCTACAAATGGCAACTGCTAATAAATTAAAGACAAATAAATTACGTAAAAGGTGATCAAAAGCCTTCGGGGGAAAAAAATGCACAACACAAACTATACATTATTCTAGGGACTTAATCTGGATTCGTTAGACCACAAAAATGTGACTTCTTAATTACATTCATAAATACAGGTTCTTCTTCCCAACATCTGACGGGTCACAGTGGAGTAGTTCCTCATGACTTTGATCGATCACTGAAATGTTAA
Source organism: Paedocypris carbunculus (assembly GCA_028128575.1). Lineage (NCBI taxonomy): Eukaryota > Metazoa > Chordata > Actinopteri > Cypriniformes > Paedocypris > Paedocypris carbunculus. The sequence continues at coordinate 38,662 of SOMO01000161.1, forward strand.
AACACAGATTGTTAAATATCTCTCTGGATAGGACAAACTCCACTAAAACAGTATTTTAGCATTCTATATGACTGAAAACACCTTTTTAAAAAGAAGTCCTTACTGCTAAGCGATGCTCAGATTTACATTGGATTTAAAGTGGTGGATGATGGAGCCAATACTGCTGGTAAACAGGGGACTGAAGAAGTGATTACATCACACGCGCCGTTGGTTTTTACACACGTTGCAACGGAGCAAAATCCATCACCAGTGTTTTTACGGTAAATTTCCGAACCTGTGGAACAGTGGGAAAATATATGAATTTTCTCAGTCATTTCTAAAACAAGTTTATTTGTTAAAAGTTAACTTGATTGACAGTTACCTGGCCTGTATGTGTCCCCACCAAACTCACAGACACAATCTGTTCTTGAACTTGAGAGAATCGGGCCACTTGAAGTTCCACACGGTCCATGGCAGCACAGCACCTTCACTTCGTAGTCAAAGCATTGCTGTGTAACACCTTGGTTTGTGTTTAAACAGATTAGTCCGTCCTTGGCATTACATATCACTTCCTGACCCAGCTGAGGAAGCTGTAGTCCAGGGTAAAGCTTTGCACGGCATTGGATTTCAGTCGGGGAGGAGCAAACGTTCATTAATGCTTGGATGGGTATAACTTCACCACCTTGTGGACCTGTAGTTGGGCTTCCAAAGGTCATCCAGCCTGTCCACTGACAAGCACAATTAGAATAGAGCGAGGGCAAAACTGGGCTTGTGGAAATGTTAATATTCATAGCTTTTATTGGGTAAACGGTTGTGGTGCTTATTCCTTCACTTTGAATCAAGGATGTCGGTGAAGCTGCATTTTCGCATTCTTGACTGCAGCACAATATCCTCACGTCGTAGTCAAAGCACTGCTGAGTTATGGATTGGTTCTTATTGAGGCAAATAAGTCCATCGTTGAGGTTACATTTCATTTCCTGGCCAAGTTGTGATGCAGGAAGTTCCGGATAGAGACTTGCGCGGCATTCAACGTTCTTTGGCACTGAGCATGAGGTCTCGTTTGTGATTAGAGCAATTGGTATGATTTGACCGCCTGTCGGGCCAGTAGTTGGGGTGCCAAAGTTAAACCATTTTGACCATTGACAGGTACACCGAGTAGGAGATACAGAGAGCGGATTTGAAATAATCACTGAGGGTGACAACCCAATCTGTGGGTTGTTGTCGCATTGTCCTTGACAACACAGCACTCTAACTTCATAGTCAAAGCATTGCTGCGTAACAACTTGGTTTTTGTTCAAACACACCAGTCCATCTTGTATACTGCAGGTCATTACCTGACCGAGTTGTAGGAGTGAAAGTCTTGGATAAAGTTTTGCACGGCATTCCAATTCCTTTGGGGATGGGCAGAGGTTAGGCAAGGTATCAGTTATGTTTTTAATGGTTATTATTTCTCCACCTCCAGTGCCAATTGTTGGACTACTAAAGCCTTGCCAGTTTGACCATTGGCAGAGACAGCCAGTGGTGGATGCAAAAGAACTTGCTTTGGTTGTTTTGAATGTTGGTGTTGTCAGCATTTTGGATTGTTGAATGTCTAAGCTCGAAGATGAATTCCCAGGGGTTTGAGATGGTGATTGTGTCGAGTTGTTTCCGCAATCCCCACCGCAACACAACACTCTAATCTCGTAGTCGAAGCACTGAATGTCTTGTACTTGATTTTTGTTCAAGCAAACCAAACCATCATTCACATTACATTTCAAAATCTGGCCAAGCTGTGAAAGTGGAACATTAGGGTAAAGCTTTGCACGACATTCAATTCCTTTTGGGGCTATGCAGACGTTTGCAAATGTTCGTGAGATTGCTGACATGGTTACATTTTTACCACCATCGTTTCCTGTGGTAGAAACACCAAAATCAGTCCATTGTGACCAGTTACATGAGCACGGGGAGGGAAAAGGGGATGTCATAAAAGCTGGAGGTGAGAGTGTTGTAATATTTGCATTTGTCGATGTAGATTTACCACANCGTTTGCAAATGTTCGTGAGATTGCTGTCATGGTTACATTTTTACCACCATCGTTTCCTGTGGTAGAAACACCAAAATCAGTCCATTGTGACCAGTTACATGAGCACGGGGAGGGAAAAGGGGATGTCATAAAAGCTGGAGGTGAGAGTGTTGTAATATTTGCATTTGTCGATGTAGATTTACCACAGTCTTCTTGACAACACATTACTCTGATTTCATACTCAAAGCACTGATGTGTAACAACTTGGTTTCTATTCGAGCAATTGAATCCGTCTTGTGCACTGCAAATTACAACTTGTCCAAGTTGTGACAGAGAAAACTGCGGGTAAAGTTTAGAACGACATTCCACTTGTTTTGGTGCTGTGCAAATGCCAGGAAAACTTTGAGAAAATGAATTTGTAGGTATTGTTTTACCGCCATCAAGCCCTGTTGTTGGGCCACCGAAATCAAGCCATTGAGACCACTGGCAGTTACAGGCTGGGGACGAAGCTAATGGACTTTCTTTTAACGTGGGAATGTGTGATAGAGTCGCTGAGAGAGTACCTGGCGATTGTGTTGTGGTAAAATTTGTTGTAACATTTGTTCCGAGTCCTTGTGTTGAATCACTGCAATTCCCTTGACAACACATCATTCTGATTTCGTACTCAAAGCACTGCTGTGTAACTAGTTGGTTTTTGTTCAGACACTCGAATCCTTTTTGTGCACTGCAAGTTACAACCTGTCCCAGTTGTGAAAGAGAGAGCTGGGGGTAAAGCTTTGCCCGACATTGCACTTTTTTTGGTCCTGAGCAGATGCCAGAAAAACTTTGACCAAATGATTGGACGGGTATTAATTTGCCTCCCTCGGAACCTGTTGTTGGACCACCTAAATCAATCCATTGGGTCCATTGACAAGTACAAGCTGGGGAGGTAGAGATCGGGATTTCTTTTGTCGTTGCCAAATTGGAAGCTGATGGTAGACTTGGTAATTGCGTTGAATTGCTGCAATTTCCTTGGCAACACATTACTCTGATTTCATACTCGAAGCACTGCTGTGTAATCAATTGATTTTTGTTCACACACTTGAATCCGTCTTGTGCACTGCAAGTTACAACCTGTCCCAGTTGTGAAACAGAGAGCTGGGGGTAAAGTTTAGCCCGACATTCCACTATTTTTGGTCCTAAACAGAAACCAGAAAAAGTTTGACTGAGTGATTGGATAGTTATTGCTTTTCCTCCGTTAGGACCGGTTGTCGGACCACCTAAATCCATCCATTGAGTCCAACGACACGTACATGTTGGAGAAGTAGTGAACAGACTTTCTTTTGGTGTTACGAAACTGGAAACCGATGGTAGACTTGTGGAAGGTTTTGAGGTAAATACGGGTGCAAGAGACGCTCCAGATAATTGTGTTGAATTGCTGCAATTTCCTTGACAACACAGCACTCTGATTTCATACTCAAAGCACTGCTGTGTAACTACTTGGTTTTTGTTTAAACACGTGAATCCATCCTGCACATTGCAAATAATAACCTGTCCAAGCTGTGAAACAGAAAGTTTGGGATAAAGCTTTGCACGACATCCCAATTCCTTTGGCATAGAGCAGGTATTAGGATAACTCTGAATTATACTTTTTATTGGGATGGAATTTGTTCCATTTGGACCAATTGTAGGACTACCGAAATTAAGCCATTTTGACCATTGACAACTACACTGAGGAGAAGTTGTAAGTGTATCCCCTTTTGATGTTACATAAGATGTTAAGGTCAATGGTGGTATGCTCAAAGGTACTTTTGTTGTAGGGGTACTGCCCATAATAGTTGATCCTAGTATTGAGTTGCCGCAACTGCCTTGACAACACAATACTCGAATTTCATAGTCAAAACACTGCTGTGTCATGGCTTGGTCCTTGTTTAAGCAAATTAAACCATCAATTGCATTGCAAGTTAAAACTTGTCCGAGTCTTAAAAGAGGAAGCTTAGGGAAAGGTTTCGCCCGGCATTGCACTTGTTTTGGTAACGAGCAGATGTTAGGAGAACTTTGAGCGATTAAGCTTATTGGTATTATTTCACCACCTTCATGGCCAGTTGTTGGACCACCAAAATCCACCCAGTTGGACCAATTACAAAAGCACAATGGGGAAGAAGTGACGTTCCATGTTTTTGATGTTGCAACAGGTGTAAGGGTTACTGGGGGCATGCTTGAAATTGTGCTTGTAGAAAAGTTACTGTTAGACACTGTTCCTTTTGTTAAATTGCTGCATTTTTCATCACAACATAGTACTCTGATCTCATAGTCAAAACATTCTTGTGTAATAGCTTGATTTTTGTTTAAACAGACGAATCCATCCTGTGTATTACAAATCACGTTTTGTCCGAGCTTTAAAAGGGAAAGCTGGGGGTAAAGCTTTGCACGGCATTCAACCTCCTTTGGAACTGTGCAGAAATTAAAAGCAGAAGTGATGTTAGAAAGTGTTATTGTTTGCCCACCTTGAGGACCTTGTGTTGGGGCACCAAAGTCATTCCACTTTGACCAAGAACACACGCAATCATTTGTGGTTGTAAAAGTGTTTAGTTGAGAAGTTCCTGAAGTAGTCAACTTTATTGTGGACGATATCTTGTGTGCAGTAGTTGTAGATACAAGAGATGTTGTCAACACAGACATTGTTGAAGGTACAGTAATACTGGCTGTAGTTTCTATAGATACTGATCCAGGTGTGCTCACCGATGAATCACTTGGCGAGCTTAAAGGATACATTGTTGTGATGTTGTCACAAGTTTCATTACAACAAAACACTCTAATCTCATAGTTATGGCATTGTTCTCCAAGACCTTGGTGTTTATTTAAGCAAACTAGCCCATCCACTGTATTACATTTCAAAACTTGGCCAAGCTTTGAAAGAGGCACTCCAGGATGAACATTAGCTCGACAGTCAACTTCCATTACAAATGGGCAGGTATTAGGAAAGGAACCGTTTATTTTTTCGATTGGTATTACAATCCCACCATCTTGGCCTGACGTGGGACCAAATTGGATCCAATCCGACCACTGGCACATGCACCCGGAAACATTTGAAAGTATTTCTTGACTGAAGGTTGTTTCTTGACTTGAAGATGACAAAATTGAAGTGTTTTGTATGTTTTGAGTCGTTGATAGACTTGTACTGGATGTGTCCTGTTTAATTGTTGAAACTGTAGTCAAAGACAAACTGGGTAGAGTTTCTATTGTAGATGGCAGTACACTGGAATTTAGCGTTGCCGTAGTATTGGCCGGGATGAATGTAGATGCATTAGGAAGTCTTGAAGTCTTTTGGGAACCATACACTGATGACGTTACATATGGGCGTGAAGACGTTCTAAGGTTTGAAGAAAGTGATTGGTTTAATGATGACGTAGTTACAGATGTGGAATTCAATGTAGAAGATTGAAAACCTTTGACAGTTGTGTTTGATGGCGAACTGTTTGTAGTTGTTTGAGTCTGGGATGGGGCTTTTGAAGATATGGTTGGAGTAGTGAAAACTTTTTGGGAGGTAGAGGAACTATTAACTGTTGGGTTTATGGTTGGTTGTACATGGGTGCTGGATGGTATTTTAGATGCACTGCTTGAAACTTGTGATGAAATTGTTGAAAATAAGGTTGGAAAAGTGACAACTCTCTGAGAAGTAGAGGAACTATTGACTGTTGGTATGTTAGTTGTTTGTACACGTCTGCTGGAGGACAAGCTGGTTGATGTCGAGGATGCAACTGTTGAAGATGATGTGGTCTGAGAAGTTGAAACATTTGAAGAAATGTGAGAACCATTGACTGTTGGGATTACGGTTGGTTGTACATGGGTGCTGGATGGTATTTTGGATGCACTGCTTGACACTTGTGATGGAACTGTTGAAGATGTGGTTGGAGTACTGACAAAACTTTGAGAAGTAGAGGAACTATTGACCGTTGGTATGTTAGTTGTTTGTACACGTCTGCTGGAGGACAAGCTGGTTGATGTCGAGGATGGAACTGTCAAAGATGATGTGGTCTGAGAAGTTGAAAAATTTGAAGAAACATGAGAACTATTCATTGTTGGAATTAAGGTTAGTTGTACATGGGTGCTGGATGGTATTTTGAATGCACTGCTTGACACTTGTGATGTAACTGTTGAAGATGTGGTTGGAGTACTTTGAGAAGTAGAGGAACTATTGACCGTTGGTATGTTAGTTGTTTGTACACGTCTGCTGGAGGACAAGCTGGTTGAAGTCGAGGATGCTGTGGTCTGAGAAGAAGAAATATGAGAACTATTGACTGTTGGGATTATGGTTGGTTGTACATGGGTGCTGGATGATATTCTGGTTGCACTGGTTAGAGCCTGTGATGGAACTGTTGAGGCGGTGGTTGGTGTAGTGAAAACTCTTGTAGAAGAATAGGTACTATTGACGGTTTGATTTATAGTTGGTTTTACTTGTGTTGAAGATGGCGATAGAGAGGTTGGAGATGTATTTGTTGGAGTGGTAGAAACTCTTGTAGAAGTAGAGATACTATTTACTGTTGTTATTTCAGATGGTTGCACAGGTGTGGGAGAGGACAAATTGTTTGCTGTGGTTGGAGTTGGTGATTGAGCTGTTGTATTACCACAATTATTACAACAGTAGAGTCTGATCTCATAGTCAAAACATTTCTGTCCAAGACCTTGATTTTTGTTCAAGCAGATCAGACCATCTTTTGTATTACACTTGACAACCTGGCCAAGCTGTGAAAGGCGAATTCCAGGGTAAAGTTTTGCTCGGCAATTTATTTTTTCTGGATCAGAACAGGTACCAGGATAGTTTTTAGCTATTGTTTCAATCTGTATTATTTCACCACCTTCTGGACCTGTGGTTGGGCTTCCACCATCCAACCAATTTGTCCATTTACAAACACAACCAGAAGTTGTGGTGGAATGTAATGTTTGAGATGATGATCCCTCTGTTTTTGTAGTTGTGAAAATGCTTGTCTTTTGAAAACTTTGTATTGTCGATGTTGATCCTTGTTGTAAATCTCCTGATATAGTAGAACTCTGAGCTAATGGAGCAGATAATGGTGATAGTCTTGTTGAGGTCAACAGTAAATGTGTCATAGTGATTAAACTAGTTTCTGTAGTTGATGATAATGTTTTATTATTTGAAACAGTTGAAGGATATGACGGTTGTTGCTGACTTGTGCTTTTGTTTGATGGCATACTTGTTGCACTGATTGGTGGTTGAGCAGTTGAAGTAGTTGGAGTAGCAGAAACTCTTGTAGCAGAAGAGAAGCTATTGACAGTTGATGTTATAGATGGTACATGTGTTGGTGATGACGTTGAAGTTGGTGATTTAGTTGTTGTGTTACCACAACCGTTACAGCAGTAGAGTCTGATCTCATAGTCAAAACATTTTTGTCCAAGACCTTGATTTTTGTTCAAGCAGATCAGACCATCTTTTGTGTTACACGTGACAACCTGGCCAAGCTGTGAAAGACGAACTCCAGGGTAGAGTTTAGCACGACAGCCTATTTTTGCTGGAGCAGAACATGTTCCAGGATAGTTTTTGGTCACTGTTTCAATCTGTATTATTTCACCACCGTTAGGACCTGTGGTTGGACTTCCACCATCCAACCAATTTGTCCATTGACAAACACAACCAGATGAAGTTATTGTTTGAGATGTTGTTGAGGAACGAGAAACTGTTGATTTTGCAGGTGTGAACAAGCTTTGTAGTGTTGGTGTTGATCCTTGTTGTAGATGGCCCAATATTGTGGAACTCTGAGTTGATGTTGCTGAAAACGGGGGTATTAAAATTGATGATGTAGAAGGTAAAAATGTCGAAGTAGGTTGACTAGTTGATGGTGCCGGTATTGATTTATGTGAATCTGTTGTAGAACCTGAGGTTTTATTAGGACTTGCAGATGTGCTTGTACTAGTAAGGATACCCTGAACCGTTCTTCCATTCACATGTTGTACATTTGTGCTGGACGTCATAATGGTTGCACTGGTTGGAGCAGTTGGACTAATGGAAACTCCTGTCGGTTGTACACGTGTGTTTGATGGCAAGCTGGTTGCATTGGTTGAGGATGATGATGGAGTTGTTGAAAACGATGTGGTTGGAGTAGCAGAAACTCTTGTAGCAGTAGAGAAGCTATTAACTGTTGTTGTTGTTATAGCTGGATATGCACGTGTAGTTGATGACATACTGGTTGCATTGGTTGAGGATGATGATGGAGTTGTTGAAAATGATGTGGTTGGAGTAGCAGAAACTCTTGTAGCAGTAGAGAAGCTATTAACTGTTGTTGTTATAGCTGGATATGCACGTGTAGTTGATGACATACTGGTTGCATTGGTTGAGGATGATGATGGAGTTGTTGAAAACGATGTGGTTGGAGTAGCAGAAACTCTTGTAGCAGTAGAGAAGCTATTAACTGTTGTTGTTGTTATAGCTGGATATGCACGTGTAGTTGATGACATACTGGTTGCATTGGTTGAGGATGATGATGGAGTTGTTGAAAATGATGTGGTTGGAGTAGCAGAAACTCTTGTAGCAGTAGAGAAGCTATTAACTGTTGTTGTTATAGCTGGATATGCACGTGTAGTTGATGACATACTGGTTGCATTGGTTGAGGATGATGATGGAGTTGTTGAAAACGATGTGGTTGGAGTAGCAGAAACTCTTGTAGCAGTAGAGAAGCTATTAACTGTTGTTGTTGTTATAGCTGGATATGCACGTGTAGTTGATGACATACTGGTTGCATTGGTTGAGGATGATGATGGAGTTGTTGAAAATGATGTGGTTGGAGTAGCAGAAACTCTTGTAGCAGTAGAGAAGCTATTAACTGTTGTTGTTATAGCTGGATATGCACGTGTAGTTGATGACATACTGGTTGCATTGGTTGAAGATGAAGATGCAGCTGTTGGATATGATGTGATTGAAGTAGCAGTCACTCCAGTAGAAGTAGAAATGCTATTACCAGTTGGTGTTATACTTGGTTGTACTTTTATTGGCGATGATATACTGGTTGCACTGGTTGAAGATGAGAATGCAGCTGTTGAATATGATGTGATTGAAGTAGCAGTCACTCCAGTAGAAGTCGAGATGCTATTACCAGTTGGTGTTATACTTGGTTGTACTTTTATTGGCGATGACATACTGGTTGCACTGGTTGAAGATGATGATACAGCTGTTGAATATGATGTGATTGGAGTAGCAGTCACTCCAGTAGAAGTAGAAAAGCTATTACCAGTTGGTGTTATACTTGGTTGTACTTTTATTGGCGATGATATACTGGTTGCACTGGTTGGAGATGATGATGATACTGTAGCTGTTGAATATGATGTGATTGGAGTAGCAGTCACTCTTGTAGAAGTAGAAAAGCTATTACCAGTTGGTGTTATACTTGGTTGTACTTTTATTGGCGATGATATACTGGTTGGAGATGATGATACAGCTGTTGAATATGATGTGATTGGAGTAGCAGTCACTCTTGTAGAAGTAGAAAAGCTATTACCAGTTGGTGTTATACTTGGTTGTACACTGGTTGGTGATGACACACTGGTTGCACTGGTTGGATTTGGTGATGGAGCTGTTGTATTGCCACAATTATTACAACAGTAGAGTCTGATCTCATAGTCAAAACATTTCTGCCCAAGTGCTTGATTTTTGTTCAAGCAGATCAGACCATCTTTTGTGTTACACTTGACAACCTGGCCAAGCTGTGAAAGACGAACACCAGGGTAGAGTTTAGCACGACAGTCTATTTTTGCTGGAGCAGAACATGTTCCAGGATAGTTTATAGCTATTGTCTTAATCTGTATTATTTCACCACCATTAGGACCTGTGGTTGGACTTCCACCATCCAACCAATTGGTCCAGTGACAAACACAAGCAGAAGTAATGGCGGGAGTGAGTGTTTGAGTTGGTGAGGAATTATAAACTGTTGAACTTGTTGATGAGTCCTGTGTTTTTGTTGGTGTGAACAAATTTTGTTGTGTTGATGTTGATCCTTGTTGTTGATGACCCAAAAAAGTAGAACTCTGAGTTGATGTAGCTGAAAATGAGGATGGTAAAATTGTTGAGGTAGAAGGTACATTTGTCAAAGTAGGTAAACTAGTTAGTGTTGTTGATATCGGCATTGTTTTGTTATCGAAAACTGTTGTAGCACTTGAGGTTTTATGTTGACTTGTAGATGTACTTGTACTAGTAAGGATACTCTGAACAGTTCTTCCAGTAACTTGTTTCACACTTGAGCTGGAAATCACAACAGTAGTACTGGTTGCAGATTGTGATGGTGCTGTTGGACTAATGGAAACTCCTAAAAAAGTAGATAAACTATTGACGGTTGATATTATAGTTGGTTGTACGTTTGTGTTTGATGGCAAGCTGGTTGCATTGGTAGAGGATGATGATGTTGAAGATAATGTGGTTGGAGTCGCAGACACTCTTGTAGCAGTAGAGAAGCTATTGACTGTTGTTGTAATAGCTGGATGCACATGTGTAGTTGATGACATACTGGTTGCATTGGTTGGAGTTGGTGATGGAACTGTTGCATTACCACAATTGTTACAACAGTAGAGTCTGATCTCATAGTCAAAACATTCCTGTCCAAGACCTTGATTTTTGTTCAAGCAGATCAGACCATCTTTTGTATTACACTTGACAACCTGACCAAGCTGTGAAAGACGAACACCGGGGTAAAGTTTAGCACGACAGCCTATTTTTGCTGGAGAAGAGCAGGTACCAGGATAGTTTTTAGCTAGTGTCTTAANGTAGAGTCTGATCTCGTAGTCAAAACATTCCTGTCCAAGACCTTGATTTTTGTTCAAGCAGATCAGACCATCTTTTGTATTACACTTGACAACCTGACCAAGCTGTGAAAGACGAACACCGGGGTAAAGTTTAGCACGACAGCCTATTTTTGCTGGAGAAGAGCAGGTACCAGGATAGTTTTTAGCTAGTGTCTTAATCTGTATTATTTCACCTCCTTTAGGACCTGTGGTTGGACTTCCACCATCCAACCATTTTGTCCAGTGACAAACACAAGCAGAAGTAATCGTGGAAGTTACTATTTGGGATGTTGTTGAAGAAAGAGCAACTGTAGAACTTTTAGATGATTCCTTGGTTTTTGTGGTTGTGAAATAACTTGTCATATTTAGAAAACTCTGTTGTGTTGGTGTCGATCCTTGTTGTAGTTGGCCCAGAAATGTGGAACTCTGAGCTGATGAAGCAGACATTGGTGCTATGATTGTAGTTGAGGTAATAAACAAACTTGGCAAAGTGGCTAAACTAGTTGCTGTTGTTGATGACAGCATTGATTTGTTGTTTGGAACTGTAGTAATACCTAATGTTTTTGAAAGACTGGTAGATGTGCTTAGACTAGTAAATATACTCTGAACGGTTGTTACGTTTGTTTGTTTTACATGTGTGCTTGAAGACATACTGGTTCCCCTTGTTGGCGTTGGTGAGGGAGATAATGAAGCAGACAGGGTTGAGGTAGTGGATACTTGGCTGGTTCCCCTGGTTGGCGTTGGTGAGGGAGATAATGAAGGAGACAGGGTTGAGGTAGTGGATACTTGGCTGGTTCCCCTGGTTGGCGTTGGTGAGGGAGATAATGAAGGAGACAGGGTTGAGGTAGTAGATACTTGGCTGGTTCCTCTGGTTGGTGTTGGTGAGAGAGATAATGAAGGAGACCAGGTTGAGGTAGTGGATACTCGTGTAGAAGCAGAGAAACTGTTGACTGTGGGTGTTATAGTTGTTGTTACTTGTGTTCTAGATGACATGTTTGTTGCACTGGATGTGTTTGGTGGTTGAACTATAGAAGATGATGTGGTTGAAGTAGTAGAGACGCTTGTAGAAGTGTAGAAACTAAATATGGTTGGTTGTACATGTGTGCTTAAGGACAAACTGCTTACACTAGTAGGAATTAATAAAGGGACTGTTGTATTACTTTTAGATGTTTTCCCTGTTATTTTAGTTGTAAAAGAGGTTGTCGTTTTGGTGAATCCTGGTATTGTTGGCGTCGATTCTTGTAGTTGCCCTAATACTGTAGAACTCTGAGCTGATAATGGAGACAATTGCGAATATTTTGTTGAGGTAAAAGATAATCTTGTCATTGTAGGTAAACTAGTTGATGTTGTCAGTGGCAGTGTTGGTTTGTTATTTGATGTTGTTGTAGAACTTGATTTTTGTTGACCTGCTGATGTGGTTATACTAGTTAAGATACTTTTGGTTGTTCCATTCGCTGATTGTTCAGGCATACTTGAGAAAATTGGGGTTGGTTGTTGAGATTGTGTTGTCACGTTACTACAATCACAACAGAACACTCTAATTTCGTAGTCTAAGCACTGTTGTCCAAGCGCTTGATTGTTGTTCAAGCAAACAAATCCATCTTCTGCATTGCAAATGATATTTTGTCCAAGTAATGACAAAGGAACACTTGGATACAGCTTTGCTCGACATTCCACATTGGTTGGAGTTTGGCAAATGCTTGGATCACTGTCAGTTATTCTTCTGATTGGAACTATTTCTCCTCCGTCAGGTCCTGCTACCGGACCCCCAAAACTGGTCCACTCCGTCCAGTTGCAAACGCACCCGAGAGTAGGGCTAAAAGTTGATTTCAGAATTGGTAACGTAGATAAAATAGATGAAGTGTATGTGGCTGGAGTAGTGGAAACTTGTGCAGAAGGAGATAAATTATTTACTGTTGATTGTGTTGCTGGTTGTTCCTGCATGTTTGATGACAAATTGGTAGCACTAGTTGGAGCTGTTGATGTAGCTGTTGAAGACGATGTGGTTGTAACAGTGGAAACTCTTGACGACGCAGAGAAACTATTGTCTGTTGGCATTTTAGTTGGTTGTACGTGATTGGTTGATGACATACTGGTTGCACTGGTTGAGGTTGTTGATTGAGCTGTTGCATTACCACAATTTTTACAACAGTAGAGTCTGATCTCATAGTCAAAACATTTCTGCCCAAGACCTTGATTTTTGTTCAAGCAGATCAGACCATCTTTTGTATTACACTTGACAACCTGGCCAAGCTGTGAAAGGCGAATTCCAGGGTAGAGTTTTGCACGACAGCCTATTTTTGCTGGAGAAGAACATGTTCCAGGATAGTTTTTTGTCACAGTTTCAATCGTAATTTTTTCACCCCCTTTAGGACCTGTGGTTGGACTTCCACCATCCAACCACTTTGTCCAATTACAAATACAAGCAGAAGTAATCGTGGAAGCTAATGTTTGGAATGTTGTTGAGGAACGAGAAGCTGTTGAACTTTTAGATGATTCCTTTGGTTTTGTAGTTGTGAAAAAGCTCGTACTTTTTGAAAAACGCTGTATAGTTGTTGGTGATTCTGGTAGATAGTGAGATGCTGAAGTACTTTGAGTTGATGGAGAAATTGGTAAAACCAATGTTTTTGAAGAAGAAAGTAAAGTCGTCCAAGTGCTTTGAATTGTTGATGGAAAAATTGTCGTAAGAACTTTTGGTTGACTTGTAGACATTCTTGTAGGAGTAAACATACTCTGGAGTGTTCCATTCACTGGATGTTCTGGCACGTTTGGTGAAGTTGATGAAACTGTTAACGATGGCGTGGTTTGAGTAGTGTACACTTGTGTAGAAGTATAGAAACTGTTGCCTGTTGGTATTTTAGATGGTTGTACATGTGTGTTTGATGACACACTGGTTGGACTGGTAGGAGATGATGATGTAGCAGTTGACGATGATGTGGTTGGAGTAGAAGTAACTCTTATAGATGTAGAGAAGTTATTGAAAGTTGGTGTTATAGATGGCCGTACACGTGTGGTTGATGACTTGCT
>SOMO01000161.1:83213-102528 GCA_028128575.1 Paedocypris carbunculus
TGGAAATTCATGGAAGTACTTTTGTAAAGTGAAACCTTGACCATTTTATTGCCAACACCTGACTGTATGATCGCCAGATTGTTGAAAGTGAAATGCTTCTCTTGCATGTGATTGCAGGCATCAGTGCGCCACTGGTTTATTTCGTAGACTACGGCTCTCACTGCATTTTCCTAGAGGACGTGGTGGACTCTGTGACCGTGAGAGATCACATCACGTCAGGCCTGGACACAGAGCAGCTCCACACACTGACTCAGCGCATGGGTGAGATTCTGGCCCAGATGCACGACGAAGACGTGATTCACGGTGACCTCACCACCTCCAACATGCTGCTGTCCGGCACGGCCGCTCGGCTGGTTCTCATTGACTTTGGCCTGAGCTTCGTCTCTGCTCTGCCAGAGGATAAAGCTGTTGACCTGTATGTGCTGGAGAAAGCCTTTCTCAGCTCTCACCCCAACACAGAGAAGGCATTCCAGCACCTGCTCGACGCATACTCCTCTTCCTCCAGGAAGTCTCCCGCTGTGCTGCAGAAGCTGCACGAGGTTCGTCTGAGAGGACGCAAGCGCTCGATGGTCGGGTGAGAAGAGCGTTCCGACACGTCCACTGCCTTTAATGATTGCACAACTGGACTAAACGGATAAAAAAATGCACTGCTTTCACAAATCATTGCAACGGATTTATGGCGAAATAAATCATGGTATAAAACAGGACAAAGCAATAAATTTTCTTTTTTCTAAACACTGAGTGTGATAAATGCATTCAAGCAGTAAAATCTTAATAACAGACTTCATATGCAAGAGCCCTAGTGAGGTCTGGTCTTATTCACAGTCGGTTTTGTCCAGAGTTGCTTTAAAACCGGATCAAGTGCACACTGTATACATTTGAGGCAGTATACTTCTGATGAACAGAATTAGTCGAGTCATTACATGGAAGAGTAGTCATTTGGCATCTGTGCTGATGAATTAAACTACAGCTCAAAGCATCCTGAGACCAGCAGTGCACTCTATCACGCTCTGTAGGCCACACCAAGTCTACTAATCTCAGTAGTGCATACTCTGCAGTGTGCCCTCAGTTGAGTTCTCTCGGTACACACTAAGTCAAAAACACTTGCAAATATCTGGAGCCTAAGTAAAAAGTATCCCACATCTGATTAGACGGACTGTGTGCCTAATCCGCTGTAGAACAGTACTGAGGTCCGTGACACTGCCTGACACACCTGCTCCTCAACTGAAGTCTCTGTCTGGGAGGATCATGGGAGCCACGAGACTCCAGCTGTAGAGTGTCAGACAGACCCAGCTTGAGGAGATCTTCACCCATACTACCGGACCCCTGATGGTCATTCGGCGCTCGTCCCATTCCGGGCTAGAATACATACAAAACGTCATCAACAACAATTGTGTGTGATGCCCTAACACGTGTTATGTGTTATGTACAAATCCAATCAGTACTACTTTTAATCTTTCCGTGTTGTTAAATTACAATTGCATAGAAATTGAAAATGAGGGGGGAAATTGCATAAAACACCAATATAATTTAATAAATACAAAATATTAAATAGAAACAGAGAAGATAGGAGTAGATGTAACTACAGTAGCTGTCAAATGAGCCGGTGACATGGCAACATTTTAAACGTAACATTTAAAATTAGTAATAAAATAACCTATATTAAAAAAAAATGTTGAAAGCTTGTCCCAACACATTACTGTAGTTCACAAATATCCATTTTGAGTCTCTTCAGCAAGTAAATGGTGTTGTTTTTTAGCAGTGGGGCGTTAATACTGCTACATCAAGTAATGTCTGATGATGTTCTCGTACTTGTCATGAGTTGTCTCAATATGAAACATGTCATGGTAATGAAACGTGATTGATTGATTAATTAGCGTATAATAGTATTAATATATAACAGTCAATATAAAACTTTGATTGGTCTATGAATGAAAAGTCTGGACACTAGAGGCGTGCAAACTCACATGTACCAGTGTGTGAGCGTCATCATGATGTAGAGAGAAGCCAGGAACAGCATGAAGTGGAAAAAGGCGTAACTGTAGGGGTGTCGCTCCTCCTGACGTGATGTCACAGCCACGTCGGCGGGTCTTTCGTCCAGGACGCTGGAGTCTTTAGCAGCTAAAATCAGCTTGTTAACTTGACTGGTTCTGGACGAGCGAATACTGGAGAAAAAGACCTTAAAGAATTAAACATCAGTACAGTAACAATAAATCACAGTCACATCAGTCACCAGCATCATTGATAATAAACATAATAAATACAAGTGTGGGTTTTAGAGCGTAACTGACTTTTATAGAGGAATGAAATTAATACCTTGAATACAGAATGCAGAGAACAAAAATGGTGAGACCCACGACACTCTCTGCATCCCACAGCTGCAAATGGCTGCGCTCGCTTTCGTCCTCCGGCGTGTCAATGATGAGGACGGCAGTCTGGTTCTCCAGGAGCGGGGTGGGGGTGGTGGACGTGATCTGCTGGAACATTCTGATCAGACTTGGATTACAGGTGCGATCTGTAGGAGACATGGTGGCCAATTATTTATTACTTCCTTTCATTAATGCTGATCAGAGCAAGAACAGTGTCAGTATGATCACATTGTGCTGCAGATGATCCAGCTAAAGATTAGGGCAAAATCGGACACCTCACGTCTCCTATTAACTAAATCATAACCCTTCAAACTTGAGACTGCTTTTTTTGAGCAACAACAGTAAATTATTCTATATATCTGTGGGAGAAAAAAAACACGTTTTAACCAGTTTCCAGTCCAAAAATCTGATCAGGAATTACAGAACGATTTTCTTTTGCCATGTTGAAAACAAACAGCAAAAACCTACAGCTGAATGTTTTACTGACAATTTAGTTAATTCAGCCGCTTTCCCTCTGTTCTATCGTGAGTTCTGCTGACCTGCCTGACTGCTCATGGCCGACCAGGTGAGATACATGGTGTAGAGAGTCATGAAGGATGACTGCAGGAGACCCGAGCGAGGCTGATGCTCCTGTTCACACACAAAAGTAATACGTCAAATGCTCAGCTGTAATACGTGTAGATATTGTTCAAGAATCTGAATTGCACAAGCTACTCATGCAAAGTATATACTTTTTCTCCACATTTAATTATTTTTATTCATTTCAAATTTATTTTTCTTGAAAATATGTCTGAATTCCGCATCTGTAAGAATAACAACAATAGGGGTTACACCCCTCCGGGCCAAACCACTTATGGAAGGAGTAGCAGAGCCTTGGAAGCTAAAGTGGAAGAAAACAAAGGGCCGAGACCTGGACTCTGGGCAGCACCGAAAGGGCAGAGGCAAGGAGACACAGTGTGATGTTGAAGCTGATAAAGAACTTATTGAGGTTGCACTCCTTTGTTGGAGTGTAGATGTGGTAGAAGAAAGCGACAGCCACCAATGACAGTGTGTAGTTCAGTCCCGTCACCAACAGAAGGGCTGGAAATAACACGAGGTCAGAAACTCTCCAGTCCAGCCTGACGTCCACTTATCTTGCAGCGAGTCTACCTATGTACCACTTCTTTCTGTTCTCCTTCTCCATTCTCTCCACCCAGGACTCGTTCCATGAGTGAGCAAAGTCCACCAGCAACAGCAGCTGGATCAAAATGAAGCAGAATGCACCGCAGGTTCCCACCACAAACCAGACTGCAGACAGAAACAAGCGGGAATTAAACCTGCAGCTCAGCTAAAACAAACATAACTTATTGAAAGATTACCATGCAACAACTGTTCATGCAAAATTAAAAAATTTGAAACTAGTGAATGAAAACGCAGTTCTTACCTTGTGTGAAAGGCCCCTCAAGAACAAAGAAGGCACCAACAGTGAAACCAGCTAAAATCACCATCTTGCAAAGCCAGAAGCTGATTAAAAAAAGAACAGCGTTTTATATGAGATGTTTGTGAGATGACAAGGTGAGGAAGATACTAAATAGCTTGAGACGAAGCACGAGGATAGATGATTGGACATGTGAAGAGGAAGTGATGATTCAATCCTAGTGAACATGTGTACAGAACGTTTCCTTGTATCACGTGATTTTTCAGACATCTTTCTCTCAACGTGATTCACCCATGATGTATATGGAGGTGTAGTGATAAATTGCTCGTGGCAATTTACTTTGGACAATGTGAAGAAAAAAAAGTGATGGTGGCAATTTACCCATGGTGGATGGCAGCTCTGGGTCCTCGACTGTTTCTCACATTGACGGTGATGAGTGAAAGACTGAGATAAAACAGGCTCATGCCGCAGCACATCTTGTACACGGCTTTGTACCCAACGAACATGTCACACTCCACGTTGATTCCTCGGACATAGGAGCTTGTGCCGTTACAAAATCCAGGAATCTGATAGAATCAGCAGCACACACCAGTAAATAATACAGTACTGTATAATAAAATATATTAGTAGCTTACTTTTGAACAACTTCTGTAACCAGAAAATCCTTCGTTTAATCTCAAATTTAGACACTGCTCTGTACAATCGAATGACATGTATTTTGGATGTGAAATCATGATGTGGTGTGGTCCTCACTCTCTTGAGCTGATGTTCAGCAGAGGGTGATGAGAAGACGCCAGCGGCGATGGAGCCGAGTAGCAGGATGAGGGCGTACAGGACCCGAGTGAAGACTGAGCTCTTCATCTGTGGACAGCATCGGCACTGAAGACAAACACAGGAAAACTGCGGAAAGACACACCATCACGTGTTATAATGCAAAAAAGATGCATTAACACTAATTTGTGTTACATTTCATTTAAAAAAAATGAAGAAAAAGAATCAGACGAGGAGATAGGTGAGGTTAGAGGGAGAAATACTGAATGGAAGACACGTGAGTGAGGGGGGGTAGGAAAAAGGAAACAGACGAGAAGAGAGGGTAGGCAAGGGAGAGGAAAATTGATGACATGAAATGTGATTGTGAAAGAGATATTAATAAAGAAAGCGAGAGAAAGAGAGAACACGGCTGAGAAGAAAACATTTAAAAAGAGGAAAGAGAGAAAGAGATCTTGAGCACAGCACAAGAAGACAGGTGAGGAGAGTGAAATTAAAAATAAAAAGATGATAAGACATGAGGGGAGAGAGAGAGAGAGAGAGATCAGAAACAGGTGAGTGGAGGGAGAGAGGAGATATTTGAGAGACAGGTAGAAGGAGGGAGGTGGAGAGAGAGACATATAAGAGTGAGACGGTGTAAGTGGAGGTAAACACTCTTAATCCGGTTAATCAACAGGTGACACGACTGACATACAAACATGCGTCCTACTTTTTCCTTTGAGAACAACGCCACTTTTACTAACATTTCCGAGTCTTCGCAACAGCAGAACTTTAACAGTAAAAAACATCAAAAGGGGAGACACACTCACACACTTTGTTAAGGTCCCCGGCACCATTATCCCATTTCTCAATCACGGCCAACGACTCTCCACGTGCTTGCTCTTCTCCTCGAGTCTCCTGAAGAAAGTGTCAAATAATAGAAGAAATTCTAATCGCTTGAGTGAACTCGCCATGAAGCAGAACTACTGAGAAACACCATCACTCGCAAGGAGACAGTCAGACACCAACTGTCACGTGACAAAATATATGAATATTCATGATGTTCAATGACGTTAGTGGCGAACTGATTGGCTAAGATCTGAGACTTTGGATGAAAAAACTCAAAAACGTTTGGCGTCCTACTATTCAGATCCTTTTTCAATTTAATTAACTTAATGTTCGTACGAAACATCGTTTGAATGCATCTACAAAGGTTTTAAAAAGAAAAAAGAAAATTGTTTACACGCAGACACACGCGCGGATAGATTCACTCTATAAATATTAAATTATATGTTATCTGTTAAGTATTTAACTATATTTCATACATTTTATACTATAATACCAGAACTGAAATAGCCGTAAACCATTCCAATTGTCTCAAGATTTATTTCAATCAAAAAAAAAAAAATTTAACATTTACTATTTATTATAAAGTTCAAGATGGTCGAAAATGATTTTTAAACGCCCCTTATATTTAAAAACGTATTCACATGCAAAAGTCGTCTTACCCGTAAACTGCGTCATCACGCTCAACAATAACGTCATGACGTTTCGAAAACAATTTTCCTGCCAGCGGTAGATAGATGTCGTGCACGTTTTTTGAAGTGATTGACGGCTGTCAGAAGAACTACAGTCTTCGCTCGCACCACAGACAGTTGTCGTGTTGAGGATTAGTGAAAAGCGGCGGATGATGCGAGATGGTGATAAAAAGTGAGACATTACTCGTGCAACTAGCACTAGCTTGATGCTAACCAGTAAGTTTTCTGGTTTGCAAAAGCTCGATAAGCGTCGATTGTGTTTGTTCGACACACTGCACAAGTTGTGTGTTATGAGCGAGCGAGTGTAAACGCAGCAGGTCTTGCGAGATCTGTGCCAAACATCGGCGATAATGAGCGCAGAAACTCACGTGAAGGACATCAAAGCTGGACTGAAGAACCTTAACGTCATCTTCATCGTGCTGGAGACAGGTAGATTGCAGTTCATCTCTCAGCGACATCATCACTCTGAGTCAGTGAGATGAGTCAGAATCAGTGCACTGCGGGATTGTGCTTGGAGTTTTCTCTGATTCACAGTTGTTTACATTTTATTCACACATCACATGCATTTTTCCAGGACGAGTAACAAAGACCAAAGACGGCCATGAGGTCCGCACGTGTAAAGTGGCGGATAAGACTGGCAGCATCAGTGTGTCCGTGTGGGACGAGGTCGGAGGATTGATTCAGGCGGGCGACATCATCAGACTCACTAAAGGGTGATTTACAGTGATGCACACTCGATCTCACACACACCCTCACACATATTCTTTAAAGTTTAATAACTCTTTCGCATAAACGTGCGCGCACACACACACACACACACACACACACAATCTCCCTCTTCCTTGTTTCTATTGCACACACACACACATTTCAGAGTAGTTGGGGCAAGGAGTTGTACTTACCTATAATCAATAGTCTATAATCAATAATGAAGTCTATCAAGCACAATTGAAGTGTCCTTGAGCAAGACACCGACCCCATCTGCCTTCTGGTTGCTATGGCTTGAGGCTGCCCACTACTCGGGATATGTGTGTACACTTCACTGACTGGATTCCAGTATGGTTTCAACCTTTTATGGCCAGTTTTTATCAACTTACTTTACACTCTACGTAACCCTTTTTCATACACATTTGGAACGGGTCTCTATCTAACACTGTATGTGTTGTTGCAGTTACGCATCTCTTTTTAAAGGCTGTTTGACACTGTACACTGGACGTGGTGGAGAACTGCAGAAGATTGGAGAGTAAGTACTTTAACTAGGACTGGGTGATGTGGAAGGTCACTCAGTGACCGATATGGTGGATCAATCTTGTAAAGAGTCTTAATAATAATCCAAATTTTGTATTTATTGGTGCCTTACCTGACACACAACATGCACATGCGGCAGCCAATCTGCGCCAGCGTCCACGTCACGCGGGCATACACACCACACACACACCCACACGGCCAGATTTACCTGAAACGCATGTTTTTCGGACTGTGGGGGAAACCGGAGCACGGGAAGAACATGCTTGAGTCACAATAAGAACCTTCTTGCTGTGAGGCGACTGCGCTAACCACTGCACCTTAACTAGCGCTCAGTCACAACAACCACTTAGACGGTCACTGCAAATGCATCATTCTTCAGAACAACCAATTGAGTTGAGATTTCAGACATTTTAATGACACGGTATAGACCATCAAACCAATTCTTAATGAATGCGGAATCAAATTAGGATCACATTCAGTTTTTTTTATAATAAAGTATAGGTATGAATGAGATTGGTTGGTGCAAACTGGATTACTGATGAAATATTAGCTTCTGTAAACTTGTAATAAAGGAAAAATTACAAAGATAAACCAGGCTTCTAAATGAGGCACAAATTGAGATTAAATGTCTGGCAATCAATTACGTGTTTATCCAGCCTCAGGCCCGAGTTACTTTCTCCAGCTTCCTGTGAGCCAGAAATGGAAAAAGCAGTAGAAAATCAATGAATTAATGGCCGCTTTTACACCAGCACCACATGTTCTGACAGAGCTGTTAAAAATAAACAATGTAAGTAGGAGTGTGAAGTATTATCAGCTGAACAATTACAGAAACTTAACTGAACTGCTCCACTCTTCAACAGCTAGACCGCTTGAGTGTGACGCTGAAAGTGTGTGTGTGATGGGGTGGACTGGTGAGTTTAATCTGTTAAACCCAAACCTGTCTTTGTGTCAGGTTCTGTATGGTTTACTCTGAGGTGCCCAACTTCAGCGAACCCAACCCAGAGTATTTGGCCCAGAAGAGTAAATCGGTATGTGTGTGTGAGGTAGGCTATTCTAACCTGAGAAAGGAGTTGTTACACCTGTGTGTGTGTGTGTGTGCCAGGGCCTGAACGAGCAGAACAACAGTAGCTCCGTCAGCGTGACAGGTACCTCCTCCTCCTCTACCTCCACCACCCTTATTTTCACACAAACCTCCAATTTGAGTATAGTACTTCAGTGGGATTCTAATGTAATTTATACATTTAGTTCAGTGGCAAATTGGCATTTATGGATTTCGTCTAATATTGTCAATCTATAAAGTTTCTGAACATATCACAAACGGTATCTCAGTAATATGAACAGAAAGATGTCTCTAAATTCAAAATTTAAAACACTATTCCATCCGCTAAGATATTGCCATAAAGAATACAACAACAATCATACATTTTAATGAGTGTAAACCCGAATGTGTTGTTACTGATCTTAAGGTAACGACGCCACCAATGGAAATGGCGTGGGTTCTGCTGGTCTCTCTGTAAACACACGCGGAAGCGATGGGAATGGTCCGGGGGCCGTGAGCAACGGGAAAGAGACGCGACGAAACATCAAGAGATGATTCTGTAATAAAGCTTTTAAAAGATTACTGAGTTGCTTGATTATTGAACGTAAGTAAAGTAGTGTTAAGAAGTGTGATATCGAAACTAAAGAACAAGACAAGAGGAGCGACATTTGTATTGCAGAAGAAATGTATAAAGTTTTGACAGTAACCTTAGAAAAAAATCAAATACATGAAGGAATAAGTTAGAAGTTGAGCGTTGTTTAGTGATGTTGCTGTCGTCTGCTCCGCTGTGAGGGTTTATGGGAAACGTCTCCGTTACAGACACTCCAGCACAGCTTCTCCATAGAGGTGATGATGAGAGACAAACACCTGGCCACGTGTTCATTGGCTGCACAGGCCAGAGCTGGAGTGAGACCTGCACGCACACACACACACAGAGGGTTCAGAGGAAAGGGTTAGGCCGTCGTGACGTGTGTGTGTGTGTGTGTGTAGTGAGCGACTGACCGTGCTTGTCATAGATGAGCAGCGCCGCACCTCGCGCCAGTAGAACCTGAACCACCATCAGCAGCCCGGCACTCGCCGCCAGATGCAGCGGCCTAGAGGAGACAGAGCAGGAGATGGAGCAACAACTGCGGTGAGACGCTCTGTGACACTCACGTTTGAAGAGCCGCGTTCACACAGTTGATGAGGGTTGTGTCGTTCATCTCCGACAGCAGCATCAGCGCACACACCTCATGACCCTGTGCAACACACATAATTGTGATTCCTGTTGACCCTGTGCAACACCCCAGGAATCACAATTTCAAATAAGTATTGACAGTGTGTAACAACACATTACCTCGGCACAGGCCAGATGTAGTGCTGTGTTCCCCTTAATGTCCTGCAGGGTCACGTCAGCTCTGACCTCCAGCAACACACCTGAAAAAGCACAGTCTGATTTCACATCCAAGCGAAGTGAGAACGACAACTGCGCTTAAAACCAAAGGAAACGTCAGTGGCACACACCCACAGCAGCAGTGTGGCCTTGTTTGGCGGCGATCATCAGTGGCGAGCGGCCTGATTGGTCAACAGCGTTCACGTTAAGTCCGCAGCTCAGTGTCGCCCGCAGCACTGCCACATTCCCCGAGTACGCACATGCGTGTAGCGGCGACCTGCGGCAAGAGGAAATGCTCTCAGCACCAAACACACAACTTTGTCACAGAAACACACATGTACACACACACACACACACACACACACACACACACTTACTTCCTGGCACATGTAAGGGGTTTAGTAATGTTCCTCGGTTATTTAATGTTCACCTAATGTGTGCTGTCTCTAAAGTTTTAATTATAAAAACTTTAAATGATTGTTATCGAGTTACACTTGCTCTCAATAAGAAAGAAAAAATAGACAGGACACAATAATAAAAACAAAATGGGAAAAAAATACATATATACCTCCACAGACAATGTACAGTAGAAGTACAGATAAAGTAATTCAGTGGGTCTAATATGTTCTGCTTCTGTCCTTTTCGGTGTGTTTCTGTCTATTCATCGTTGTCTTGCATTCAATTTGTGTATTTAATAATTTGCACATAAGTATAATACCTTCTATGTGTGATGTATGCTATTATATTTAGTTTCATTATTTTCTCAAGGAGTTGTCGTCCAGGTTTTGCTCATTGGACTAAGCGCTGTTGGCATAACACTGAATTGTTTCGTTTCGTTTCGGAAAAAATGTATATAAAAATATTTTTATTGTTTCAGTTTTTACACACAACGCAGAAGCACACGCACCTTCCTCTGAGGTCTCGCAGTTCGGTAATGGTGGAACCCAGTTCCTCTGTGAGCAGAGCGGCGGCACACTCATATCCAGATATTCTGTAGAAAACTAATCTCAGTCCGAGTTTAAAGACGCAATGCGTAGATTACTCACAACGCGCAGTGCAGCGGCGTGAAGGTGTTTCCCTCGTAGAAACTCAAGGGCTTGAGCTCGAGCAGAACCATCAGACACTGCTTATGTCCTGAAATGAAGGGAAACAGACAGATTGACCCGAGATCTGTGTCTGTGTCGAAACCTTTAAAGCTTTGCTCTGAGGTGGTACCGTGGAAAGCGGCCCAGTGGGCCGGCGTGTAGGAGCTGAAGTCCAGCACAGAGTCCAGGGCGTCGGAGGCGGCGGCCGCCTGCAGTAAGAGACGCAGTGACTCTGAATGACCAGCAGAGGCAGAGAGGTGCAGGGGGCTCTTACCCCCACAATCCCGGTACAGAGGGGAAGCTCTGTGCAACAGCAGCTCCGACACACACTCCTCACTGCCAAAAGCTGCCTAACACACACACACACGACATTAACACATTATATTCAGCCCTGCTACTAAAGCTACAAAGAGATGGAGAAAGGATGACAAGAAAAGAGAGCAGGTGACAGAGAGAGATGTCTCACAGCACGGTGTAGTGCAGTGTGACCTTCTCTGTCTGCAACGTCTGCTTCAGCCCCTCGATCCAGCAGCACATGAACACAGTCTGTGTGAGACCCCAATGTGGCCAGCATCAATGGAGACCTACACACACACACACACATTACTATTACCTACACAGACACACACACACACACTCTCAAAGACTCATACTGGCCGAGTGTGTCGGTGAGATTCACGTCGTCTCCTGCGGAACGTTCCAGCAGCATCAGCAGAGAGTTGCTTCTACCGTTTGCAGCTGAGAGGACAGAACACACTCCACAGATTAATCTCATTAAGAATTACTGAATTATTCAAAACATTTGTCCAGAATAAAGTCCGTAAAACATCTATCATACAGAAGACGTAAAATCCACACAATGTCTCTTCTCACCAGCAGTGTGCAGCGGCGTCCACCTGCGTGAGTGTTCTCGGGCGGAGCCGGAGGCCCCGTGACGCAGCAGCGCCTCCACACAGGGGTCATGACCTCTCATTGCTGCTGCGTACAGGGGCGTGTGACCCGCAGAGTCCAGCAGGTCCGGCTTCAGCAGCATCTCGCACAGCAGCTCCACAGCTTCTCGCTGACCATTAAAGGCCTGAAAAGACCAGAGCAGAAGATGGATAAAGCTAGACTCTGTCGAGCAGTGATCACCAGCGATCAGGAGGAATGACACTCACAGCTAAATGTAAGGGACTGACAGGAACACGATTCAGATCCTCCACACACTTGAAGGACTTTTCTATCAGCTGAGAACACAGAGATGAAACACATCAAATGTTTACAAGGACTTGACCTTTAGTATAAAAATCTAGCAAATGGATCCCCACTTTATCTCATTTTCCCCCCACACGTTAAAAGAAACAGACAGACACACACACACACACACACAGTAATGAGATTGAATGAATGAAGACATTGAGAGTCGTGAGCTTCACCAGCGTGAGCTTGTGTGTGTGTCCCCGAGCGGCGGCGTAGTGCAGCGGACTGAAGCCTTTCCGGTCACACGCTGCAGGATCAGATCCATGATCCAGCAAAAACTCCACACACCTGCAAACACACACAAACACAGACTCACACTCAAATTAGTCTAAAGTCACAGTAATTACCAAAGAGTCTCCTCAGTGTCTTCACTATGACAATCCGTCTTCCTGGAACACAAACACACACACAAAGACGGAGAAAAATCACATCATACACACACAAACATCTGAAAATAATCAACAAAGGGTGTGTGTGTTTTACTTGTGTGTCTGTGTTCGGGTGGCAGAAGCAGCGTAATGCAGTGAACTGCAGCCAAACACGTCTTGATCCGACACATCGGCTCCGGCTTTCACCAGCGCCACCGTGCCCAGATACCAGCCGCTCACCGCCGCATAGTGCAAGGCCGACCTGAACACACATACACACACGAACCAGTAAACAACATGCACTCAATAAGTAGAACAAATACACACACATAGATCTAACCTTCCCAAGTCATCCTTCCTGCCCACATCAGCACCACAGTCCAGGAGCAGCTCTAGACACTCCACGCTTCTGTCAGGCAGCAGACATCATCACTTACATTAGTATCCAGGCGAAGAACTCCACCGCACAGGGGACACACCCTCGGGACGCAGCGATGTGCAGACTGGTTCTTCCCTGATCGTCTGCGGTGTTGACATCGGCCCACAGCAAAGCTTCTGCACACCGTAAAACTGCATCAGCTGCATGTTCTGTTAGGTCATCATCTCAAAAAACTACATCACTCAAAATAATCAGAGTGCTTAATCAGTTACATCATCTGCAAGATATGTTACAACAATTTGTGACATCATCAGTTACAACAATTTGTGACATTATCAGTTACAACAATTTGTGACATCAGCAGTTACAACAATTTGTGACATCATCAGTTACAACAATTTGTGACATTATCAGTTACAACAATTTGTGACATCATCAGTTACAACAATTTGTGACATCATCAGTTACAACAATTTGTGACATTATCAGTTACAACAATTTGTGACATCATCAGTTACAACAATTTGTGACATCATCAGTTACAACAATTTGTGACATTATCAGTTACAACAATTTGTGACATCATCAGTTACAACAATTTGTGACATCATCAGTTACAACAATTTGTGACATTATCAGTTACAACAATTTGTGACATCATCAGTTACAACAATTTGTGACATCATCAGTTACAACAATTTGTGACATTATCAGTTACAACAATTTGTGACATCATCAGTTACAACAATTTGTGACATCATCAGTTACAACAATTTGTGACATTATCAGTTACAACAATTTGTGACATCATCAGTTACAACAATTTGTGACATCATCAGTTACAACAATTTGTGACATTATCAGTTACAACAATTTGTGACATCATCAGTTACAACAATTTGTGACATCATCAGTTACAACAATTTGTGACATTATCAGTTACAACAATTTGTGACATCATCAGTTACAACAATTTGTGACATCATCAGTTACAACAATTTGTGACATTATCAGTTACAACAATTTGTGACATCATCAGTTACTTCCTCAATGAAATCGGCTGCATTATCACCTACACTGAGACAAGTTCAGGTGGAGAATGATACCTACCTACACGCTTCACACCACAGTTCTCAGAAGACACATCTTCCATCCCACACCTGAATAACACAGTCACTTTCAGCAGATTCCATCTCTTTTCATTTAAAAGAAAAATCTAAAACTTTCTCTGACGGCTTCAAAAAAAAATACGCACACACACGCACACACAGGTGAACAGAGTGACTGAGAATGACCTGGTCAGATCTGCTCTGCAGGTCAGCAGTGAAGTGACCGGTCCCTGGTCTTCATCTTCAGCAGCACCACCACCATCTTCCACACCTGTGTGACAGATGCAGCCACTCTCACATACTGACCAGGCGTTCTGTGATGTCACAGAGAGAAGCGCGCACAGACCAGAGCGTGTGACCTGGGCTCCGGCAGTATAGGGCAAATCTGGATTTGCTCGCATCAGCAGCATCCGCAGACACTGCAGCCCCTCATCGCAAGCCGCAGACACGTGCAGCGCGGTCCAGCCACGGCCATTACACAGACTCTCCTCAGAACCTCTGTCCAGCAGAAGCTCCACCACATCCACTAGTCCATGACAGCAGGCCATGTGAAGACCACTGTTCCCGTGGTCATCTGCCTCATCCACCTCACACACACAAAGCACAAACATATAAACACACCACAGATGAACAAACACACATGCACAAAATCAAAACGTGAGCGAGAGACGGAGCAGACAGAGACAGATTGAGTGGTTAAGTGAAAGTGAAAAAATAAAGTTGAGAGAGAGAGACAGAGAGAGAGAGAGAGAGAGAGAGAGAGAGAGAGAGAGAGAGAGAGAATAACTGATTGAATGAGTGAGTGGGAGAGATTATGTAACTGATTGTGTGAACAAGAGAGTGATAGAGTAAGATTAAGAGGTTGAGTGAGTGAGTGAGTGAGTGAGAAAGAGAGAGTGAAATTGAGTGGGTGGGTGAGTGAGAGCGAGTGAGTGGGAGAGTGAGCGAGAGTGACATTAAGTGGTTGAGTGAGTGTCCTCTCGGGACATTCCTGTGGTTCCTCACCTTAGCTCCATGTTGAAGTAGCTGCTTGATGGCGTTAGTGTGTGCGCTGAGACACGCCGCGTGTAGAGGAGTCAAGCCACGCTGATCCCTGCTGGACACATCAGCTCCACTGGACAGAAGCAGCTCTAGCACCTCCTGATGTCCTGAACACACACACACACACAAGCATTACCGGAGAAGCAGCCGGAGAAGCAGCAGCAACAGTACCTCCAGAAGCCGCAGAATGGACAGACTCCCGGTTCTTCACATCTCTGGCCCTCACATCAGCCCCGTTATTCAGCAGCAGGGTCACAGTCTGAGAACAAAATCCACTCAATATCAGTTTCACAAAACCAGCTCTCAACAGAGTCTGGCCGTTCTAATTTTACATCCGTATTCAGAATCCAGAGGCACATGGTATCATTCCACTATTCAAAGTCTACAGCATTATTCAATGGCGTACGGAGGATCTAAAAATGTTTAAAAAATTAATGAACAATTGAGTCTAGGTTTAGAGTAAAGCCAGGATTAATATTGGCCTAAACAAGATGCATAGACAAAATGTTGTTGTTTTTAGACATTTAAAAGGTGGAATGTAAACTTGGATTAATTAATGCTAGCCTAGGATGAGGTTACTTTCTTTGTAATCGAAACGTGTCAGCAGAGAGGCTGTGGTACCAGAACGTGTCCGCATCGTGCAGCGTGATGCAATGGCGTCTGGCCAAAAACGTCCACTGCGTTCACACAGCCTTGATGAAGCAGCAGCGCCTGCACACACTCTGCTGCCCCGACAGCCGAAGCCAAGTGCAGGGGTGTCTGACAGAAACGGTCCAGCGCATTCACCTGCGCTCCATGTGCGAGCAGCGGCACGAGCGCCTGCTGCAGGCCAGAAGAATCATCATCAGCTACTGCTTCAACGCAACCTTCCAGTCAATCGTGTGATTGAAGCTTGAGTTACTGTGTTGCGTGACGCAGCCGCTCGATGCAGAGGAGTCCATCCATGCAGATCTTCAGCGTGAACATCAGCGCCTGTCAACACAGCGTCCCCTCTTCACTTCGGATTCAGTAATGCGGCTGTACAAGAATAAACCTGCAGAGATGAGAAGCTGCAGCATGTGACTGTCCCCCACGTATGCCGCTGCATGCAGGAGCCCACGGCCCTCCTCATCCTGAAACGCACACACACTCGTTCTCCATCATCCAGTCATTCTCATCAGAAGCAGCACAAGCGAACGAACCACATGATTCACGTCTTCCTGCTGCTCCATCAGAAACTTAAGCAGTTCTGTGTTCCGGCTGAACACGGCCTGGACCAGCAGAGGCTGAAACACAGAAGTCATCTCAGCGTCTCTCACAAACACAGATACACAAACGGTAGAAACACATACATGTCTCACCAGTCACATACAAGAGGGAAACACAGAGCACCAACACTCAAAATGAAACACACAGGAGAAAAGTTTACAAAAACAGTACAGTACTTATTATTTTATCAAATAACTCATTCATGACCCAAGCAGCATATTGATTTTGGGCATTTTGCGGTTTCAAATATCAGCACGTTGCGAGGAAAAGAAACTGATTTTACGAGTGACGCTTGATCGAAACCGACCACATTAAGAAAAGCACTTTTGCGAAACCGTCTGAAAACACCGTACACCTACCTGGTCTCTGACGTGAAGAACCGGCATCTCGTGCGGTCCGATCTCTCGGTGAAGAGTTGACTGACCGGGACAGCAGTCCGCGACTGCGGGTGCCGCTCGTGCACGTGTGGCTCAGATGCGCGCGCACCTCACACAGCTGCTGTGAAACATGACGCCGTCTTCCCAAACTCACCACACTCGATCACTTGTCTGGAGTTAACTTAAGCTCTCCCGATTCAAACTAGTCCCTGAGCAGGGAGTGTTGGCGTTTTCTGAACTTTACAAACAAGTTTCCATGACCAAATAAAATTATATATGTAGCACTCTAATAGACCAAGTTGTATAAAAATAACCTTTTTTATATACGTGCATTGGTTTTGTATGTTACTGTTGAGAAATTCAGTAAAACCGAGAATCCTGCGTTTAGTGGCAAATGTCTATAAGGCCTCAAGAGGGCACTAAAAGCAAAAGTTAGTGTTTGTTGACCAGCAGAAGGAAAGCAGTGAGACGTTGAATTATTTTCCTCACACGCAACAGTGAAAAGTGAACGACTTTTACGTCAGAATAGATCAAAGAACAGCTATGTTTCAAAAGGTCTGATCTCTATCATATAAGATACAACACACTTATAATCCACACGTCAACTCACAGTTTCAAAGAACAAGAACATTCTCATTCAGGGTTAGTTCAAGAACTGCGGTGTCCTCATAATGGCGATTAACAACAATGATGTATACAAACACAAACAGGGGCATTACTAGAGTAAGGTATAAATTCATGTTGTCTTTTCAGTTTAATGATCCAATCATTACACCAAACATGCGTGATGCATAAAACATCTGCGGAACTGGTCAAGCTTGAGAAAGTCACAGTCTCTGCTTCCAGGTGAAGCAAAAGATCTTCTAAAATACAATCCGAGAAGATGTCCTTTTTTAAAGGTAGAATTTTCTTCTGTTTGCCTCCATTTCGTGACGCTGAAAAACAGAAGCTCAGATGATGACATACTGACAGATGTTTAACACAAGAGGAACATGTGACATTACAACAGACCTTGTGAATCCACTCGTATTCTCCAAACTTTGAGTCGAAGGTTCCTTTCTGCAGCGAGCGGAGCTTGAGCGTGAAGCGTGGCCCGAGCTCCTGGATGCCTGCTCGCTTCTCATTTTTAAAGATATACCTGCCTCACACACACAATCCTGTCAAGTTCTGGAAACAGAGCACAGCAACACACACGGCAATAGCCTGTACCTGTGAAACCTGAAGAAGATGAAGTCTCGCTGGTTGTGGAAGGTGGCGACCTGGCGTCCCATGAACTGCGGCTGTTGCGGGAAGAGAGCGGCGAACAGTCGGCCAACCGAGTGACCCAGTCTGGTGCTGAAGTTGTTGAGAATGAGCTCGGGATCGTGCGGTGTGGGATTCTGACCTTGTCGCTACACACAAAAATAAAACACAAAATACTAAAGTTGCATGAGGTGAACATGATTCAGCATCAATGCGATGATATAATGGTGTGTCATTGCCAGACTGACCTTCATCTCCTTACGCAGCCGGACGCTGCTGATCTTGAAGTGAGCGGTGGGTCCATCAGGCAGGTGGCACAAAACAAGTCCGTCTGAGGAACCGTGAAGGTGTTTTTACGCATGTGTGAAGAATAGATTGTGAGAAACACTGGAACTTCCACACTGTGAATAAAGGATACTGGGAACTTTTCTGTCCTCGTTGACGACCATGAGTGCAGTGAAGTCTCTAGACACACACTGCGGCACAACTTTCTTCAGCGCCAGACCCCGTCGGTACAAAACAAGAGAGTGAGGAATCACAGAAGCGAGCTGCTCGCAGAACCTCACGGTCCTCTGAAAAACAACCAAAATGACAAACACAAGGTGAACAAATGGCCACACAAACAGAAAAGTGAACACAGGAGATTCACCAAGGGAGGATCAGCAGCAGAAAGGTGAACACTATCAGCAGTGGCAAAGTGAACATGAGAATCAAGATGAGGATATGAACACAAGAAACTTACTCCTCTGGGTCTGTCTGAAGTAGTGATGAGAACTTTTGGATTGGTCAGACCATTGAAATAGGCAGAAAACTCATCTGTTCCTTCATCGAAGGCCACCTGGATCAGAAAGAAGGTCATGAGTGGAGTGTTCAAGAGCAGGATAGAGCGGCAGAAGACGTCACCTCCTCGTCCTCCGCGCTGACGCTGGTCTCGTCATACACACGCTGGTTCTCAATCGTCTTGGGAACTTGTTTAGCAGGGGCCTAAAAAACAAAAATATCTTTATTTCTGTAAAATAGCAGCAGAATGAGTGACCAGACTAAAGCTCATGTGGTCATTGAAACAAACCTTGTCTCCCAGAGATTTTCTTTCCTTCTTCCTTTTCTTTCTCACTTCGAGTTTATGCTGTAAAAAAAATGGATATGTGTAGGGTAGAGAATGGAAAAAGATTGGATAAAATTTGTTTACATAACTGGAATAACACTTTAAAATCAAAATAGTCTAATTTGATTAGACCTAACTAACCCTATAATAGAAATAAAACATAAGTAACAAATTATTAGCAGGTAACAAGTGAAATCATACTCAAGTAACACATTTTTAATTAGTCAGCAGCCTCCCTCAAACCAGAGACAGAATCTTTCAGTTCAGTGTGTCTTGTATATATTTTTTGCGCTGTTTGTTGTGTTTTGTGTAGTAGAAAAAAATTTAAGTAGTGTTGTCTGATTTAACTGTGTGCTCATCTGCTGCATGTGGCTGAAATGTCAAAAAAAAAA
>SOMO01000161.1:102669-105169 GCA_028128575.1 Paedocypris carbunculus
CAATGAAAGAAAAATAATAATTGTATTTGTCAATTTTCCAGTGTTAATGCTTCAGATTCTAGTATTTAACACAATCTGGTGTTTGCAATGCCTCACCTTTCTTTTCTCCTGCTTGAGTTTGAGGAACATCAGATGTCTGCGCTGCTTGTTTTTGATCTCAGACAAGCTGAATGTGGGAGGAAACGCAGACGCGGCCTTCTCTTCCTTCACATCAGCTTCCTCCACCTGAACGTCGTCGAGGTGGACCTTTT
Organism: Paedocypris carbunculus; assembly: GCA_028128575.1. Classification (NCBI taxonomy): domain Eukaryota; kingdom Metazoa; phylum Chordata; class Actinopteri; order Cypriniformes; genus Paedocypris; species Paedocypris carbunculus. Next base: position 102,921 of record SOMO01000161.1, read on the forward strand.
TCTGGGCTTTCTTCGCTTTGAACTTTTTCTTGGACGGAGACTTTGATGTTGACGATAACGCTGTTGGATCCATGTTTGTTGAGTCTGAACGTATTCACGTGTCGAACTGAGAGCGCGCGCAACATTCACGTCACTCGTCGGCGCCACTAAATGACGTCACTTGTTCTTGCTGTTTTACGGCGGTTGGTCTACAACTTCTCTCTACTCAAAACGCTTAGAAAGAATAACTAAATTAATGAACATGTGAAGTACAATATTAACAACTTAAATAAAATAGTATTATTACTCAAAAAAAAGCTAACAAGTGGCATTAACTTAAAAAAAAAAAAAATACAAATACGGCAAAATAAGTTAAAAGACAAGATATCTTAATATCATGATATAAGTTAGAAGAACAAAATATCATCCTTTCATTTGCTTCCCTTCTTCCGGGATGCCCAGACTTTCCTCCCCCTCGCCACCTCACCCTCAGGATAATTTCAGCCGCTTATGGGTGAAACCTCGTCCTTTCAGTGATGACCCACCCATAATTCCATAAATTGACCAGTCAATTTTTGCTTTCCGGTTCAGCTTTTTCTTTACAGCAACAGACTGCATTATTGCTGCCAAAGCCACATCCCTCTACTTATTGTTCACTCCGATCATCTCTCCACCCTCTCCGGCTCCGCCCCCTGACCTGATTCCCACGTCCCAGCTGGAGCCGGTTATACCTGGACACTATAAAACCCAGTTCCCCTGTTCAGTCTTTGTCTGGTGTTGTCAGTGATCCCTCGTGTCAACCCTCAGACTCGCCGTGACTTACCTGTGTTCCAAGTGTTCCAGTGTATTTCCAAAGACTGTGAAATCTCTGGTGTTCCCGAGTTCATCTGAGACCTGAGTATTCCTCGTACTTCTCAACCGAACCAAGACCTCAGATTCCACGCAATTCTGAGTTTTATCCCGAGCCCTGTCTCCTCGTGTGTTCCAGTCCTCGTGCCAGTGTCAGTATTGTGGTGTTTCCATAATGTGTGAATTCTCCATTAAACCCATTGTCTAACCATCTGTGTTTGTGTTTCCCTATGTCACTCACGCTCCTCCTCCGGGGTTTCCCCCTGGAGCGTGAGTGTGACACTTATTTAGCAAAACCTTTTGCATATGAGACAGCAAGACCACATCATCTGCACAAAGCAGGAGAAATACTGTGCTGCCCAAACCAGATCCCCTTCATTCCTTTGCGGCACCTCAAAATCCTGTCCAATCCTGTCCTCTCGGTTAAGCGTCTTCAAGCGTGTTCAAGTCTACATCACAAGGTATCAATTTGTAGCTCTCAAGTCAAGAATTTGTCAAACACCACCATTTTTCTTCCCTACTATGAAATACGAGCTGAAAAACCCAAATCACATCATGGACTGTGGAGACCATCCCTATAGTGGCGCTTGCTAGCAGTCAAAGAATCTCTGGCCTGAGAACCTCGGCATTCTCCATACACACACAGTTGGGGAGAGTCCCTCAGAGCACCAGAGCCTGGGAGGCCAACTCGATAGCACAGCCGAGCCTTAAAATCCAAGTGAATGGTTTGGGGATCGAGGGTTGATGTACCTCCATGTAGTCAGATCTTCCTCCTGAGCTCCCTCTCTCTTTCTCTTTCTCTCTATATCTATCTCTCTTGATCATACTGGATTGCCTTGTGGCGTATGGCCGAGGAACTTGGCAGTAGCGCTACTGCCAAGTTCCTCCCGGCTGACAGCGGCCATTCTCGACAGCGGCTGGTGGAAGACTGTAGACTCTTGGACTGTAATCTTGACAGCTATATGCAGAACATGAAAGCTGTGGTGTAACTTCTTTTGGCATTTCTTCAGTAGAAACAGTTGGAAAATGGTTTTATAATGTAAACAAAAAGCACGAAGAAATAAATGTGTATGAATAAATCAATAGAAGCCATGAGTGACTGTCAATTTTTAAATTACATACAAATTAGGACCAAGAGAAACTTTTAATTTGGAGTTTTTTAAACAGATAATCAAACTTATTGACAGCATGAAACATCCGTGCCGGATTCAGCGTTTGACCGCGGGTCCGGTCAGTGTGTCTGTTTGAACAAATTTGAACAGATAAGCTTTACGTAACACCGCCGGGACGCAGCAGTATCGACTTGTTGAAACCAGGGGTCAAGGCTCCGCAGGATTGGAACCTGGCTACGGCCTGTAGAAAGGAGTCATGAATGGCGCGGTGTTGCGAGCAGATCAGGCCTCCGCCACGGCTCATCTGAC
>SOMO01000161.1:110169-117116 GCA_028128575.1 Paedocypris carbunculus
CTGTCAATTTCAGGTGTTGTGAGGACGCTTTACTCTTTAGCTGTTGTGTGTGTTGTTGGGATGCATTACTCTTTGGGTGTTGTTGGGAAGTGTCACTCTTCAGGTGTGTGTTGTTAGGATGCGTCACTCTTCAGGTGTTGTGTCTGTAAAGGTTTGACATGATACTCATAGATCTTCAGCGCTGGACCCAGTTTGATTGACAGTCCAGTCAGAACGTCATTACGGGTCATTAATAAAAGAGACTTGCCATCAATTTCCTGCAAAATATTCAGCACAACATGGTTGTTAGCGTTTTAGTTCTTTAATGTTAAGAACATCTGAAAATAGACAAATATCTGACAGTAGATACATTTTTCAATATCTTTACAAAACTATACTTTTTGGTGAACTGAACACTCACACACAACGTTAACATGAGATTTTATAGGGATAAAAATATTGTGTGGTTAATCTATTCTCAGTCGGGTTGGGAGCTGGTCTACGCCAAGCAAGGTCTGATGATTTTCATGTTGATCTTTTAATGCATACACAGAAAGGAATAGCGACTAAAGAAAGGGAGCGCAGGCTTTGAATACGAAGACCAAATGAACAGTTGGACAGCATGTGAATAGAATGCAAACTAATAATTCAAACTACAAATTTTAAAAGAAGGTGGGAGAACAAGGACATGACGTGCAATACAAGAAACAAAAACACCCAAAATAACGGCCCCAGTCAAGCAATAAAATCATGATTGCTCTAGTGAACTTAATGGAGTGCTAAACTGAAGTGCCTAAAGTGTGTGAAGCACCAAACGCACTCGTTTATTGGGCTCCATTATAAACTATGATGTATTTGAACTTTCAGCTTCATCCAAACTGGTTTGCTGTGAAAGTGACGTGACCAGCTTGAGCTTCACAGGTCATGTTATGCCAGTATCACAGGGTTGAAAGGTCTTTACAGTTTTAATAAAACATCTGTAATCTCAACAGCCAATCATGGATGACGCAGTTTGCGTGACAAACTGTGTATTAAGCATCCGCGCTGCTCTTGACTTCCTCTCTTAATAACACAGAACTAAGAACATGAGAAGGGAAAGGTGATGGGATTGTGATTAAAAGAACGTATTTCTGACAAACACGAAGACATTTTAACACGCGGCAGAGCTGAATTGCTAGCAAGCCAACACTTAGCACAGGAGCAAATTTAGACTTCAGATGCCGCGTTGTCCAATGTGATGGAGATCCAGTGCTTTATTCTGGTTAAAGATAGTCTGAGACATTCTGAGCAATCCAAACTATGATTATGTGATATTATGTAATATATTATTATGTAATATAATAATGATGTGGTGTGAACATCAAATTAACTGAACACTTGAATTGTAACTGAACACGTCCGAAACCTATAAGACTGAACACAAAAGTACAGTATTTCCTAAAAGTACAGTATTTAATTTTAAGAATCTCTCTTTTTTTTTTATTCCGCTATACAACAACAGAGCAAAAATCCTATTACTGTAGTTAAAAAAAATGTTTAACTAAGTTTTTTTTACTGGATTTGCAATAAAACTGTCAATAACTACATGTGTAGTAATTACCTACACCGATGAAGGAATAAAAAATTGCAATAACTTTACCACGAGAACATATTGCCCATCCTTAATTTGTCATAACATTTTTCTACTTGTTTATTTTTTGTTGTATGCTGCTACTTTAATGAAAACAAAATAGAAACATTGTAGAGAAAAATACTGAATGAGATTCAATATTTGGAAAAATTAGATAACTGCATTCAAATACTGTATGTAATGATGAACTGATATCTGAACCTATAAAAATATAAGACCACCATAAAACAAGACTCTTTTGTAACAGTAAATCCCTCAAGTCTGATATTCAGGCATATGTATATATGACCTATATATGATATAGACGAAGGGTCTTGAAAAAACTCACCTGGTCTTGGAAAGCGTTGGCCTGCTCTTCAAACCCTGTGGCTCGAAAGTAATTCACAACGTCCGCCACAGCCCAGTGAGCTGGATCTGAGTTCTGCCCATTCTCCAGCTCGCTGCTCACCACACACACAAGTTTAACAAACACACAACTCTCCACTTTGACTAGAACTGTCAGACTTTTATACCTCTGAGTGTCAGCTGAACCATTTTCCTTGGTTTCCATGACTGTAACACACCAAGATTTTGACAATCATTTGATGAACCACATTTGTCAGGGCAATCTGATAATAATTCAATCAATATCTCACGTGACTGCTCTACTCCACCAGAAGAGTGGGGTTGATCTTCATCGTCCTTTCATCAAGGCTGTTTCCCTGCTGCTGCACAAAACTGACACAGATCCATTGGTTAACCCAAATAACTCACATTCAACAATCAAACATTGCACATTGAAACCCACATAAAATATATTACTTACAACGTCCGTAAAATAATTTAAAACAGTACTATTTCCTTATTACCAATTATGTTTCTTCCAGCATTCCTTTAACCCTTAAATTAATGTTAAATAGTAAAATCACATTTTGATGAAAAGATAGTAAGCGCATACATACAAAAACGCATACATATAAAAGTGTAAAATAGAATTTTAGAATAACTTAATTTTGTCGAGATTAACCTGGTTTGACAGATAAAGTGAATATTAAATAAAATAAAACTATCGTAAATTCAAATAAAACAGGCTGTAATCTGATCTAAATAATTACATAATTTGTCAGTTTACATGATCGATTTGATATTGCGTGTTTTTATAGGAAAATGGATTCTGTTTCGCGAGCTCGAAACCTGCGACTTGACATGACAAAATAAAGGTTTGACAATGAAAATGAGATTTAAACGGAGCAGTGGTTTAGCGGATCGTTTTAGTAGTAAAGTGGGAAATAAAGCAGATGATGATAAACTCATTAGCCGAACTAGCTTCAATAACTCAACCTTCACTGTCACATTAACAGATTAACAACATTAATCGCCATTTTAAAGGTTTGGACGAAAAATAATTATCTTACCAATTTCACTGAAGTTGTTGAGTAGACGGTTACAATATCACAGATTCAGAACTACTGGAACAATATTACGTTTTATTCCCAACCACAATCCAAAAAAAACAGTCACGGGGATCCATGGGTAGCGTAGTCCGGAAAGGCGGGAAATGTAGTTCTTCCGCGTCGCGGTCGAGTTTTATTTTTGAATCTCATTCTTTTCGCTTGTTACGTACTGATGTCTTTCGATTAGTGCTGCCAGTAAACCTTGCATTGTAAAAAAAAAAAAAAAACTAGGCGTAACCAAACGTGGGGTGCGTAAAACGTGATACAAATATGTGAATACGGGAATAAATAAGGCTTTAAATATTTATTGCATTTATTTTCAAAGTGAATTATTTGTATTTGCAAACAATAACTCTCAGCTTTTCTTTAAATTAATACAAAATCTAAAAGAATACTTTACATCTTTCCTAAAAAAAATGGAGGCTGTTTCAAAAGCTATTATAATTTCTGTGATTGTCTCTGGAGCTGGTTTCTGAATGACACATTAAAACTTTTCCAATTGTCTAGAAGTCTTGGAATTCTTTCACGCATTGTTCTGTGTCAGACACTCGCACGTCTTCCTCTTCATAGACATCGAAGTTGCTGGTGTCTCCTGCTCCTCTGCACCGCGGGATGATGGGAGCGTCCACCTGATCAGACACACTGTAAGAAGATGCTGAGCACAGACTCACAGACATATTTCACGGGTTTAGACTCCTTTCCCAGTTGATAAAGTACTGCACGGTCAGTGGAACACACCCATTAGTGCAGCTTCAGGGGTTAAAATTAAATAGTACAATAAAATTGCCATCCCAGGAGTGCACACTATAGTCAGTAGTGTACAGTTAGCAAGATACCCTCAGTAGTGCAGTTTGTACCCTCAGTTAGTAGCGTACAATAGGCAGTGTCGTCTCAGTAGTATAGAATAAAGTGGAGGGGCACCTTCACATACGTAGTACATTACTCAGTAGTGCACACTTAGTAGAGAACTTAGGTGCAGTTTGTGTTATAGATCACAAAACCACACCTTCTTCTGGTATATCGCAATCCAGTCTGCAGTAAAAAACCAGCTGTGGTTCTTGATGTCGTTGACTCCATTCTTCAGATTGCCGAACCTCTTGGTGAGGTCGACTTGCAGCAGACTGCGCAGAAGATCTTTCAGCTCAGAGCTGAAGTGAGAGGGGAAGCGAACCTGTGGAACAACTTATGAAATTATAACTAACATCTTACTTCATTACTTGAAACATTACATAACAAATATTGTATAATCTCATAATAATATAACACAAGTACATATTTCCCTAAGTGACGTTTAAAGAGAGATATAGAAATTAAGTGTGTGTGTGTGTGGGGGGGGGGGGGNGTGTGTGTGTGTGTGTGTGTGTGTGTGTGTGTGTGTGTGTGTGTGTGTGTGTGTGTGAGTGATAGAGAGAAAGATACAGAAAGAGTGTGAGAGACATATAGAAACAAAACAAGTTTGTCAGAGAGCTTAAGATAGAGAAAGAGTTAGAAATACCACTGAGCAGTTTGTTTCCAGTTTCAGTATGAATATGTTAAAGCTGCCCTGACCTTCCCAGAGACTATTTTCTCATAGATCTGAATAGGTTGATCAGCAAAGAACGGTGGATATCCAGCAACCATCTCATAGATGAGAATCCCCAGAGCCCACCAGTCCACCGCTTTGTTATATCCCTGTGGAATGAAGGAAAATGTTTTCAGTATCTGCTTAAGAAAAGCTACGGACAAGCTTGACCTTGCTGAGAATGATCTCCGGTGCCAGATATTCAGGTGTCCCACATAGCGTCCACGTCCTGCCTTTCACACGCTTAGCAAAGCCGAAGTCTGTCACCTGCGTTAGGCACAAACGCTTAGGTGAAGCGGCACGTGCTGAAGACGAGAAGATGGAAACAGACCTGAACATAGCCCTGCTGGTCAATCAGCAGGTTCTCCGGCTTCAGGTCCCTGTAGATCAGGTCCAGCGCATGAAGATACTCAAACGTGAGCACAACCTGAGCAGCATAGAAGCGAGCGTTCTGCTCACTGAGAGAGAAACACAGCAGCTGAAGAACACACACCACCACCGGATAACCCGAGCACTAATCACTCCATTAGTTCACCTGAACCGTCCAATCCGTCTCAGGTGGGAGAACATCTCACCACCCTGAACAAACTCCATCACCATGTATAAATTAGAATTGTCCTGTTAGTGAAGGAAGACCTTGGTTGAATGGGTGAAAACCATGACGTTGCTTGGGTTTATCCTACCTTGAAGGCATATTCCATCTGGACAAGAAAGGGGAACGACACGGCGTGTAATATTTTTTTCTCATTCAATGTGTGTTCCACCTGTTTCAGATGCACCACCTGAAAAAACACAAAGACATGTTTAATCAACTTGGACATTCAATTTGTCCCACACCAGCAATAGGGAGATGTTCAGTAGACTGAGTAGATGAGCCGTGTGTAGTCCGACCTCACAGTGACACACTGATGGATGACAGACAGTGGTGTAAATTACTTGAATAAATGGATGTCTACTACTTGACTTCAGATTTCATTGAGTGTATGTACTCTGTACACTACATTTGAATGGACACTTACTGTTACTCATTACATTTTGATTGTGCGCGACAAGTTGGCACGTGGTCTTTTTCTACCACGATTGATTTATTGGGCAGATGAGGAGATATCGCCACCTGCAGGGTGCTGAAGGTACTGGATGCTATTTATGAGCTAAATCACGTGAACATGAATTCTTATTTGCATATTTGAGTTTGACTGGGACTAAATATTTGTTCTTTTTTCAATTTATGTTGTACACCCATTTTAAAACATTGAGGTGTTAAATTTTATTTCTATAATAGGAAATAAAACATCATAAAGATTCTTGTTTTTCGTATTTCTTGTGTTTTTAGCCTAAACTAAGTACAAGTAAAACACTTGAGTTCTTTTAAAATTAGATACTTTATGACTTTTACTCAAGTCTTCTCGGAATTGGCAATATGTAACTTGTAATGGAGAAATTCTTACAGTAAAGTATTTGTACTCTTACTCAAGTGTGCTTTTCAGGTACTTTTTACATCTCTGATGACGGATGGCAGCAATTGAGTTGCTTTGCTCATGTAGACTATTTCATTTTTTCTGCTGGACTCTGTGACTGGCTGTGTTTCAATCTGCATAGACTGTGGTTTATCACCAAAGGAAGTTACAATTTCCGCTTCCAATGCGTGTAAAAAACTCAACAAAGCCTCCAGCTAGACTCAAAAAAGCTGTTCTCTGACTTTCCTCAATTTCAACCACACTAATGTACATTTACACAACACTTGCTCCAAAATGTCTGTAAATAATTTATTTAAATCTTCGAGTATAATCTGAGTTGAAAAGCTGATCAGGACCAGGTTCATACAGTAAGTGTTCTCTGAATTTGGCTCATAATCTGTGTTTCTCACCTTTTGTTTGTCCAGGATCTTCATGGCGAAGTATTTGGCCGTTTGTTTGTGTTTGACCAGCATCACCCGACCGAAAGAGCCAGTGCCAAGAGTCTTAATGCGATCAAACTCGTCCAAGCATCCTTTCATCTGAAACAATTCCCATCAGATAACTGCATCTCCTTCACATGTCTCAAACATTATGTAATCAATAAATTACAATTACAGTTCACCCATGACACTCCACACAGGACACTTTACACACCATCACTTACACATCACAATCATTAGCTCACACATTACATTTTATGATGATTTATGATTTTATGATTATCATTACGCTTATCAAGCCTGACACACACTCAAGAACTTATATGCGTCATTCATTAAAAGACGTCATGCATGTTATTCATGATAAACAATAGGGTTGATCCATCCAAGTATGTAACACACACACAAGTCATTCCGGAAACACACGCTAAAGTCAAGCTTGACACG
>SOMO01000161.1:118194-148041 GCA_028128575.1 Paedocypris carbunculus
AAAGGAAAGTGAGGTGACGGCAATATGGCCACTAGGGACCATACTGAATTGGTGCTCTGCATTTAACCCATCCGTGAAAGTGAAGTGAACACACACAAACCCGGAGCAGTGGGCAGCCTAAGCCGTGGCGCCCGGGGGCAAGTGGGGTTCAGTGTCTTGCCCAAGGACACTTCGTTGCAGAACCAGTGGTAGAGGGGATTCAAACCTGCAACCTCTCGGACAGTCCATGTTCCCTACCACTGGACCACAACTCCCTCCACAACAATTTTTTTTTTCTGCTTCCATTACCGCTTTTCTCCAAGATACAAGATAACTGGTAGTAAAGAAACGTGCACAGCAAATCTGAAGTGTTTTTGTGTAAATTTTTCAGATTAATCATACACTTCATTGTGTTAATTACGAGATTTAATATACATTTCACCAGAAAAACAATACAGTATGTACTATGTACGTATATGTCAAATGAGCTGGGACTATTTTGTGAGTCATCAGTGAACTTTGATGATAATAATAATAATAATAATAATAATAATAATAAGAAGAAGAAGAATACATAGTATTAATAAAAGCAGTAATGACGCAAAAGAACTTCATTGCACAATCAAGCACAATCTAAATTTTATTTATTCATGCACCAAATACACCACACCATTATGAATCATTAGTACATCAACGTGTTTTGATCTGTGTTTTGATCTAACACACACACACACACACACACACACACACACACTCACATGTGCCCCATCACCCAAACAACGCGTGGGCTTGTCTTGAAATGTAATCTCTATATTGTGAAACTATTTTGGGAATCATCAGAGGACTTTTTCTTTTTTTTTTTTTTTTTCTATTTTCTGCCGAATCTCTGTGGCACGGCCATGCTCCAGATCTGGCCCGGAACTGCTTCCCAGTCGCGGGACTGGATCCGCTCCTCTTCTGACACACTGCTTCTCGTGCCGCGGCCGAACCTACAGCACAAAAGGAGGAAATGCTTTAAAAACACTGATATGGTTGCGTAGGTGATTCTGCTGAGAGACTTGCCTCTGAGGCTGGTGCAGCACTGAGGGGTTCCTCTCGCTCCTCTGAGAAGCGTGGAGTAAAGATCTCAACATCTCTAGGAACAGGGTGTCTTGCAGCAGCTCAGACCCCTGCTGCCAACAACACGACAGTCAAACACACACACACACACACACACATCCAAAGAATGCAACAAAACCATGCTAGCTCCTACACATTCATCTGCTGATCTTACCGTGTCCTCGTGGCTCTGAAGCACGTCAGAGTTGAAGTCCGGCCGTGATTCCAGCTCGTTCAGCTGGTCTGTGTGGACTGAGCTGCTTGTGTGGATCACGGTCAGAACGGTTCCAAGCAGCAGAAACCAAACGCTGGCATCCATCACCTCGATCTTTTCTGGTTCTGGTCTGACGTGGTCTCCGGTTGAGAATGGTTGAGATCTGGTGATGAGCCTTGACCTTATATCCGTGTCCGGTGACCCCAGAGACACACTGAGCTGTTAATGGAGTGTTTTACTGACGTCTGTCTGAGGATCCATCAACTCTAAAACCACTTGAGACTCCAAAAGAGGAAATGGCTCAGATGAAGGTGGCTCATCATTTATGTTGTCTGAACAGAAAAACACTGCTACACAAACATGCAATTACACACTATTAAACATCACTCTCACAAAAGTGTGCGACAAAGGTTTTTGAGTTTTTGTGTGACAGAATGGGTGAATAAGAGCGAGAAAACAGATGAGAAATACTGTAGGTGAGGTTCTTACAATCCTTAAGGTGGGAGTGTAAGTGAGGCAATTGTTTTGTTGTCAAGAGTGAGAATATGAAAAAACTATTGCTGAGGGAATGAAAAGTTGTAGAGTCAAACGAAAATTGTCAGATGTCCTAATGACAAAAAATTGTCATAAAGAAAGACCAAGAGAAAAATGGAGTGTTGCGTTTCAGCAGTTAGCTCGGTACTGAAGAAAAGGTAAAAGCGCACAAATATTTGTACCTCTTTTCATTTCAATTTTTGAAGCGCAAAAACTTGGAGTCTGCTTATATGCCTATATTTAAAATATGCAAGTAAACCTAAGAAACCCATTTTCATATTTCAAGTCAGGTTGAACTTTAGTTTCATGTAAATGAAAATATGTCTTCTTTATGCAGCGGTGCGCTTCTGTGTTGTGTCCTCTTTTCTTTCTTTAAATAATGGTTCCGCAGGCAGACATGCAAATAGGTTTTATTGGCTCATTAACAGACAAAAAAGAAACCTCATTCACACAGCAACATTTAGCGGTCTCTAAATAACACTGGCAGAATTAAAAATAAATGAAATACAATAACATGCTGTCTTGCTGTCTGTGACCTAATGCTGGCAGTGAAAAACGTATATGCCCAAATATGGACATAGCAAGTGGAATCATAGCACCAATTGAAGTGAAATATGAGGATGAGTTACAAGTTAGGATTGTTAAATGAAGTATGGTTAAAAGTATTTTGAATTATTTATTTCAAAGTCAGAACATCAAGAAAGTAAGCAGGTGCTTATGTTCGTATATGATTTACATTTTTACACAAAGAAATTTGGGGGGTGCTTATATTTGTGCAAATATGGAAAACTCTTCTGTCAAATTATGAGTGAGTGAAAGAGGTGTTATTAGTAGTGAGTGAGATGTTGTAAGATGTTGAAGAGTAATAGTGATGCGCCGCTTGCAAGACTTAATGGAGGAGAACACCAGGCTCAAGTAGCCATCACCTCGCCTTTATTCTACACCACTTTTTATTATCACTTTAAACTTCAACACTCTTGGAAATACTTTTTCCCCCCACTCCTTTGCACCAACGCTCTTTTGTTTTGTTTGATTTGTCTGGGGTGAGAGTGTATGGTGTTGTGTATGGCGTGAGAGGTTTCGACAATTGAGGGAAAGGTGTTGACAATAGCGAGGGAAAGATGTTTTTCAAGGGTGAGGACAATTATTGTTGATAAATACTGAAGATGATGTTGGTCAAGGGTTGTCAATTGCCAAATTGTAAAGAGTAAGTGTCAAATTGTATCGATCAAATGTGACTGATGCAAGCAAATGAACATTTCATCTATCAGAGAGTGGCTTCCCTCAACGCTAATCAGATTATAAACCGATTTACAAGACTAATATGATAATCTTTTTCTGCAGCATTTGTGGTCTCCGTAGAGTAAAGAATCACATTAGGGGAGATGAACACGCCACATCATGAAGAGACGCTGATCTAGTGCAGCTCAGCACATCTCACACCAGATGTCTACCACACACATGCTCAAACAGAAGAAGCGGAATCAGATCAGATCAGAGCAGACAAACTTTACTACAAAGAGCGACATGATGTTTCAGGCACTTGAGCTTTAGGAACATTGTCAGTAGAAGGAACGTCTGGTGAGCTCACAGCTTCACGTCCATATGCCGGTCCTTCAGACAGTGAGAGGTCCATCAGTCATCACGAGTAAAACTAACCAGAAATTCTCCAGAAACCATCAGTAATTCAGTATTCCATATAAAAAAGTCCTTGCAATGCTGTTACATGATCAAGACTCAAACTCGGCCTGTTCCTGCACCAGGACAGAAGGCTGGTGCTGATGAGAACCTCGGAAGTCCAGCCGAGAAACTCCCAGAGCTATCAGACAGCGCCAAACCTGAGGGGGGTAAAAAAAAAAAATCATAAAAAAACCCATCACATTTCTCACATTGAGTAAGAGTCAACCTCAATAAAAATGTGATGCAAAATTGTCGTCATCATCAAAAAAAAAACACTGTTGTAATTAACATTGTAATAATCATTATCATCACATTTATCAACCTCAATAAAAATTGAATGTATTTTGCACTTAATGGAGAAGAGCCATCTTTGTGCATTATTATCATCATCATCATCACACAAGTTCAAGTTCTGAGCATTTGTAGTCGCTTTTCACAGATTTAACCTTCTCAAAGGGCACACCACACGTTTATCACCTTCATCTTCACAACCATCACCGTTAATAAGCATGTGTGTGTGTGTGTGATCTCACCAGGTAGACAATGAAGCTGAGGTAGGCGATGGAGAGGAGTGCAGACATGACGTAGAGAGCGATGCTGTTGAGGGCCGTCACATACACCACCACAAAATACATGTTGATGGCACAGACCACCAGGATGACCACACCACCACCAACCTTCCACACACTGCAGATAGTACAAATACTGTGTGAGCATAATTCAGAATATTCCTCATATACTCTCAAACTGACACACACAAAAACTTAAAAATTGCCACTCGTATCAATTCGATACCGATTTACTTGACAGATTTTACCAATTAGAACTGTACCTTCCAGAATCTTTTTTCCAATGGGTCTTTGCAATTAAGTCAGACTCTGCGCAGCCGTTTTTGGACCGTCTTTATTAGACGTTTTTATCAGGAATATTGTTTTTTCCCTGTGCAGCAGACAGAGTGTTTTGATTTGCTCCCTGAATTCCTTACCCGTGTTCTTCGTTTTAAACCCCGACGCCTGCTTATGGACATTGTTTGTAGCCGTTAGTTGTTATTGTTGATCTACTGGATGCTCTTTGGTTTGTAGTCTCTGTCTGTTGCAAAATTAGTGATTGTTTTTAGTTTATTTATATTTCTTCCAGCGTTATTTATCCCCTGTTAAGTGTTGCTAAGCGACTTATTTGTGATTGCTGCTAACTTGAAATGGGGAACCTTGAGCACTTATATTTTCGTGTATATTTGAAATCGGTGAAAATAAGCACCCCTTAAGTTTTTAAGTGTCTAACGTTCGAAAAATAATGAGTGCTTATATTTGCGTAAATATGATATATTTGGGGTATACTGAATGCCCGTGCACACACACTAACAACGCTTAGCAATTGAAAAGCTACTGAGATGCTCACAGGCCGTTGGAGAAGTCTTTCATCAGTGAAGTCAGGCTGGTGAAGGTCAGGATGGGGATGAGGGCGAACGGCAGCTGAAGAAAGAGAGAGTGGAGCATAAGAGGAGTCAAGGGTGATGGAGGGAACGGAGCGGAGCTCACCTGTAGACTCTGTAGCACGTTCAGGAAGTCATTCATGCCGGTCAGATGCTGCACGTCCTCAAATACAGCCACCAGCAGCGTGGGGAAGATGGCAATAGAGCGTGTGAGCAGCACGCGGGCGAAGCGAGACCAGCGCAGATTCAGGAAACCCTGAAAGACAAACACACACTGCATAAGACCAGCGCCACACCACCAGGCAACGAGTGCTGAGCAAACCCACCTCCATCACAAACTGACCCGAGTAGGTTCCCGTCATTGTGGAGCTCTGTCCTGCCGCCAAGATCCCAATCGCCCAAATGTACAAAGCGACCGGACCGAAAAAACACCCCAAGACCACCCCCTGAACACACACACACACACACGTCACAACAGAACTTTTTCGGACTTTTATTGTGATTCAGAGCCAATTGAATCGGATTCTATAGTCCACTTGGTTTGATTTGAAGAGAGATGATTCCAGATTTTTTTTAATAGTTTCAAAAAAACAAACTCACTCTGATGATTGTTTCGGGCTCAGATTAGAGTACAGTTCGTGCAAAATGTCAACAGCTTTTTCAACCCGTGCACTGAAGGTGAATGAAAAATAAAACTAGGCGATGACTCCTCACTCTCAAGACAAGTAATAAAGGTCCATTGTTTTAATGATTAGTCTGCTGGAATTCAATTCCCAGAGTTCCCTGCTCAGACCAGCTGGAGTTACACCGATTTCACTGAAGCTTGATGATTGGTTCAGGCAGTTCATTTTACATTCCATAAACGTGCTGATGTGACAACGTACCCCGTGTACTGTGCTGCAAGTGCACTTTAATAATCTACAGCCATTCATCATTATAAATTATATTATTTAAACTTAAAAAATGAAACTAAAACTTAAAAAATTTAAGCAAAAAAAAATGGACTGGTTTGGGACATTGAAATATTTAATTTCGCTAATAGCAAATAACATTTCCATAACATCTAGAGCAGTGGTTCCCAACCTTTTCTTGTACGAGGCACCCTTGGAAAGCCTTTCAAAAGTTCCCGGCACCCTTATAAGGAAAAAGATATTTAAAATCTCCGTAGCTTTTTTATTATTATTTATTTATTTGTTTCATTTCGAGAGTTTGCAAGCAACAACACCTTATACCTAGTCCTAGATGATATGAGAATACTGTTTACACTGATTCTGCCTTAATAATAAAAAATAGCAATTTTTTCCCCGAAATTTTGGCGGCACCCTCAAAAGATCTCACGGCACCCCTTAGTGCCGCGGCACACTGGTTGGGAATCACTGATCTAGAGGGTGGATGGAGTGCGTCGTACCCCTTTGTAGATGTCGACCTCCAGTGTGCTGTTGTCATTGGGGAACAGGTCGGGATAGGGATTGCCGCTCATATTACACTGCTGACTCTGACAGGACGAAAGCAGAAACGTGATCACGGCAAAGACACCATGACACAATCACATGCCTGGATTACGCTGTAATGTCACTCACCACTTCAGCATTGGTCTTGCCATAAAAAGCCTCAGCGAACACAGCCACAACAAAGACGTTGATGAGAAAGGAGACAAAGAGAGCTATAGTCGACTCAATGAAGTAATACTTGTTCGCCTCCTTCACTTCCTTCTTGTTGTCCCGGTTTATGTCACGTGACTAAAAGAGAAAAAAGCAGTGCCAGGATCTGGAGCAAAGGCTGCAGGGAGACGTCTCACATCACACAGCAGGAAAGGAGAAGTTTCACTCTGACTAAGCTGTAATTACAAGCTTGAAAGAGTATTTATTATTTGTTCTGCATTCTATCCACTTAACAGACCACAATTAGTGCATCAGTGTGAAGAGGAGCGAAAATCTTGTTTTTTTTTTTTTACGGTTTTAAGCTAATGTAAATAAGAAAAGTATTGTCTGTGTGAAGATGAATACACTCGGGCTTGTGGTTGTAAGGTGACAAAGATGAAGGAGTATGAATAATTTATGTTGCTCACTGTCAGTAAAACAACTATGAGCAGCTCCATGTTCGCAGTGTCAAGAGATTCAAGTATCAAATCAGTCTCACCAGATTCTATAGGTCTGGAACAGTTTCTAAACGTGGTTCGGTCTGACTCTACAGAGGTGATTTGTTCTAATCTCATTCCAAAATTACTTTAGTTGGATTGAGATTCTACTCCTAATTCAGCCTGATCTAATGCTGAATTAGTCGCATTCTAAAGCTGGTTTAGTCTGATTCTAGACTTTATTCACTACAATCTGAGCAGTGAGTGTGAAAGCAGTGAGATTTTCTCAAGCGATGTTTTTAAATCTGGTCTGATTGTCGACCTCTCTCACCTTCACAAGTGCAGAGTGGAGGTAGATGTTGTGAGGCATTATAACAGCACCCACAATTCCCACGGCCTGTTCCAGCTGCACTGGGCCGCAACCACTGCAGTACGGCACAAACATGCCCTTCAGGACAGCCGCCTGGTCCGGAGCCACACGCACATACTGGGCGCACACAGGTCAAAGGTCATGACATGAAATTATCTGGAGCTTCATGTGAGAAAAAGATGCACAATTCAACCTCAAATCCAAAGCTGAGGGCCATGACAGTGATGAGAAAGCCAAAGAAAGCTTCTAGTTTCCTCAGACCTGAAGAAAACAACATACAGCAGAGCAAGTTAAATAAAGAATCAAATTAAAAAGGAAAAACCAAAGCAACAAAAAGAGACAAAGCAAGACAAACAAAAGAGACACACTAATAGTGAAAGAGGCAGAAAGAAAATAAAAGAGGGGATAAAAGGGGATAAAAGATGGAATAAAAGGAACCAGACAGAATATAGAAATTGAATAGGTGATAAAATAGAGAAAAAAAAGCAAGACAGAAGAGAAAGACATGCAGGAAAAAGGAAGACAAAGAACGAGAGAGAGACATAAAAAGTGAGACAAGAGTAAAGAGAAAGAGTAGAAGAGAGGGCGGTACCGTATTTATCCAGGAACAGAAAGACAAAAGTGTCGATGATGGTGATCAACACTCCAGCCCAGAGAGGAATCCTGCACACAGACACACACACAGGTCCATTAGTTGGTACTGAAACACATGAGACATCCCATGTGCTTTACCTGCCCACAGACAGCAGGTTTAGAGCGATGGCACAGCCGATGACTTCCTGCATGTCCGAGCCAATGATCGCCAGCTCCACCATCAGCCACAGCAGGATGCGCGGCACCTGCAGGGACCAGGAGACGCAGGGACCAATCAGCATCGAGGAGACAAAGTGGAGGAGGAGACGGCCGCGGTGGTGGGACTGACCGTGGGGTACTGGCGGTTGCAGACCTCAGCCAGGTGCATCCCGGTGACCACGCCCAGACGCGCCGCCAGGCGTTGCAGCAGCAGTCCGATGACGGTGGCGCCCAGCAGCACCCACAGCAGCTGAGACGCACAGGCAGCGCCACTCAGACGGGGCCAAATCAGACAGAGACAACCAGACTCACCTTGAATCCCGCTCTCGCCCCCGACTGAAGATCAGACTCTATGTTTCCTGGGTCTAAATATGCAATACTCATGAGAAATCCTGGTCCAGTGAATGCCCAGAGCTTACGGAAACTAAACAGCTGGAGGGTGAGAGAAGGAGAAAAACTGATAATTAGAAAAGAAAAAGAGGATGGGCGGGGCAGTGAGATAGAGAGAGATGGAGAGAGAGGGGATAAGAAGTGAAATTGAGAGAAAGGGTGAGCGAGTGAGAGAGAGAGAGAGAAACGGTGAGCGAGTTAGAGACAGATAGAGGTGAGAGAGAGAGAGAGAGAGAGAGAAAGAAAGGATGAGCGAGTGAGAGAGAGATCGTTTAGTGGTTAGCTCACAGGTCACTGCGTCCGCTCATGACCGACATCAGCACAAATACAAGCGTGTGTGATAGTGAATCTGTGTGCATGTGCATGTCAGAATAATAAAAGAATGTGAGAATGTCATGATCACATGACAGGGTCAGAGGTCAGCAAATGTATGGAACTTCAGACACACCCTGGTGACATCCTCGCTGGGGACGGGAACCTTCTCCTCAAAGTAAGTGGAGACTGGCTCGTCGTACCGCAATGCAGGAGCCGGACTATATAGATCTGACTCCGCCTGGTCCACATGGCCCTGCTGCGACTCGTCTGAAGCATAAACAAAGTCAATGAGTTCATCACGAAGAACATCATAAATTCCAGCACAAACACCGCAAAGACTGTAAATCTAGAACAGTAAACCACTGACAACCAGTTCACCTTTACCTTCCAGCACGTCGCCCTCATTTTCAGCCTTCATGAGCATCTGTTGCACGGCCCACCCTGAGAGTGAAAGAGGGGTGGATACGTTTACATTTATTTTTTACATTTTCGGTAACATGTACAGATGAACATGTGTTTGTGACCTCTCTGAGAATCAAATCTAAAACCTGGACAATTGTTTTGATAAAAACACAGAGCCCTTAAAACTACACACACACACACACACACACACACACACACACACACACACACACACACACACACAAACCACTTAAGCTGAAAATGACACAGTGGAAACCAGTTATCAACTTCAATGGAGTTTGCACACAAACCCAATGACATACACTCACAGACCACACACGCGCACGCGCACACACACACACACGCGCACACACACACACACACACACACACACACACACACACACACGTGTTAATCTCCCCGCCACAGCATCCATGATAAGAGTAACGGTCCGGCGTGCACACCCAGTGTCACACACAGGTCATGTGTCTGATGCTGATTCCCACTGTCCCTTTCCAATTCTACACAAATTAGGATATTATGCTTTTTTTCCCAAACGAATTAAGGTCAACACCATGAGAGAAATAATCATTAAATTTTTTCTCACACACACACACACACACACACACACACACACACACACACACACACACACACACACACGACAGGACACGCATCTCGCCGCGCTGATGACGTAGTACAAAAACATATGAACATCAAAGTTACAGGTATGTATATGATTCTCTGAGTGATTCAAATTAAGCTCCAGGGCAGCGTGACGTTTGTTGCTCATTCGTTCGTCGTTAAAGCGCACAACGTTCGTCCTGTGAACAAAGCTGACAAACAGCTTACCTGAGGACGAAAAGCCGATGAAGAACTGAAGAATGTGAGAAGAGCGAATGACTGAGAAAATGACTCCTGACCCGCACACGAGACACTGAAGGAGACTTAGAAGCAGCTGACAACGGCCTTTCAAAATAAGAGTCCCTCACGTGAGCACACGCGAACGCGCGAACTGCAAAGTAAAGCTATAAAAACATTTATTTTTCAAAACACTTGTTACTTGCTGGACTCTTTGAGCGCATAAAACGTTAAGAGCTCAACACGTCATGATATGAAATGAGCATATATGAAATGTATTGCTTAATATGATTCGGTACTCTAACAATCCATACATTAATAGCCTGCATGCCTATAGCTGTCTGTTGTACCGCGCTTCATCCCAAACTAATATAAAACTGATATCACAGGTGTCGTTACAGAATCAAAGAAACTACAGAATTTATGTAAACATGCTCTTAAACTCACAATAAAGTTCAGGATTGTCTTTTCTGTGACACTATACACCTCCGTCTTCACATACAACCAGAATATCATGTCCAGAAACTCTCAAATGACTCAGCCATCGTCGGCTGTGTGTCAGCAGGGAATGAGCTGGATTACAGGTCAGTCATCAGGGACTTTGTGGACTGGTGTGAGAGAAGCCACTACACCAGTAGGACCAAAGAGAGATGGGGATTGACTTCCGGAGAAAAGCAAATCGTCACACTGGTGAACATCCAGGGCTCAGGCATAGACTCTGTGGACAGCTTCAAATACCAGGGTGTGCATCTAAACCAGACTGGACTGGACCATTAACACAGAAGAAGGGCCAAAGAGGTTCTTTGGGGTGTGCAGACCCATGCTAAGGACCTTTAATGACTGTGTTGTTGGCCTCTGTTATTAACTACGTTGTAATCTATAATAAATAATAATAATAATAATAATAATAATGAGTATTTGTAGGGCGCTTTTCACAGTTTTAACTGCTCCACTTCTCCACACCAACAGCGTCATGAGGTCCACAGAGGTCGAGGAAGCACCACCGATGATCCCGAAGCTCCTAGGAGATTCCGGTCGTACGACACTTGGCGCTCAGAAGAGGAGGGGAGAAAAAAAAATACAACGCAATTAGAAAAACTTCAAGTACCATAGATTTTGACAATTTTCTGAGGGTGCAGGTGTAATTCGGTTCCGAGCACTAACACGACAGCCTTTCTATACGATATATTAATATTTTCTGTAAGTATTATAACAGGTCAATATATGCTCCGTTGAAGAGACGCGTCTTCAGTCTAGTTGCAGACTTTATATTGCTGAGCCCTGACAGGTTCAACCTGCACTGCTGTTTGGTCACTTTACGCTTATTTGAGCAGTAAATATGTACAATCTCTATTCACTGTTTTTCATTTTTATTGTTATTGTCACTAGTGGCTGTGCCGGCAATAGAATTTCTCACTGTGGGGTCAAAAGGTTCATTCATTCATTCGTTCAAATAATCGTCTGTTCTGTACGGACTGCGACTGAGGCGCGCGGTCTAGTTATTTTATTCCAGCAGGTGACGCACTAGCACCAGCGCGTGGACTCATTACAGCAGAAGAAGAACCTTCAAACAGGACAACACGTGAAGTGAGAGGGTGAATTTTGAGTTTTGAGTGGAGTTTGGATTTACCATTTGTTCGTGGAACTTTCCGTCTGTGTCGGAGCAACATGAGTGTGTCCATGCCGCAGAAGCGCCACTACCGCCAGCGAGCGCATTCCAACCCCATGGCGGATCACTCGTTCCTGTAGTAAGAGACAGCCCTGTTGACGCTGCTGTGCCGCGGCCCCAGACTACACTTCATGTGTGTGTTCCTGTGTGTGTGTGTGTGTGTGTGTGTGTGTGTGTGTGTGTGTGTGTGTGTGTGTGTGTGTGTTTTTCAGCCCAGTCTGTCCAGATGACATGAACTGGTCGCAGCTTTATCCCGAGTTTTTCCGACCAGGGGGCGAGGAGAGATGCGGAGAGCCGGTCAAGGCGCAGGTGGAGTTCGCAGACATAGGCTGTGGTTACGGCGGTTTGCTCGGTGATTCTTGTTTGTTATTTGAAATTAATATTATTCAGCAGATGATACCTATCGAAATATTGGAGTCTGTTTTGTCAAATTGTGGCAATGGGAATTTATATTTAACCCATCTATTGAATTGAACACACACAAACCCGGAGCAGTGGGCAGCCTACCCATGATCCACAGGGGCTCTCAATTGTGTCAGGGACTGGAATTCGAACCTTCAATGCCTGGGTGTCAGGTCAAACTCTGTACTGCTGGACCACAACCACCACAAAAATTGTTTTGTCCTGCTTTCCTGGAAGTGGTATACAATTATATTAAACATTAAAGACAAATAGCAAATAAAGTGAGTTAGTTGTCCTGATAATTCCAGGCTTCAGATTGATTTTTTTTTTAAATGTTAAGAAAATGTGAAAGTTACCTGTTGATTCAAACAAAGCATTATGCAGTTTTTCCTCTGGATATCAGACCAATAACATGTGAGTTCCATGAGGCATGATTACAAAATGACAGAATTCTGTAGTGTGCTGGCATGTAATATGTAAGTGTAACCAAACTTTTCTTCAGTTGTTGTGAATCTGGAAAGGAAACAGCAAGGTTTGAGTTGCAGGTTCACAAACTGAAGTTTCCATGGGAATGACACTGATCTGGTCTACAGCTCAGCTCCGCCTGAGCTCCGTACAGCTTTGCTCCGTGTGTATATTCACGTCACCGCGTGTGTGAGCCTTTGCTTGGTTGTATGGGTTAAAGGCAGGGAATTTCTCCAGTGTATAACTATTAAGGGTTGAAAATATCATAAAATAAATGGCAGTACATTGATCAAACTGTGCCTAAAACATATTCTGACTCATAGGGTGCTTTCACACCTAGCTCGTTTAACCCTTTCAAACACACTCGGAGCGGTTCGGGGCGTATATGTAAATACACCACGTGATCTCAGACCCCCCTAAACGATCCCAAATGCGATCCGTGCCTGGTCCACCTCCAGAGGTGGTCTGAGAGCGGTTCGTTTGAGGGACCGTTTGTGGTTCGATTACTTTGTGATATGTGAAAGCGAAGAGATCTCGGTCCACTTTCATACCTGCAAATCTGTCACGTCACCGTTATACTTAAGGGGGGAAACTATAGAATCTGATTAGCGTCATAAAACCAAACGAAAACGAACAAAAAATAAAATAAAACAAACGTAATTGCAAGCGAAAAGTAAAAAAACAAACGTGAAGCATTTCTTGATTGACAATTGCATGAGATGCATCATCTCAACTCATCTCTTCATCTTTTAGAAATAAAAAACCCTTACACCATCTTTTTCGCACTTATTATAGTCAGTCTGTAATGAAGATGAGAGTTTGTCCTAAATGTGTATACAAAGACCGTTGACTCCGATTAGTTAGGCCGCCATATTATGTGCTATACAGAGATATGTGCTATGCTTTTAACCCATCCAAGTGAAGTGCACATACACACAGTGAAGTGAACACACACAAACCCGGAGCAGTAGGCAGCCTTAGCTGTGGCGCCCTGGGGGCATGTGAGGTTCAATGTCTTGCCCAAGGACCACAACTAAATAGCTGCTTTATTGGGACAAAAACTAAAGTCCAAATCATATTTCATAACGCAAACATTGTTGCTACTTTATTGGGGCAAAATGGTCATGTCCCAATTAACAGGGGTCGACTGTATAGCAGTTGCAAATCTAAAAGAGACACTGGCTGAAAATAGGTAAAAATACTAGAACATTTAAAAATGTAGTATTTAAATTTTACTAATTGCTTTCTGAAGATAACTGAAGTGATTTTGGCAAAAGCTTGCAGTGAATGAGTGAATTGTTTTTGTGTGCAGTTCAGTTGTCGCAGCTCTTCCCTGATCGACTGGCTTTGGGTCTGGAGATCCGTGTGAAGGTGTCAGACTACGTTCAAGATCGGATCTGCTCATTGCGGGCAGCTGAACCGGGCCGGTACCAGAACATCGCTTGCCTCCGTAGCAATGCCATGAAATACCTGCCCAACTTCTTCAGGAAAGGACAGGTAAAAAATCGGCTTGACATCATGCATGATTCTTCTCCTTTATCCTTCAGATCCAATTTTGTTGTGGATAATTTTCAGTGGAACAAACTGCAATGTGAAGTGACTTAATTAGAAATTGAATGAGAACTAGAATCAAAACTGAATCAACACTTGAATGAGACTGGTTCAGAGCTAAAATCAAAACAAAGATTTATATTAGAGCTGCACGTAAACACATATTTGGTGATATTATGTACAAGATAAGCTTTAGTTTTTATTTAAAGTCACTTATTTAAATCACTTTTTAATTCAGTTGGCTGAATTTAAATGCACTTTACAGGGGGGGGTATCTTTAATCAGTTTGGGTGTATGTGTTTATGCCCCAACATTTCATATATCCTTGTGTTTAAAATAAAGAACAGTGTTAAATAAAAACCAAATAGCATGTTTTTTTTTTTTTATGAGCAAATAATCATTTGAACAAAAAAAAATATTGTTAGTTTAATTGAAAAATTAGTCGATAGTCGAAAAATAATTGATAAGAAAATAATCTTTAGCTGCAGCCCTAATTTAAATTAGAAATATATACAAAATCAAACTAATCGGCACTAGAATGAAAACGAATCATAACTAGAGTCTGAGTTAGAACTAGAAAACATATCAAACTGAGTCAACACTAAAAAGCTATTTGGACAGTCAAAAATAAAATCAGCATTGGCTAAATCTGACCTAGACTTTGAATCAGAAACTAAATCGGGTATTAGAATCTGATTACATCAGAAGTGAAGTCAGATTGAATCTGAATCAGGCTTAATAAACACTAGAAACTGAATCAGTTCTCACAATTTAGAATCAGACTGAACAAGAATCAGAATCCAGATTGAATCACCACTAGAATTGGAATTGGGCTGAACTAGCTTAGAATTGATTCTAAAATCAGGTTTAGACCGTTTCGTTTTAAAATTGTGTTTGTTTTATTTTTAGACCGATTATGTGTAAATGTTTGGGATTTGTGTTGTAGGGATTTCACACATTATTTAATATATGTGGCAGGTTTCATTACTCCTGGACTGTTCGATTCTCTCTCACCTTTAAACTCTGAAACATTTTGTTGCACAATAACAGCTCTGATAAGTTTATCAGGAAACACAAACAACCTTTGGCAGGAAGTACAGTGTGCGACACGTTTAAAGTCAGAGGTTCAGCGTGTGAAGCAGTCGGCCCTAATGCAGAGTGCTTAATATCTCCTGCTTTTCCTCACACACATGGTGTGTGTGTGTGTGTGTGTGTGTGTGTGTGTGTGTGTGTGTGAGAGAGAGAGTGTGAGAGTATGAGTGAGAAAGCATCGACAGATCCAGTTACTCTGAGCTCATGATTCAGTCTGGTCTCACACTAGTAAGTCTATATTCTCTCTTGTTCAAATACGAGGAAAAATGCATTTTATTTCTCGTGTCAGCTGGAGAACCAGAGATATTGAAACTCTTTGGTGTCATTGATTTACATTAATAAATGGAGGGATTATAGTCTGACAGAATTTCAACAGCTTTATTGCTGCTGAAGGAGCCGGAGGCCTGGATCGCACCCAATAATTATCTATGTGATGAGAGAGCTGTGAGGGGCCGCAGTGGGTTTCACTCTGGTGGTCTGTGGTGTAATTAAAGCTTGGAGAGGGAAATTCCACACAGATCTGCTGACACAGTCACCTTAGTTCACTCTCCAACACACACAGTCCTGCTTCCTTCAACCTGCTTCTCCAGAGATCCGCTGCCTTCCTGCATGCTAGTTCTCCCACCATCATCATCGTCATCGTCATCACCACTGTCTTTATTCTTATTGTCATTGTCCTCATCACTGTCATTTTTATCTTCGTCATGATCATATTCACGTTCATATTTATATGGACTGTCATCATCACCATATCACTGTGAAAGTGTTTTGAACATCTTCCTGCACATCATCTGTGCATTCATCATTTACAGTGATGCTCATCTTATTTTCATGTTTTTCAGCTCAGCAAGATGTTCTTCCTCTTCCCCGATCCCCACTTCAAGAAAACCAAACACAAGTGGAGGATCATCAGCTCTACTCTCCTTGCTGAATATGCGTACACACTGCGACCTGGGGTAAAAAATAGCCCCATTAAAAGCATCACAGACATACACACACACCTCACTACAACAATCACACGGATCAAGCACTACGGCATCACACTTAACTCAATGGCATGGCCACAGAAGTGCGTGAGAAAACAAATACGTGCATCGACACAGACGGTGTGTGTGCGAGAGGTCTGTCTGAGCGTGTCTGGCTAGAGCTGAAGCTCTATTCTCAGAACACTATCTCTTTCTCAGTCAGAGCAGCAGAGTAAACGACAGTGACACACAATCTTGTTCTGTCTGTCTCACATGTTTTACCTGCCTCTTTCTCATACACTCTCTTCCTCAGACGAACACGTTCTCTCTATCATACAAAAAACACAGTTATTCTATCTTCTATCATTTTTTGCACACAGACTTTGCCTCACACTGACAAATTAGTTTCTCACTCACTTTTGGTTTTCCTCACACCCATGTAGTCTCTCTCACATGCACGGTGTCTTTGCTTTCTAAATTGTAAAAGCAGATTTTGTAGTGACGTGTGTGTGTCGTCGCAGGGGTTAGTCTACACAAACACAGATGTGGAGGAGGTTCATCAGTGGATGGTGAAGCACTTTAGTGAGCATCCGCTCTTCATCAGAGTGTGTGAGGAAGAGCTGGTACAGTAACTTTTCATCTCTTGCTCTTCATCTCTGACTCTTTCTACAGCTCTCTTTCCTGTTATCTGTCTACATCTCTTTCTGCTCTGTGCATTTTATATCTTTCTCCATCAGTCTTTCTCTCGGCTCATCTATTGTTCCCATCTTCACATCCATTTCTTTCTCTCCATCTCTCTGGCTTGGCTGCTGTAACTTGTGCTCTGGACTCAGGTTGATGACATCATCATTCCTCACCTGGGCTCCTGCACTGAAGAAGGGAAGAAGGTTCAGAGAAACGGAGGCAGGAACTTTTTGGCAGTTTTTCGCAGAGTGGAAGATTCTGAAGCTGCTTCTCTTCTCTGATTCAGAAGATTTGATATTCATGAATTGATATTTGAAGTGGTTATGTTTGGCCATTGTGCGAGAGCTAGTAAATGTGCACACACACACACACACACACACACACACACACACACACACACACACACACACACACACACACACACACACACACACCCCTTTGAGTGTTTAATTTCTGTATTTATCAGGTGTTCTCAAAACTACCATATTTAAATGAGTTACCGGTAATTTTACTTATTATGATGATGTTAATATGATTAACAATTATTAAATATTGATATGAACAATTATGTTACGGTTCAACTTAATTTTCCTGGGAATCAAACCTATGACCCTTTGTTGCAGCTCTGCTGGTTTAGCTGCAGGAAAAGCTGAATGCTGCAAAGTATTTGCTCTTCACTGGTTATTGATCCTCAGCGGTGAGAGGAAAGGTCGACGTCTGAGCCGCGCTTGACCTTTGGCTTTTCTCTGGAACCTGTTTCCAAATTTAATATAATGGTGAACAAGCGCGGCACTAGGTCCTAAATTTAGATGCATCATTTCCATGTTTCAGGCAATGGTTGTTCTTCCAAGAATGTGTGAAATATAAATGTGTGAACTACAATAAATCTTATCAAAAGTAAAGATGTGCTGACACCCTGGATGGATTTTTTTTTATTTACTTTAAACGTCCTGTTCAAAACACTGACCCAAGAAGCTGAAGATGAAGTTCAAGATGTCCAATTATTAACTATTCCATTCTATTTGCACCATCACCAAGATCCCGAGGACTTTGTGGATCCTCAGACTTTTTGTCTCTGCGTGATGTTGGGAAAAACAATTGCATTTTTGCAAGACTTTGGCTCTTGTCCAGCGAACGAGATTCTGTGAAACCCAGTTCCGTCTCACACACACACACACACACACTGCTTCTCAGTAGTGCTGATATGACCCGAGGCCCTGGAGCTCCGCCATGTTCGCCGGAAAAACCAGGTCAGGAGCCCGTTTTTCTCTGTAGAAACTAAACATCAGAGGAGCAGCATGAATCCGTGCGGTCACACACACGCTCCTGCAGCATAAGCACTTTCTGCCACATCACAGATCGGACACACAGTCATGTCGGTGCAGGTTTATTGATGAACTCTTCTCCAGTTACATCACGAGGCCGCACATCGACTGCTTTCAGATGAAACAACGATTCCGTCTACAGGCGCGCGACACAATTCCGCGTAAATTCTGTCAGACCACGTCCAATTCTCAGACCGGTGGGCGGGACGTTGGCGCTCCTTGCACGCCATTGGCTGAGCGGCAGAAAGGTGTGTGCGGAAGAGCGCTGCCGGCGTCTTATAAACACAGCAACGGCGCGTGCATGCCAGACGAGCTGAACGAGCTGGTTCCTCATCGTATCTGTTAAGGATGCTACCGCACACTCTGAAGCTTTCCGCCAGGAATGCGTCTCCACTGCTCAGGTGTGTTGACCGCTGGGCTGACGTCATCGCCCCTTCTACGTCACAGCAGGTGAAAACGCTGGACCAGATGCCCGGACCTTCGGTTAGCAGCTTCATCTGGGATCTTTTCTTCAGAAGGGGGCTGTCTCGCCTTCATCAGCTGCAGGTCTGAATGAGAATAGATTTAGATGCTTTTCAAGATTCATGGACCATTATCTAATGTATTTATTTTATTGATTTCTGATCCAAACACGGAATTCCCGTTTCATGTTTCAAAAAAAAAAACGAAACAATCAGAACCAGTCAAACTAAATTATCATGTTTTAAACACAGTTTGCTCTGAATTCAGTTTAAATGACTGTTGGGGTGTTTGCAGCTCGAAGGCCGTCAACGTTATGGGCCGATGTGGAAGGCTCGGTTTGGACCCATCCTGACTGTTCATGTGGCAGAACCGGAGCTGATCGAGCAAGTGCTGAGGCAGGAGGGCCAGCACCCTATGCGCTCTGACCTCTCTTCCTGGAAGGACTACAGGAGGCTCCGTGGCGAGGGATTCGGGCTCCTCACAGCGTGAGTACAAGCTCAGTCACCCCATAATCATTCTCATCCAAGTAAAAGCAAAAAAAAAAAAACGTAAATCTAGTTTCAAGCTATGTCTTGATTCTCTGTGGTAGAATAGATCTTTTCTCCTGCTGCTCATGCTCATGTTGATGTCTTCTGATGTTCTTCTGTGGTCAGCGAGGGTGATGAGTGGCAGCATGTTCGCAGTCTGCTGGGCAAACACATGCTAAGACCCAAAGCCGTGGAGGCGTACGATGCCACACTCAACTCGGTGGTCACTGACCTCGTGGGGAAACTCAAGCGTCGCAAGCAGGAGAATCCCAGAGGCCTGGTCATGGACATCTCTTCAGACTTTTACCGCTTTGGTCTGGAAGGTAACCTCCATCACATCCACACATCCAATCACAAGGTTGGTTTCGGACTCTTGAGTCCTCTTCTTTTTCCAGGCATTTCTTCTGTGCTTTTCGAGTCCCGGATTGGCTGCCTGGATCCGGTCATTCCCACTGCTACTGAGCGATTCATTCAGTCCATCAACAGCATGTTTGTCATGACTCTGCTCACAATGGCTATGCCTCAGTGGCTCCATCGACTGCTGCCCAAACCATGGGAGACGTTCTGCCAATGCTGGGACGAGATGTTCCGCTTTGGTGAGTCCTGCCTGATCACAGCGCAGTCTCCTAATGCATAGACATCCGCTATGATGTAAAACACCCACCTAATTGTAAGATCATGAATGTATTACTATATTCTCATTTATTGTTTAATTTTGTTCAAAATTGCAATCAGAAAGTTTTATTGCATCAGCAAAGTTTCAGAATACGACAACTGTATTGACATCTCTACGACAACCTAATGTGTATAAACGGAGTGTTTGTTTAACGTATCGTTAGTTACCTAATGCTAAATGTGTTGCAGCTAAAGGACATATAGACCAGAGGCTCCACGAGGAAGGACAGAAGATGGCCAGAGGCGAGAGCCTGGAGGGACGATATCTCACCTACTTTCTGTCCCAGACTGGAGTTCCAATGAAGTCCGTCTACAGTAACGTAACCGAACTGTTGCTCGCCGGTGTTGACACGGTGTGTTTACTCTTTCATGTATGCGGTCGGGTCAGACCTACATAGGTGTTCACCCAGTTTGTGGAATTGACGATTGTTTTCCTGTATAGATCTCCAGCACCTTGTCGTGGTCTCTGTACGAGCTCTCCCGCCATCCTCACATCCAGACGGCTCTGAGGGACGAGGTGCTGAGGGTCCTGCAGGGTCGGACCATCCCAAACGCGCAAGATGTGGCTGCCATGCCTCTCATGAAGGCCGTAGTGAAGGAAGTCCTGCGGTACGCCTGCTGACTCTCACCTAAGAGAACAGTGTGTTGTGTTAAAACCTGTGAAATCTTTCCAGGCTCTATCCGGTAATTCCAGCAAATGCCAGAGTTATTCCAGACCGGGACATTAAAGTGGGGGGATACCTGATCCCCAGAAAGGTACGTCTGGCGTGACCGGCTGGTTCTGAGGCTGATGCGTGACTGTGGGTTTCCTGCTGTTTCCAGACTCTGATCACTCTCTGTCATTACGCCACCTCCCGTGACTCCAAGCAGTTCCGGCAGCCGGACGCCTTCATCCCTCAGCGCTGGCTAAGTCGAGGTGAAGGTGCTCACCCTTATGCCTCTGTTCCATTCGGAGTGGGGAAACGCAGCTGCATTGGTCGTCGCATCGCTGAACTGGAAATCTATCTGGCACTGTCACGGGTAAGTCTACATTTTCAAGACCTGCATCTGTCTGAGTGATGGAATATTGTAGACGTCGCTGGATCAGGTGTCTGGAACCTTTTTGGCTGAGAACCACAAAAGCCATTTAAAATGTTTTTTGAGAGCCAAGTTATGTACAGTATATGTCCAGATGGCGACAGACATATAAGGTCAACATTTTGTTTGAATTTTTTTTTTCTCCTCAAGACTAGGAGCCATGTGAAGAGGGTAGAAAGATGCAGCCGGAGGTGGAAGCAGACTTGGCATGTTTTTGTCTGTTTTTGATGGTGTTGGTGTCCATGACAGCCGTAACGCACTGCATGGATGTTCTTGGAGAGCCCGAGCTGGTTCTCAGGCCCAGGTTAGGGAGGAAGGTGATGGTGGGTTAGATGCAATTCAAAAGCCAATAAAACACAGATTCATGGTTAATTTCAGAATCATTATCCAAATAGTGTGGAGTAGTTCGGACATCTTCACTAGTCTCACAGGAAAGCAAGCCACCAGAGCCAGCAGACGGTCAATCTGATTCTTGACGTTTACACCCAAACACCCAGCAGCGAGTGTTCCATAAGAACAGGTTGGTTCCCGGGTGGATTTCTTTTGATTGGGAATAGAAACTGGTCCATAGTGCTCAGTGACCTATTAAAAATGTCCATAATCATTTCATTGCAAAACAAGCAGAGCTCCTGAAAAGCTGGCGTAGATGAGAACCTTCAGCAGATTGGTAATTCGAGCGGGAGAGCAGGAAAACACGAGTCAGAACGAGTCGTCTGGTGCTGTGTGGTTTTGAGTCTTCGAAATCTGGTTGAAACGGGGTTTCTGTTGTTGGTCTATGTGTTTTTGGATTTGGAAACGAGGCATTTACTTGTAACTATACATTAGCCATCATGATGCATATATCATGCAAAGTCATGATAATTTTATTTATTTATTTTTTATCATCATTTTTATTTAATCATTTTTCAAAGCTCATTGTTCTGTGACTGGCAATCCATTCCTACTATCTCCATCTTTCCTCTGTTGTCTTTACTGCCTCACACCTGCTACTGGTTATTCAGCCAATGTACATAGCGAAAGATGATATATTTGACTGATGATATATTTGAATGTTATTTCATCAGTAATTATCATTTATCATTAGTGTCATACTTGTCTTTTTTACTTTTGTGTTTTTAATGTTTTTTTTCTGTATTTATTAGCAAACTAATTATTAGGTGGGAAGTTTTCATGTCGGTCTGCATTAATCAATAATATTCCAATATTTGTATTGGCCCACCCCCTGCCCTCCAGCAATAGGACCTTGCTATAACATGCTGAATTATTATTTCTTACGTTACAAAGAGTCGGCTAAGATTTATTTGCAAGACATGCAAGCCACATCTGACTGATGGGTTAAGCAGCAGTTGTTAGTGAGAAGTCTCACATCCAAGAATCAACACCTGATTTCCTGTTTTTAATTCTATTTAGATTTTAGTCCACTTTGTTGTGGAGCCGGCAGACGAGAGCGTGGAGGTTCGGCCCATGACCAGAACCCTGCTGGTGCCGGACGGTCCCATCAACCTTCGCTTCACCGAGCGCTGATCTGTGGATGTACGCAAGCAGGGACAGAACTGGTGGAAAGACTCTGGTGGAGAGACCACCAAAACCTTTCACATTAAGCTCGGACCAATCCTCTCTACACCTGAAGACCAAACCTGGAACTTCGGACTGTGTAGATGAAGCTGCCGAGTGAGAGAGTGAGAACCACACAGGTCGTCAGGCCCAAACACTTCAGCAGACGAGCAGATCGTGTGTGTACAGACAGAATCACGGCGCCATGTTTCTGAGGAATGACTGACATCCAGAAATGAGGAATTGGAAGTTAACAGCTGACACTCCAGCAAGAGCAATGATCTTCTCCAGTTCCTCTTGGGTTTCTAAAGCTGTGATGGAAAATCTTGTAAAGTCAAGTAAAATGAGGGACTGACTGTGAAGAGAAATAAAATAAATGCACTAGTTGAACATAACATGTTCTGGGGTTTTTGTTTCACAAAATGGTGTTTTATAGTGTAGTAGTAGTATAAACAACATCAGCGTGGATGTGCAACCGTAAGATCAGAGAACAGTTTTAGTTTGACAAACATTTGTATTGAACTGTACACTCAATACAACTGAACACAAGGATTAAAATAAACCACACATTCTCTCACTCACACACTCTAATGAACACACACCTGAGAAAACCTGCCACTGTTCAGAAAGAATTAGAGAAAAGTCTTAAGTGTGTGTGTGTGTGTGTGTGTGTGTGTGTGTGAGCAATAAAACGAGTGAATAAAACCATAGTTTTATTTCCCTTTATAAATCTCTTCATGACGTTTACACACTGACCAACGAGTCTTCATCTGACCGCAAGATTAATGCGTTTTAACACCATATGAAAACATCAGGGATACAATTCTTGATTAATCACACTGTTTAAATACTGGTGTTGACTTTTCAGTTGTGTATCTGTAGTTCTGAGAGTACGAGAGATAGTATTTGTGTGTGTGTGAGTAAGGGAAAGTGTCCATGTGTGTTTAAGCAAGTGTGTATACTGTATATGAAAGAGTTTGGGTGTGTGCTTGCATTTCTGTGTATGGATCCATTTGGATTTCTGCAAATGTGTAGTGAGGTTGTGTGTGTGTAGAGAGAAAGAATGTCTATGAGTATGTGTGTGTATATATGATTTTCTGTGAATGTGTCTTTGTTCAAATAATTGTTAATCAATACAAGTGTGTGTGTGTGTGTGTGTGTGTGTGTGTGTGTGTGTGTGTGTGTGTGTGTGTGTGTGGTGTATCATGTAACTGATCACTTTCAGGTTTTCAAAAGATCAGCTTTAAATTTTTGTTCAGGTGATTCTATTGAATGATCTGGTCTCTCCTGACTTATCTGCTGGTGGCTGCTGTGTGTTTGTTCTCTGATTCTTCTCCCTCAGACTCATCCTCCGTCTCCGAGTCGGGAGCCGTGTGTCTGCGGATACGATTCACTGCATCCCACAGGGTTAAAGCTGGCGGTGCTGATGATGAAGACGAAGGGGAACAGAGGAGAACATCTGGAGGAGCTGGTGTAACTTCTTCATCAGAACCTTCACTTAAGAATCTGCTTGGTGATTCTGCTTCGTGCTCAGACGTTTCTGCTGTGCACTCTCTCTGCTCTACTGATTCATCCTCCTCTCCTGAGAGAGTTTTTAGCTTTTTTGGAGTATCTGGAGATCTTTGCTCAGCTAAACTGTTACTTGATTTGGCTTTGTTTTTGCTTTCTGTGGTCTTTTCTGCCTCTGACACATCCAATGAAAAGCCTGTTTCTGGTTCATCCAGGATGGTAAGATCTATCTCCTCCAATCTCTCTTTATTCTCCACCTCGTAATCCAGATGTTCCTCGGGCTCATTAGATGGCTCCATTGCTGAACTGCTGCTGGTTGTTTCCTCATTCACTGGACTGTAAGGACACTTGCTTCTGAGTTCTGCTTTCTCCTCTTGGGTGGTTGATGGCGGAGCACAGTTCTCATCAGCTTCTTCGGGACCTGGGAGATGGACATACTGGACATGTTCTTTCTCTGGGAGAAGAAGAAGCTCGACCCGCACCACCACATAGCTTGTGTGGATCATGATCAGGCTCTGCTGATGTTCCTCCCCAGGGGAGCAGCTCTTCTCCGGCACTTCTTTTTCACGCTGAATTTCATGGCTTTGCTCTGTATCATCCTGACTTTTGGGTTCCTTCCACCATGGGAACTTCTCCATGAGCTCCTTGCTGAGTTTCTCCTGTGGCTCAATCTGGTCTGTAGGACATTCTAATTCCAGCAGGTTTTCATCTGGTGATGAGGCTATGTCCTTGTGCGATCGCCTGGATCTTAGACCTGGACTGGTATGAGAGTCAGTCCCTTTTCTGAGCTGCAATGTCGCTTTGTCCATCTCCAGCAGATCCTGGTGATCTTCACCACATGGCAGGAGATCCGCCAGGTCTGCCCTGCTTGATTCGCATTCAACCTTTCCTTTGTTTACCAGAGGAACATGCAATGAGATCTGCTGGTCTGAGGAACTGGACACATCTCCAATTCGAGAGACCAGACAGAAAACAGTCTCTCTGCCTCGGCTCCTCCGGCATGTGATGGGGTCTTCAGCAGCTCGGTGGTCTGGAGTTTGTAGAAACACCTGCTGTGAGGTGCTGTGCCGGCTGCTCTGGGCTTCAGTCTGTGTGTTTAAATCTGACTGACCGCCTGTCTGGTCAGATAAGCTCTTCTTGCTCTCTGATCTTCCTTCTTCAGGGCAGACGTAGGCCGGCGGTGACGGATAAGACGGAGGCTGTCGACTGGATTCTGCTGTGAAGATTCTCCACTCTTCTCTCTCTGCTTTGTCAAGGTCAGTTTTGTCATATCTGCGTGAAAGTAAAGCAGCGGGATGAAACCTGTCTTTGCTGTCGACGCCAGCAGCCCAAGGACCCTGAAGGTTCTCACCAGCCAAAAGACGCTTAGATAATCTCCACCCTTCCGAGTCACTAGCAGAGGTTCTGCGGTAAAAGCTGCTGGTCTCTTTCAATTTGTTTGCTTCTCTCCTCCTCCTGTGGTTTACGGGCCATGTCTTCTCCCAGAACTCAGGCCCCCAGACGCCGGACCTGAGCTTCAGGAGACCTTTCTCAGGCAGAGTGCTGAGGTCTCGGTGAGCACAGCTGCTGTGTGCTGGTCGATGAGACTCGTTCAGGCTGGTCCTATGAGGAAGGGTGGTCCAATTCCTCTGCTTAGCTGTGGGACCCAAGACACTCGACTTGTGTCTATGAGATCAACAAAAGTCATGTCACTTCAGCATTCAAATAAAGCATCAAGACTCTGAACGAAGAGTATGAAAATGTTCATGCAGACACCCTCCAAAACCTCACACACATTCATTTTGGTCACATTTTCCAAAATCCTTTTAAATGAGTAAATACTGTTCGATCATCAGAGCTGATGTAAACAGCACAAGGAACTTTTTTTTGAACAGTGGTGTAATGGACTTTGTTACTTTGCTTGTGTATTTTGGCTACTTTGTACTTGCACTAAGTATCAAAAATATAAGCTACTTTTACTCTCTACTTGACTACATTATGATTGAATATACTATATGTACTGATGCTTTTACACAAAATTGTAGTAAGTTTCTTCGGTTGTTGTTTATCCATTAATTCAAACCCAGAGGTGTGAAGAGTACCTGAAATCCATACTTGAGTAAAAGTACTACCTGTAAAATTATTACTTTACAGTAAATTATTCTATTACAAGTTGCTGGTCACCAATTCCAAGAAGTCGTGAAGCATCCAATTTAAAAAGAACTTGAGTATTTTACTTGTACGTACTGAGTTTAAGCTCTAATACACCAAGATACAGTTTCAAGAGAAACATTTTTTTGTTTTATTTCCTAACATACAAATTAAATTTAACACCTCAATGTTTGAAAATGGTACTGTAAAGTTTAAACAAAACAAGTCTTAGTCAAACAGTCAAATGGTGTATATGAACTGCAGGATGATCATAATAAGATGTTCAGTGTCTTACATGAGGGATGAAGACCAGCCGGGAAACGTGTTGTACCTGACGCACAGGGGCTTTTTCTCTCCAGTAGAAACAAACTCCATCCTGAAACAGAACGTTAAGAATCACCTGAAATTCAGAAGCTATAACTCTGCGACATTTCTCGGCATGTGCGGTGACCCTCTCTACCTTACACACACTCGAAGTTCCCGTCACAGTCGGGAAAAGCGCGCGCGTCTCGCAGAACTGGATCTCCGCGTGCTGTGATCCGGCCGCCGCGTCGAGTTTTCGTTGTGGTCGCTATCTGTCAGGAGCTTTTTTTCTGTTGTTACGGCTCTGAATGGTGTCGGTGACGCGCTAATGCTGCCTTTCTCTGGATCTCTGTGGCGTAATCAACAGGATTTTCTCTGTGAAACAAACTGTGCGCATCAGCACAGAGCGACGGGCGCGCTCGCACAATACAGATTTAATCAGAGAAAAGAGTTTAAATCAGAGCTCATTCTTTTTTTCTCGGGCCTTTGTGTGGCACATGGTATGAATCACCGTTCACCTATATTATATAAAATCCCATATATTATAATTAGAGAAAATAACTGTCTGGGTGATGGTTCCATGGTGAAGCAGCAACAGTGTGATGTTTTTACTGAAACCATGAAAATCTACTGCCCCCTGCTGGATTCGAAAACAGACCCACCAGACCAGACAGAGCATGTTTATTCAAATCAACACGCATGTAACAGATTTAGTTCTGAAAGTAGATAATAACACAATGTTTCAAATCTACAGAATCTCATAAAAGATGCTGAAAATGCAGACCAGCATAACAGCACGCGTGCAGGACCTTCATGTGACTACGAAACCGTTACATTCGAAAACTAGAATTTTGTCAGGTCAGGTCAACAGTGCAGTTAAAATGATCAAACATACAAAACATTGAATATGAAAAAAGACTTTTATAAGACAATAAAGTGACGCCTGCAGTCCCTTTTACTAAAATTGTACCAAAACTGTATGCGGACAAAGTAAAAAAAAAAAAAAAAAGACCACTGTGATTCGCCATCAACACCAAGTTGCAGATTTAGAACTTAAATCTCCATCAACACCAGATGCTCTGATGCAGATTGTAGGATTTGTTAGTTTCCCTTGCAGCTGAAGCAGAGAGAGCGAGTGTTCTGTGCGAGTGTCTGGTGGTTCAGCAGAGAGAGCAGGAGTCCGAGGGCCCAGACACGGGGACCCCGTCTACCGTGATGGAATCCGGGGTTGACGGGGTGGGTGCAAACTCAGAGGGTGCGTCCTCATATCCGCTGCTCTCATCGAAGTCGTCTGGACCCTCGTGACCACACGTCAAGGGGTTTTCGTCCTCTCTGTCCACCGACGTACCTTCACGAGCCCCCTGAAGCCACACGGCCCTCGAGTCTGTGCTCAGAGACTGCTCGGCCTGTCTCTCCTGCAGAACACATGAGTGGAAATGTCTAACACGATAGGAGCAATAGTGTGTCGCTCACCTCTCGTAACCTCTCCACCTCCTGCATTAATGAAGCGACGGCCTCCTCTAGCCTTCCACGCTGCTGCCGCTCACGCTCCAGCTCCTGTGACACACACAGAGTCAGGACCCCGAGGTCTGTCAGCGCCGTGTCTACCTCCTAGTACCGCGCTGAGCAGCTGATTCTCCCTCTGCGTCTCCGCCAGCACCTCCTCAGCTCCCTCCAGCACATCCTGTAGACACTCCACCTGGAACATCAGTGCCCCCTGCTGCAGCTCCAGAGACCTGACGTCATGCAAAGTCTCCTTATAACACTGTCTTAGCTCCTCCTGCCACACACACACACACACACAAATAAAACATTGGTACATCCTGTTCACCCTGTTTCTATGACTCCTTCGTTAGGTCACATTTTTTCCACTACTGAATATCACGCAGCCACTAGTTCTTCAGGAGTTATAGCATATGTGTGTGATGCAAATCTAGCGTCTGACTCATCTCTCGTCATCACAATGCGCAAACACACAAGTGTGTGAATCACTGCTCACCATCTCCATGTCCTCGGCTATCAGCTCCTCTTCACTCTGCAATACACACGCACTGTGTGAGAGATGTTTGTGTGTGTCTGTGTGTGTGTGTGTGTGTGTTTTCACCTGACTGTCTGAGGTCTTTCCTCTCGCCGTCCTGCTGTCGCTTCTGTTCAGGTGTCTGTTGTTTTCATCCGCCTGATGACACACAACAATAATTTTCCAAAATACTGTGTTTTCCCAGTAACATATTTGTAAAATATATGTAATTTACAGTGTTTGTCTTTTCAATCATGTGTAAATACGCTGTAACACATATTTACAGAACCACATGTTCAACAGTAATGTGCTTTACAGAACCACTATGTTTTACAGTAATGTGCTTTACAGAACCATTATGTTTTACAGTAACGTGTATTAACAAAGCCATGTAATGTATTTTACGTTAATGCGTATTGACAGAACTACAAGTATTGCGCTTTACAGAATAACAATGTTTTGCACAAATGTCTTTATTTCAAGACTGAGTGAGAAATCATATTTAAAATGTGTTTCTCAGCAGTAGACGGAAACACTCAATTGAATATAACCAGTTTTGCGTTTCCTGTGGTGTTCGTAACAAATGGGTAGTAGATCCATTCCACAGGACTTTGACGACAGTGTAAGTTGTTTGGAATGTCACAAAGGCAGTGATCTGATTTTATATTTACGCTTCTATTGAATATATTTAATTAGTAAAGAACCTGGTGAAATAAGAGTCGAGACCCTGACACACCAGCAATAACAAAGCCATGATCAAAAACAGTACCTTACTGAATCAGAACCGATCTGTCTGACACAATCACAAAAGAAAGGAAACAAAGTGTCGTGTCTGACGCCGATGACAGTGAAAGACGACGATCTTCCGTCCAATCATTTCGTCATCAGAAATCAAACGTGAAGATTACGCGTCTCGGCCGAACACAATGACAGTCGCGACGCTCGTACCTCGCGGATGATCTGACGAAGAGACTCGTCCTCGCTCATTCCCCGTGACAAACTGCGCTTCTTCAGCGAAGCCGTTTTCTCCAGGCGTCCCGAATGCATTTCCACGGTTGTGACAGACTCTTCCGTCCCGATAAAGACACAAAAACCTAAAGTCGAACGGCGTCGGAGACACGGGAGCAGCGGAACTGTGCGCGCGACTGGTGCGCTCGGGCGGGGCCTTGCGTGTCGGTTCCTGTGTGGGCGTGGTTTTATCAGTACTTTCCATTGAGGACGGGTTATCCTAAAATTATTCGCAGTAGTAACAGCATTCCAATATACCGTCGTTGAGTCCATTTAAACATAAAATTA
>SOMO01000161.1:148960-192890 GCA_028128575.1 Paedocypris carbunculus
TAATTAATTCATTCATCTTCTGCCGCTTGGTCCTGGTGTATTAGAAATTATTGTGTAGACAGAATTTTCTGATGCATCTCAAACTAATGACAGCGGTCAATGATATAATAAAAAAAGGAGTATCAAAATACAATTCTGAAATTATAACTTTGAACTACAATTGTAAGTGCAAATACTCAAACTCAGCAGGGATGTGGACAAAAATGTGTTATTTTGGACCAAATATGTGTTATATTTTTAGCGTGTCCAACACAGTTGTCTTTTCCCAGAAAATGGACCTGGTTTTAGTTTCAGAGAAGTTTCACGGACAGTTTTATGATGGTGACTGCTATCTGCTGCTCTCAGTGAGTCACAAACAAAACTGTTAATACACCACTCATGCCTATGTACAAGTGGTAATCTAACTAGTCCGCTTTCTTTTTTTTAAACAATTATAGACTCGTAAATCCGGATCCTCAGTCAACTATGACATCCATTTCTGGCTTGGCTCCATGTCTTCAATAGACGAGCAAGGAGCCGCTGCTGTCTATGCTGTGCAGCTGGATGAATTCCTGGGTTCCTCACCAGTTCAGCATCGTGAAGTGCAACAGCATGAGTCCAGCACCTTCTGTGGATACTTCAAACAAGGCATCATGTGAGGGTCACTACACATCAGCTCACTCCAGCTATACACTATACAATTCCAAACTGGATCAATACTAATTTGATACAAACACTGGGCTGCACTCTGGACACAGTGCCGGAGTTGGGTGAGAGAAGGGTCCTGGATAAACTATCATCCATCCTGGACTTGGACTCTCACCCACTGGCGGACTCACTGTCTGCT
Organism: Paedocypris carbunculus; assembly: GCA_028128575.1. Lineage (NCBI taxonomy): Eukaryota > Metazoa > Chordata > Actinopteri > Cypriniformes > Paedocypris > Paedocypris carbunculus. The sequence continues at coordinate 149,787 of SOMO01000161.1, forward strand.
CTGGAGAGCAGCTTCAGTGGTAGACTCATTCACCCCCGATGTGTGAAGGAGAGATATCGCAGATCTTTTCTACCTGCTGCGATTAGACTCTACAATTTAAATTTAAACTGGTGACTGGAACTGTGTCTATGACGGGCAGTGCTACTTACGGTATTTATTTATGGTTTCTTTGCGTTTGTTTGTTTATTATGATATTATGATGTGTGCAGGGCGTTATGGACATGTTTGTTTGTTCGTTTGTTTGTATTTGTTGCTGCTGTTGTGATGTGAAATTTCCCTGTTGTGGGACTATTAAAGGCTTTTTCAATTCAATTCAATTCAATATCGATTCCACACTGACTTAGTACTGAATCTAAACTGACTCAACAATGCTTCAACCGACAATGATATTGATTTCACACCGACTCAGCATTATTCAAAGCTAATTTGACTCAATAATTAAGGTCTCTGTTGTTTATAATTGTTATAATACAACGTCTAATAACCATATTCTTTTCTGCTTCAGTTATAAATCAGGTGGAGTGGCTTCAGGAATGAGTCATGTGGAGACCAACACATTTAATGTTCAGAGACTGTTGCACGTGAAGGGGAAACGAAAGGTCACCGGATCTGAGGTGATCTACAGGGTGTCTTTTCTGGTCTACTATTTGAGTTCTTACATAAACAAATAACATTGCTAATGTGATTCTTGTCTGTAAACATTACTCTCAGCAATCACATTGTCATGAGTGCAGCTATAAACCAAGTATAATGGTTGTACATGCTTCAGGTGGAAGTGAGCTGGAAGAGCTTTGACACGGGCAGTGTGTTTCTACTTGACCTTGGCCTGAGCATCATCCAGTGGAATGGCCCAGAGAGCAACCGACAAGAACGGCTGAAGGTCTGAACCTGAGACCACCTATGAGTGACAAGGTTCATCAGGTCAGCTTGTTTCTGTGTCAGGGCATGATGCTGGCCAAAGACATCAGGGATCGGGAGAGAGGAGGCCGAGCTGAGATAGGAGTGATCGAGGGTGATGCAGAGGAAAAGTCTTCTCAACTAATGGATGTTCTGAAAAGCATCTTGGGAGAACGTCCTGCAACTCTGCCATGTGGAACTGATGATGAGATCTCGGACTTGGAGCAGATGGGACAGCTCACACTCTACCAGTAGGTCACTGAAGTATTCCTAACCCGAATAATCTGACGACGCTAACATATCACAAAAACCTCAGTGTGTCAGACGCTAACGGGACAATGGAGATCACTGAAATTGCAGCCAATCCTCTCACACAAGAGATGCTGAATCATGATGTGAGTTGACGCAGACCTGGTACTCTTGCTCTCTTGTTTTTGCACTGATTAGATTGGTTCTTTTTGGCAGGACTGTTATATTTTAGACCAGGGTGGAGTGGTGATATTTGTGTGGAAGGGAAAGAGGGCGAGTAAAGCAGAGAGACATGCGGCAACATCTCGAGCCTTGGTGAGTTCATCGAAAAGAGCAACATCTAATTTGCTTAAAATATATTTACATATAGGAATCAGTTTACACATGACGGTAACCAAATAAATTCAAATCACTGAGACCTTAGAGACGTACTGCTCGTCCTTCCGCCATGTTTCTGTCACTTCTGTGGCAGTTGTGGTCCAGTGGTAGGGGACTTGTACTTCCCCTTAGAGGCTGCAAGCTTCAAATCCTGCTCAGGCTTGTGTGTGTTCACTTCACTCAGTTTCAATATGCTCCCTAGTGGCCGTGTTGACAACCTCACACTTTTTTCATAAAGCTATGAACCCGATGCAGACTGACATAGATGAGACCTCTGAGAATGCTTGGTTCCTGTTCTGATGGCTAATAGCATGGTTAATTCATTTCGCAGGAGTTCATTAAACTGAAAGGTTATCCTCCGAGCACACATGTGGAGGCTCTCAGTGATGGAGGAGAATCGGCTCTGTTCAAGCAGCTGTTCCGCAATTGGAGCATCAGAGACCAGACAACTGGTCTGGGACGGACATATGCGGTCGGGAGAATAGGTACGTATTGGAAACTATGTTCAAACTGTACACATTTATAGACATTCTTTTTCTGAGTTAGCTGACGTTCCTCGAGAAAAGTTTGATGCCACCAGGATGCACACCACTCCTGAAGTGGCAGCACAAGAGCGGATGGTGGATGATGGCAGTGGACAGAAGAAGGTGAGCAAGTTCATAGGTGAGGATGGCGAATGGAATGATGAGTTTGTTGCTACAGGTGTGGCGTGTGGAGAACCTGGAGCTGGCCGAAGTTCGTCCTGAGACTTATGGCTTCTTCTTTGGTGGAGACTGTTACCTGATTCTCTACAGCTATGACATTACTGGTCGCACCAACTACATTCTCTACATGTGGATGGTAAAAGAACCTGTGCGCTGTCTTATCTGTGACTCTGCCCTGTCTGAATCTAGAACTAATATATGGTTTTATAAAAATGGTAGCTTGCAGAAATACTATTTAAAGAGCCGCTGCCTCACAGTTGGAAACTCCTGTAGCAATAAACGTCTTAATTGAACAGAAAATCTAGAAGTGGTCAAGTCTCTGACTGCTGCAGCTCTACATGTGACTGTTAAGGTTGCAAGTGTAGCACTGCAATAATGACTTTACACTTGTAAAAACTTACCCAGAACGTCAAGAACTTCCAGTTGTATTTTTAAATCCAAATGCCTAGTCCCATTTGTAGACCAACCTTCCTGTGTGTAACTTCACAGGATAATTATATACATAGCAACATTTTGAGATGTGAAACTCAAATTCACAAGATTAACTGATTGAGCTTAACAAAACTCCAGATGACTTTGTGATTGGCAGGGTCGTCACGCATCTCTGGATGAAAGAACCGCTGTCGCATTTCACACCGTCACGGTGGATCAGCAGTATGGTGGTCAGCCGGTTCAAGTGCGAGTGTGTATGGGGAAGGAGCCACGTCACTTTATGGCCATGTTCAAAGGAAGGATGGTCATTTTTGAGGTGGAGCGTTGAAACAAACCAAACAGACGTGATAGTGTATAACAAACATGCATTTAAAGCATCATTCTTTCTGTTGAAGGGAGGAACGTCTAGAAGAAGCATCTCAGAACCCGAGCCACCCGTCCGTCTTTTCCAAATCTCTGGATCTCATCCGACTAACACTAAAGCCATAGAGGTCCCAGCTCTGGCGCCGTCACTCAACTCAAACGATGTCTTCCTTCTGAAGGGCCAGAGCGTTGTCTACCTGTGGTACGGCAAAGTAAGACTCCGCCTCACTGTTTACTGACGCTTTTACACAGCTGGGTCTTCAATAACATACGATACTGAGAGAGACGTCCTCTCAGATTGAAACTCACAAAGGTCACATCACAGGAAACAACAATTGCAATCTCCCACGAGATTATCCATTGCAGAAAAAGCATGACTCGCAATTTATCATCTCCATTATAACTAGTCTTCGGGTTAAAACAACTGAGAACTCGGGATCAAAACAGCAGGCATGGGTGGGACTCTCATTAGTGTGTGGGTGTGGCTTAGAGTCTGTTTTTTTCATGATGGGACGTTTGGAATGTTTGGTTGACTAACATATTTTGTAAAAACAAAAAAAAATCTTGTCCTGGTAGTGGATAGTGATGCAGTCTTCAAGAAAAGAGTTGAATGAAGGGAAACTTGAATGACTTAATAAATGACAACATTAAATAAACACCCGTTTGAGATTCAGATTTGTTGAAGGCCTTGATGGTACACCACTGCACTACAGCTTTAAAACCTCTCACCTTCTATCAGGGCTCCAGCGGCGATGAGAGGGCCATGGCAAAAGAGGTGAGTTCTTTCATCGGACGAGGCTTATCAGAGGAAATCATTGCTGAGGGGCAAGAGCCAAATGACTTCTGGGACATCCTTGGTGGGAAAGCCCAATATGCCAACGACAGAAGGTAAAGCAAAGAAAGCAGTCGGGTTCTTTTGATGCAACATGGGTGCTGACATTTCAACATCTTCTAGATTGCAGCAGGTCACCCCGGATCATCAGCCTCGGCTCTTCGAATGCTCAAATAAGACAGGCCGCTTCATCGTGTCAGAGGTGACGGCGTTCACACAGGACGACCTGAGTGAAGATGACGTCATGCTGCTGGACACATGGGATCAGGTTTTAGTCCCAAGCATTTAGAAAGTTGGAACCCCAGCACAACATTTACAAAAAAAAATAGAATTGCCACTAGCCGCAAGAATAACAAGATACTTCTCTTCTGGATCTCCTCTAGATTTTCCTCTGGATAGGAAATGATGCAAACGAGGAAGAGCGCCATGAATCTGTGACAACCTGTCAGGAATATCTGCGGACCCACCCCGGATCCCGAGACCCCGACACTCCAGTCATGCTTGTGAAGCAGGGCTTTGAGCCCCCGACCTTCACTGGCTGGTTCACTGCGTGGGACCCCATGCAGTGGAGTGTGGGTTTGATTAACGTCACACACCGACAAGACTTTCTTGGGTCTTACACTGATGTTTGCAGGCGGGTAAGACGTACGAGCAGCTGAAGAAGGAGCTGGGTGATGTCACTTTACCGACTATAGTGGAGTCTGTAAGTGCTGTACCAGTCAACAATCTGAGAGAAACGTGTTGAGATGTGAGTATATGTCTCTTGTGTCAGAGCTCCAGTGTGTCGGAAGCGGAGGTTTTCACATCGTACCCGCCTGAGCGCCTGGTAAAGAGACTGGCCACAGATCTGCCCACCGATGTGAACCCCACACACAGAGAAGTCAGTCTTACCCATCACTCTGCTTGTACACACACCTACACACAATTACACACACACGCTTGCACATGCCCATACAAAGCTATCACATACACACACCGATAAGATACTCAAACATAATGCACACACTAATACAAACAGTATCCTTGAATCTGAAGTGTGTGGACATACTTCAAAAGAATTTGCGAATTGTTATGGCGTTCACTTTGTGATTTGCACAATAGTAGTGACTAAATTGAAACAACTCCAGTGCAATTTGTGAGGTCACGGATCCTGACAATCAGTTTCAATGGGAGGGTCTACTGAAATGTGGCCAGTGACATGACTCTTTTGAATTCTTGTTTGAATATTGATCCATACACAAACAAATGACTGAACAGTAACACTTTGTATTGCAGAAACATCTGTCTGATCCAGACTTCCAGCTGATCTTCGGGATCTCCAGAGAAGAGTTCTGCTGTCTGCCTGAGTGGAAGCAGAAAAGCCTGAAGAAGCAGAAGGGCTTGTTCTGAAGGCATTCGGAGTAGCACCAGTACTGCTACACGTCTTGAACTGGTCCATAGTTTATATATGTACTGTTGATGTCAATCAATTTCAACTATGTAAAACAATGATGAAGGCATTGCTGTAGGGTTATCACCTATGCTATCTATGTTTCTGCTTAAGTGCGGTTAGTTTTATGAATAGTTTAATACTTTTGGTCACTCACAAACATTCATTTGTCCCCATCAAAGAAAAAAGCTTGAAACTTCAAAACCAGTGTGATTCGTGAAACACCAGGTTTTTTTTCCAATATGGCCACTAGGGACCATGTTGAAATTGTGCTCTGCATTTAACCATCCAGCGATTATGTATTATCACTAAGTTAAGGTGTTTGATGGTGATCTATTCTCACTCTTTGGTTTGATGATTGTTTATCATTTTTTCTCCTGATAAAGGTCTGTGACTCGCTGGTCAGTTGAATGTATGACACTCTAGTCAGGTAAAATTCTTTCACGCTTCTGTCTAGTAAAGGTCACTCTTTAACAATCCCTAGAGTCAGTTTTTTTCTGGATGACCGTGTCACTCTTAGGTCAAACATCTTTTGCCCGTGACACTGTGTAGGAGCCATTTCTAGTTAGTAACTTTTGTTTATTTATTTTTTTATTATTTATTTATTTTGTGATGCCAATGCTTTGTTGCCATTTTGTTAAATTTATTAATTTTCTTTTATTAGACTTTTATTCTGAAATGGAATAGGCGTGAATCCATATATTTAAGATGGCCGCCACTGAACCAAAGAGAGAGAACAAAAGAATGTTGTTTGGAAGCCACATGGGCATACAATTCTTTACAGGGACAAATAGAGCAAAGCAAAGGCAAAAGCATCTTGAAGATCTCTTGATCTCATTTGGATTTACTTGAAGAATTTTTTTTTTTTTTTTTAAACCATTCACCTCCACATTTTTACATTTTGTATAGATATGTTCACTTTGACAGTCATTTAGCAGACAATTTTATCCAAAGCGACTTACATTTCCACAAACTCTTGCTTTCCCTGGGAATCAAACCCATGATCTGGTGAGGAAAAGCTGTTCAATCACATGCATTTCAATGTACTACACAGACTAGATGATAATCATTTAGACCAGGTAAACTTTTGTCTTGAAGCAGCAGCGGTGGAAAGTCATTCCCTGGATCAGTGACTAGAACAAACTTTTTTGGGGGGAGGGGGGTTCTATTCATTTAAAGATATAGTTGTGTACTTTGTGCCATTTTGCAGTGACATGTTAATCATTTACTACTTGCTTGTGAAACGTTAATGGTTTAATCAGATAGTACGTGTCTTTTGTTCTGTGAGCTAGTTCTCTCTCCCTCTCACACACACACACACACACGTTCTACATGTAAAAAAACAGAACAAAAAACATTCCCTCCACTGCCAACCCCCAAACCGAGTAACGCCCTAAAAATCCATCGTGACCCTGAAATTGGCTTTCAAAGTTGTGGGCCAGATAAAAGTCTAACAAAACCTAGCACTAGGGGTCCCACATTGACATAAATACGTGTACACACACACACACACACACACACACACACACACACACACAGTGATTCTGGCACCATTTATTAACTTCAGATGCACAAAATAAAGAAAATATTCTCATCTGTGATCTCAACAGTAAACGCATGAACAATGAGATGCTTCAGCAAATCTAAAGAAAATTGCGTTAACAATATCTACAGAAAAAAAAAATCTACTGTGAGATTGGCAACAAAGAGAGAAGCTGTTAAAAGTGATCAGCATGAACATCCAAGCTGTTGAACTCTTCTGGAAGCCAATTCTACTTTTTCTCCTTCTTCTTTTCCTGCCAAAAGGAGTGTCGCGTTAATGTGATATAATTAGCGAGATATGCAAATTCAGAGTTTCACAGACCTTCTCATTCATGGAGAGAATTATGAGCAGCTTTCTGAAAATGCTCACAAAGTCCAGGAAAAGTTCAACACAATGCCTGCGGGAAATGTTCAGCCGTGAGAAACACTCAAGCTGATATACAGACCCACACAGATTTCTAAACAGAGATTGTGTGTGCGACTCACCAGATATAATCTTTATCTCCAAGTTCAGCCTTCTCGATGATCAGCTGAGTGTCAAAAAGTACAAATCCGCACATGACAAACAGCCCGAGGTACACGTGAGCCTGAAACCAAAGCAGATAGTTACAGTCCTCCTCCCTCACTATCTCGTGCCATCTTTCCTTCGCTCTCTCACACAAACCTTGAACAGAAGGGCGGAGGAAACGAAGATGTTGAGGATGGTGATGAGCAGCAGGACGCTGAGGCCAGAAGACAGAACTCCTGAAGCGAGAGGATGTGTGAAACACTGGGTGAAGTGAGGAAGGGGGCACAAGCAGAGCGTCACGTTTTACCTCCCAAGAACAGGTAAGTGCGGCGCTGTGCGTAGAAAGCACTCAGCGTGAAGCAGCCAAAGACCACGGATGTGCCCAGGAACGCCGTCACAATGATGCTGCAACACAGCCCTCACATCAGTGTCTAGACAACACCCAGAATGCAGGACGTTGGTGTAAAGAGCGCTGTGCTTATACCTGGGGTTGATGCTGATGACGTGGTCCAGCAGAGGCCCGAGACCAAGACCTGCGGGGGACGAGCAAAGAGAGAAACGACGAGGTCACGTGGAGGATCAGAGGTGAATGAAACCATCACACCTGTGAAGAAGGCGAACGCTGCCAGAATGGAGAGTCTCTTTTTCTCATTTGGAGGGGTGGGCGGAGTCACTGCCAGCCAAACAATCAGAGCCAGTGAACCCAGACATGTCAGCAGACCCTGAAACACAGTGTAAAGATTTGAATATGGCCGGAGACACATCACAAACTGTTTGTGGTACCAGACTGAGCCCTGTGACGATGTGGATGTAAGCGCCGGCGGACGCCATGATCATGCAGAGCGACAGGCTGGCGTAGACATTCTTCAGATGCTGCTGCGTGGAGCGAGAGCTGACGGACAGACAACCAATCAGAATCAACCCTGAATCAGTTGCGTGTTATTTTCACTCACATCTGAGAAAACTTCAGCAGCGCATCCAGGTTTATGTTGCGATCAAACACGTTCATCTTTGCCACCTAAATCACCTGAAAGACACACACACACACACACCTGAGTGAGAATGTGCGTGTGTGAGACACACGCAATATCGCTCCGTGGAACGTAATGACACTGTAACCACAACAAGCGAAGTGAAAGCGTAGAAACACTCAATAATGGAGATCGGAAGAGTTTTCGCCTGAAGCCGATCTTTCCAGTCGTAACCGTGGACTGTAATATTGTCAGAATCAAATTCGATTGTCAGAACAGTCGCTTTTTTACTTTCTCCTTACCAGAAGAAGCTCGCGACTCGACGAGTTTAGCGATACACCGCTCAATAACAACACAAACCCCGGCCGTGTGTTTATAGAAACGGCGCGAGCCTAATACTGACGCCCGTGGTTTTTCCTACGGACTAACTACACATACGTCTGTTAACCATAAGCGAAATTCCACTACGTAAAGAAAGCAAAGAAGATCGTTATTTCAGTTTTGTTACCATACGTTGTGATCTTGCGCCTGGTTCCGTTTGTTTTCTTTCTGAAGGCCCGAATTTGGATCAACGTCTCACTGTCACGTACAGTTTCCCCCAACGACACAATTACGTCGTGACATCACCGATAAGATAACGAAACTCCGCCCTCTGCCTGGCTGGAGGATAAATACGATGCAGAGGAATTCGACAAGTATTGCTAAATCCCATCAGATCCCAGCAAATCATTATCAATCTCTCACTCTTTGAATCAAAATATAGTAAATTATGAAAGATGTTTCATGAGAAAAGATGATAAAGTACTAACAGCACGGTAATAAATAAAAAAATATACTCAGTCGTAATGATAACTACCTTTCCACCCCAAGGTTTAATTTTTTTTAATATTTTTTTTATATTCGCGAAAGTTATAGTTTCGCTTAGAAATATTTTAATTTTACACATTTAGTTTTTCTAACAAAATTATTACGTAAATACGGCCTTATAGTTGCTATAATCTGATTGGTTCATGGGAATTTGATGAGCAGCTCTCCTTGCCAATCCGAGTTTAGTACGACATTTGTTTTGTTTACCGAGAGTCAGATAGATAAAACATATTAAGTATTGTTTCCACATAATTTACAGAGCCAATTTGTCCATAAATAATATTTCCTTGTGCGCATGGGAGACATCGTTTAGTATCTAAATCACTAAAATTAGTGTCTTCAATTTATTATTATCATGGCGACGAATAGGCCGAAATAGCTCAGTTGGGAGAGCGTTAGACTGAAGATCTAAAGGTCCCTGGTTCGATCCCGGGTTTCGGCAGTGGTTGGTTAACTTTTTCCGTTTTATTTCTTTAAAAAGAACCTTATAACCAAAAAGGCATAAAACGTCATCGGAACAAAAATTTTAAAAAGTGTTTTGTAAAACAATGTTTAATTAAGAAGGCTTATACTGACAGCAAATAATCAAGTTTAATTGTTCTACTTGGAAGAGTAATCTCTGATCTCTGATTTTTTCAGTCTCATACAAACAGAACTTGTTAGAGAATAAACAAAAAAAAAACACTTAAATGAAAGATGAGTGAAAGATAAAGCTGGTGGTGACTTCTCAGCTCAGGTGGATAAAGGTCTTGTGAACTTCTCTGTAGGAGTTTCTCAGCAGAACATAAGGGAAACACTTCTCCAGCATGTCCTGAGTCAGGAAGGGTGACTGATCCACCACCTAACACACACACACACACACACACACACACACACACACACACACACACACACAGAACCTCATCAGATAAACCGGATCAGAGACTCTACAAATGTTAGTTTACCATGTGCAGAATAAGATAAATTGATTCTTTGTTCTTTTTCTCTGTTCCATCCACATTCTGACCCAACTGCAGCAGAACTGACGATGCCACCTACAGGACCAGCACCACACCCACATACACACACACGCACGCACACACACACACGCACACACAGACAGACAGAGTAAGTCAACGTGTGTGATAGAGTGTGGGAGTAGGGGAGAAGACCTTCAGGAACTCCTGCAGGTGAGTCTGGATGTTCTTCCTCTGGACGGTGAACATGGCGGCTGCCAGCTGGTTCACTGCTGTGCTGAGGCAGTGAATGTTGTTCTGATGACCTGAGAACAAAGACACATCAGCTGATGAAGCGTCTGACCTGACCTGATGCAGCTTCCCCATCAGACCCCATTGGCCAAGTCACCTCCTCTCTGGCAGTTGAAGGTAGAGTTTGGGTCGAGGCACAAGACGGGCAGCGATACAGCGACAAACACCAGAAGCAGACAGCTGAACTTAGACTCTTCCTCCATCGATGAGGCGTCTGAAGACCAGCGATATGTTAAAGGAGACCAGCTACTGAAGCACTATCTCACTGCCTCACCGGTCTGCATGTTCACAACTGCCGAAACCAGCACTGGGTCGATCTCACACGACAAACCAGCGGCAGAAGCCAGCTCATACACTCCTAGAGTCACCTGACACACACACACACACACACACACAGCAAGTGAAGTGAAGACTGAGGGTGGTGAGAAGCAGGAGGCCAAGTGACGGACCTTGGTGTCTGTGTCTGGCTGGATAAAGTCCTTCAGGCTCCTGATGAGTCTGAGCAGAAATGGGCAGCGCCGCTCCATCACCTGCAGATGCACAACATCAACTCACAAACCCACCACCACCGAGAGACAGAGACTCGTCACCTCCTCCAGAGCCTCCTGGACCATCTTACGGAAAGACAAGATGACGCCGATGATGGTCATTCTCTTCAGCACGTTCTCACTGCCTGATAGGACACGCGTGTTCACAGGGTTCCAGATGTGGAGCAGAAGCCTCACCTGTCAGTTTCTTCGTCAGCTCGCTCATCATTGCCGAGTCCTCAAAGTTAGTTCGCATCTGCACCAGCACGTCCATGTTGTCCCTCACCAGTTTCTGCCAATCAGGCCGTGTCAATGTCAGTTCACACCAGCTTTTTGAGAATTCAGAGCTTCTTTCCAATTCGATTGACCACAATTTAAAAATAAATATTCACAGAATTTTGGCAAGTCCAACAAAGCAATGGAACCCAAACTGCTCAAACCAGGCCTTCATCCGACAGATTATGTTTTCCAGACCGTTAAAGAACACTCATTTTTATTCACAATTGATTATTAATAATGATTATTATTATTATATATATTTATATATATAATACATTATATTACATGATCTATGCAGTATAATGTATAATATACTAAATAGTTCAGTTTCTAGACTGCCTGTCTCTTGTTTCTATCAATAACTTTAAAGTACGATTCCCTGAATAAACAGAATTACTTAATAATTCTTAATATATTACTTAAAATAAATAAACAATAAATAAAACTTAATGTTTTCTTTACTTTCCATGATGCACAGTTCTCCCCAGACTGCATGTCACTGATCAAGTTCCAGTCCTTTCTTGTCTTCTGCAATTATCAGTCGTTAACTAGTCCTCAAGCATCTTGACGGATCATAATCCTTTTGCCTTAATCTATTTACAGTATATTATTCGAGTTGTTGCAGATTAGGCTGCATTTTTCGCCATATCCATTCAGAGCCACTATCAATTTTCAACAAATCTTTTTTGTCGTTTCCTAGTGTAAATTTATATCCATCAAAAGCTCCTTATACATAGAAATGCAGGAACCCTATTTCTAGTCATCATGATTCCCCTGGTGTTCACACCGGTGGGTACAAATTCTGACATTGTGAAACAAACAAACAAACAAAGAGACGACTCACCTTCAGTTCTCCGACCTGCGACACCACGTGCCACATCAGGTTTTCGCTGAGAAACTTGAGTCCGTAGGGGCCGAGGAGCTGGCCGAGCGAGCGCAGGCCTGTCGGACACACAGCAGATCAGCTATAGTCAGGCCGCGGTGGGAACGGACGTGACGTGTCCTCACCGCAGACATCCGAGTACTGCTCGGCCAGTGCGCCCGGCTGGTTCTCCAGGACCTGACTAAGAAAACACTGCGGCGTGGGACAGTGCAGGATCAGAGAACTGCTGGCCTGACGCAACAGACTCTCCAGATACCTGAACACAAGCGGCGCTCAGATCCGTGTGTGTGTGTGTGTGTGTGTGTTTGTGTGTGTGTTGTACCAATTGGTGTAGAGAGTGGTGATGGTCTGAGCTCCGTGAGAGTCAAGAGGCTGCATCTGCTGCAGTAAGACGCTCTTCACCAGCCGCGTCATGTCCACACACATGTAGCAGTTCAGACTGTGAAGAGTGCTGACATACGACTGGACCGTCGCCAGAACATCACACGGACGACACACATCAGAGCCCGGGTTATAACCCACCATCTCCACCAGCACCCTGCACACAACACACACCACCTGTACACAACCACTCACAGCAACAACCATAGCCAGTGTGTGTGTGTGTGTGTGTGTTTCACACTTGTTGAGCCGCAGCTCTAGCTGTGAGAGCAGGAACTCTGTGGGGACCACGATGTGCTGAACAACAGTGAGTTCAAAGACAGAGCTGAAGGAGCCGCAGAATTCAGACAGAGACTGATGCAGTTTATCCATACTGAGAGAGAGAAAGAGAGAGAGAGAGAGAGAGAGGATGCGTCTCCTCACACCAACCCGTCTGACCAGACCTACTTAGTGACGAGGACTCTGTCCTTCCTCAAGCTCTCAGCGCCAGGCTTCTCTTTGGGAACAAGCACCTTCTTCTGCACCTGCTTCTTCTGCAGCCTTTTGTTGCGAGCACTGATGCTTTCTGCACTGTGTCTGGGCAGAAGCTTAAACACAGCCACATTTGATCTCACTCACTACACACACACACACACACACTTACACACACACTCTCACTGACACACGTACCTACATAAACACTTACATCTCATTCATTTACTGTTAGACTGTCATTCCTACACTAGCTCACACTCACTCTGTAACAGGAAGTGATGTCACCATTAGAGACACACCTTCTCGTTCAGCTGCCACTGTTCTGCACAAATCTCCATGACGACAGAACAGGTGAGACGAGCTATTTCCTCCAGAAAACCGACACACACGCTCAAACACTGCTTTTCCTGTTCCTGCACCTGCACACGCACGCACGCGCGCACACACACACACACACACACACAAGCAGAAGTTACTCTGCTGAAGGCGTCGCTGGTTTCTGTTGGTGAGTCACTGACCTCTTCTGGACACAGCAGATGTGTCTCAGTGAGACGTAAGTGTGAGCAGACGAGGGGAAATGAGATTAGGAACCTCTGCATGGACGTGTCCTCACAGCTCTGACTGAACATCTTCTCAAAAACTCGCCCCTGCAAGCTGACAGAGAGAGTCAGTGTGTGTGTATTCATGTGTGTGTGTGTGTGTGTGTGTGTGTGAGAGAGAGAGAGAATGTCTCACCACAGTTCTGACAAATCGCTGGTCTCTCTCAGCAGCTCGTCCACGCTGTCTAACATCCGAGAGTGAAACTGAGTCATGTTCATGATTCTGGCCAGGTCAGGGTATTCCTTTAGAGTCAGAGCAGCTTTAGCGGGACTGCAGTATGCCTGAAACACGCAACCAAACACACAGAGACACCACTACCGGATCAATCTTGACCCTACCTTTACCTTCACACTAAATAAATGAGCTAAATGTACCTGTAGTCTCAGCCAGTCGAGTCTGAATGGCTTCAGATTCATTTCTGATCCCCCGTCCACTGAATAACAAAGAATACAAACAGAATATAGTGTGAGTGAGTGTGAGTGTGTGTGTGTGTGTGTGTGTGTGTGTGTATGTGTGTGTATGTGTGCGTAACTCACGCAACTTCAGGTTCAGTGCAGATAGAGTGGACACAAATGACGACATGAGGACAGATTCCTCTTCTGGACACACGTGCATTCCCTGCAACATGGTAAAGAAACAGAAAAGAGTGATATTTTATATATGTTTTGAAAGTGTGAGAAAAGAGAAATGAGAGCAGTACCTGGATGATGTCATTCAGCACGAGAGCGTCATACTGAGACAGGTAGAGCAGATGGTAGCGCTGCACAACCTTCATCTGACCAGCCATTAGCTCACGCAGCTTCTCCATGTAGAAGAGCAGTTCTGCCATCTGCCTGAACATCCATCACAGTTCTCACACACATCACACACCACCACCACCGCCGCCAGCAGTAGACTTACGGGTCACAGAAATCCTCCGGGTTCTTGGTTTTGGGGACATTGTCGGCATGACGTACAAGCCACATCACCTCGTCCCGAGAGAAGGACAGAGCCATGAAGACGTAGAGAGCCTACGACACACACACACACACACACACACACACACACACACACACACATTCATAGAGCTGCAGCCTCTGGCATATAACACTCAGTGGAATAAGTCTCACCCTTTCATTCCATCCATCACATCTTCTGAGAGCTTGTGGATGTTCAGGACTTCGTCTCTTACGATGCTGATGTAAAGGCCGTTGCGAAGGGCCATCTTCCACAACCTCTGAGAGTCGGGGTTTGTGTTCAGGCTGGTGTGGCACAACAGGAAACCGACTGACAGAAACATTGAGACGCAGAACTGTGACATTTGAAAGTTTCAAACACTAGTTTTAGATTATTAATCTAGTTTCTTTACTAAAGTACCTATCTAATAACCTACATACCTACCAAACAACCTGTATATACCTTTTCTTCCTACCTGCCTAACCCTAGCCTCTCTACCTACCTGACCATAATCTATCTACATACCTACTCACCCACCTACCTACCTAATCTTAACATACCCTCCAAACCCTAACCTTGCTACCCACCTACATGCCAGAGGGAGAATGTAACAAAAGTTGAAGAAGAGTCTGCCTGTACTTACTGAGGATCCAACGCTCCATCACCTCCATTGACAGGTACTCGCATGCCATCTGAAAACACAAACACACACACACACACACACACACACACACACATAGACACACCTCTCAAAGTCTGTCCTGCACAAACACACACATTGTACAAACCGTGTCACAGCAGGCGGGGCTCAGCATGGTGGCTGGGGTCGCCAGCAGGGACAGGAGCTGAGCGCCACGCCACTGTTCAGCTGTCAGGTTCCTCCGTGGATACACCAGGAGCAGAGACAGAAGAGCCTCCGTCACCGACTGTACACACACACACACACACACATCTGTAACAGCCTGTTGCTTCACACAGGCGATTGAGCATGTCACACCTTTGTGTGGGGGCCGAACTCTTCTGCAAGCTTCTTCCAAGGGTTCTCGTATTCCAGGAACATTTGACCCAGTCGAGGGTACGCCGGGTCACTGCACAAACACACACACAAGCTCAAAATGACTAAAACTGAAGAAATGTGTGTCACAGCAGATTGTCGGACCTTTTTCAAAGATAAGAGCTGGTATCTACTGCAGCATAATCACAAAAAAAGGAATGTAATACCTGTTCCCGTTGGAGAGCTCATAAGCACAGTTGTACATCCCCACCACGCTCTTTTTGTCCTCAAAGCGCGACAGCAGGTAAATGACGGAGGCATAAGTCACAATCAGGTCCAGGTAACTACTGGTCAAGTCAAAGTTCATTGTCTAAAGAGAATATTAGTTCAGAGGAGACTGAAGTTTGTTGAGTTCTTGAGTCCAGAGCTCATACTCACAATGTTGAAGAAGCACTGACATGCATCTATAGCGTTCAGAAGCTCATATGCGTGATCCTACAGACACAAGAGAGAGAATTAGAGAGAGTGAGAGGACGAGTGGTGAAGAGAGAGGCAGAGAGAGATGGAGAGAGAGTAAGAAAGATAGAAAGAAAGAGAGAGTAATAGTTGAAGGGAGAAAGAATAGTCGGCGGTGGAACAATTTACCTATTCCTGTGAGAAAGTCTGCAACCTACTCAACGTTTAAAAAAAGCACTAAAACTGAGCTCTTTCACCAGCACCTTAACACTGATTAAACAAATAAATAATAATTTTTTTATCTTTGTCTTGTGTTCACTGACCGTCATGCTGTTACGTCTAGTAAGTTTTTATATAGGCTGTGATATATACCTACTGTAGCCTATTGTAGACAAATTGCTTACATGCTTTTTGTAAGTCGCTTTGGATAAAAGCATTTGCCAAATGACTGTAAAGTAAAGTGAAGAAAGAGGCACAGACAGACAGACAGACAGAGAGAAAAAGACAGAGACAAAGAGAGAGAGGAGATAAAGAAGAGAAATAAAAATACAAAAGACGAAAATTAGATTTGACTAAAACTCTCACCCTGAACTCTAGGACATCGATAAAGGACTCGTAGAAGTTGTGGAGACTTTCCAGCACGACAGACTTCTGCTTCTGAATGCCGCTGAGGTGTTGCTGTGATGGAGACGGGAAGATGTTAGAGCACAAGCATTCAAACTGGCCATATGAACACCTGAAACTCACACTGCCGCTCCTGAAGTCAATGCTGGGAAACTTCCTATTGATGTATTTGATGGCCGTCTCCATGCTCTTCTCGCTGAAGAAGGGCGGTCTGCTCTTGGGGTCCGCCCAAACCTACCACACACACAATCACTGAGACACACTGGTCTGCTCCTTTCAGCTGAGTTCATACCAGGTCAACATAACTTAGGTCAACCTAACTTTAACTGATGTTCTTAAATCAAACTCATCAGAAACACAAGACCTCCACATAAATTCTGTGAACATTTGGCAATTCCCCAAAGCAGACTGCTTAACACTGGATTTCTCCTTTTCCATAGAATCAGTTCTTCATTTGACGAAGGCAGTAAAAGTTACCAGGATTCTACAGAAAAGTACGACTCAACTTTCAGACAGTTTGACTGAACACCTGAGAATCTCTGCCGACATATTACCACACATTTCGGGGATGATAACCTGAATTGGATCATTAAAGGAACCTTCAGCCCTGGAGATCAGCCTCCTGTGTTCATCACTGTCTGTCCTCACACAGGAAGTGCAGACTGCTGGTAATGTGGGTTTCTGCTCATTTCCTGTCTGCACTTCCTCCTTCTAAACAAGCTTTCTTCACACAACATCACAGAATGACAGATACAACACTTAAGATCAATGTCGATTTAAATTTTCAAAAACTCACCGGAATGAATAGAAATAAAACATGTGAGAGATTTTACAAAACAGGTTGTGGTGTTCAGCTTAGCTAGCGTTTTGAGTGAAGATGCTAGTTCAGTGTGGGTTAGGTGGTCTGTCTCACCCTTCTTATGTAGCTGATCCGCACAAGCACTGCTGCGCCTCGCTCCTTCAGGATCAGTAGCTTCTCCGCCAGCTTGAACTGGGAGGCCATGACTGCGTCTGCAGCGCCTTGAAGAGAAGTGAAAAGGTCTAGAAGAGAGGGTGGGGCATTAACTGTGACACGCGACATGTACACTCACCCAGTCATTCACACTGCTTCCTCCGATGTCTCTCACGACTACAGAAACCATAACAGGCACAAGCTTGTTGGTGAAAATGTTCCTGAGCTGTTTCATGGTGTCCCCCAAAGGTCAGCGCTTGGACCACTGGTTTTCGGTACCACCCTGAAATGTTTAGTTTCACCCCTGTGCGTTTGAGTTTCCTCCAGGTCTCCGGTTTTCTCCCACAGTGCAAAAACGTGCTTTCAGGAGAGTTGGAGTCTGGAGTCACCTGGTTTGAGAGAGAGTGTAAATGTGTGTCTGGGTGTCCTGCTCTGTGATTGGTCGCCACTAATGCAGTGTGTGTGTGTGTGTGTGTGTGTGTATGCACGTGTGTGAGAGAGTGAGCAAGTGAGTGTTTGAAGAGATTTGCATCCTGCTACCCAGGAATAGAAAAGTGGTTCTGAAATTGGATGGTATCACTGTTTTCTTGTAGATAACTACACAAACACAACACACTTTTCAAAAACCGACAGTGAAAGGTCAAACAAGTCCAACACATATTTTACAACTGTGATTAAAATTTTTGAACTGATATGACACTTGTTGTTGTGAAACCTACTGGACCAGGATTCAAACTGGCAACCTCTGAGACACACGTCCAATGGATGACTTTTGATATCCAGCTAAATTTGTGGTCTTCTGACATAAAGATTCAGAAACAGTAAATGAGGTTCCACAAACTGTGGGGAACCTTGGCTTTTGTAAAAATAAAATAAATAAATAATAATAATTAAAAAAATAATAATAATAAAAGGCCGGAGCGCAAGATTTAATTTTTTATCTTCTTAATTTCGAAAATATTAGCAGAGAAACGTTTTAAACTGAAGTGGGGCGGCGTAATAGAACCGTGACATCATCAGTGACGTTTCACGTCAGTCTTTTAATTAGGGTCAGAATGATGGGAAATGGAACTTTAATACCGCCCTCTAGCGATGGTCGGGGGGTCACAAAGAAATATTTGAAAGTGTGTTGCGAAAAAAAATGTCGTTAAAGTACGTATTCGTTAGAAACAAAATGTCGCACATTTTAGGAAACGGAGTAGAGAAACGGATGCATGGGATCAAGTTAGTGCCAAAAAGATTCGCGCGCGAGAAACCTCGAATGGAACGAGCGCAACTCGAATTGAGAGAGCTAAGATGCGAATTGAGCGCGTGCACTAAATTGATCGAGGTTTCTCGCGCGCGAATCTTTTTGGCACTAAATCGATCCCATACAGATGGGGTTAAAGAGACAGATGGGGAAAGTGGGAGTGAAAGGAAGGGTGTGTGGAGGTGTATGTGTGCGAGAGAGAGGATGAGGGAGGGAGGGGAGAGAAACTTTAGTCGACTGCCACGTCACACAGAGCTGCAGCCCGCGTAAAGACTTCCACAAAAGTTTGCCTTCAACTAAGGCGCTCAACTAACTGATGAGGTGGTGAGTGTTGGAGACAGGTAGGTTCAGGTCAGTTTTCAGAAAGATCCGGCACGCGAGGGCGCGCGCACATCAGCTGTGGGTTATTTATAGACAATTAATTGCGCGCTAGTGTTCTGATCAAAAAGGACGCGCGCGTTGTCATGGTGACGGATTGGCGCGCACTCCCCGCGCTTGGCTCTTGTGTACACCCGGCTGTAACAGTGGCATCATGGGTAAGTGTTGTGTTCTCCTTTACCGCTTTAAACACGATGCGAAATTAGCACAGCTAGCACAATACACATGTTTTAAAAACAGTAAAACTGACGTCCACATTTCAGCGGTTAAAATAAGCTACCGGAGTTTTATAGTTGTAGAATATACCTGTAGAAAATGCACATCGCAAAAGTTTAATTATTAATCAAACATTCAGAATTGTAGTGGCCATTGTTAAACAAGTGACAATTAGGTAAATGAAGTCATTGCCATCTAAATTAGAGCAACTTTTGAATGCAATGTTGTGAATAAAAAGAGACAATAAACTAGAGAACAAAAAGAAAACAATCACAGAAATGCTAACAATGTAAATAGTTAACTTGTGTGTTTCCAGCTGTCTTGGTGCTGGTGCTCACCGCCGTGGCCTCGTCTCTGGGTGGCGTGGTCTTCGGGTACGAGCTGGGTGTAATATCAGGAGCTCTGCCGGCGCTCCGGACGCTCTTTGGTCTGGACTGTGTGGGTCAGGAGGCCGTGGTCAGCGCTCTGCTGGCGGGATCCCTGACGGCCTCTCTGACCGGGGGCTGGCTGATCGACCGCCACAGCAGGAGGATGGTGATTTTAGTGAGCAGCCTCCTGGTTCTCGGGGGCTCTGCGATGCTGAGCGCCACTGGTTCCTTGTGGGGGCTGCTGGTGGGAAGAGGCATTGTTGGTTTCGCCATGAGCATCTCGTCCACCAGCTGCTGCATCTTCGTATCCGAGACGGCGGCTCCTGAGCGCCGAGGCTCTATGGTGACACTTCATGAGCTCGGCATCACCTGTGGGTTCTTGTTGGCCTACGTGGTCAACTTTGTCTTCCAAACCTTACCTGACGGTTGGAGATACATGTTTGGATTCGCAGCGCTGCCGTGCTTTTTGCAGCTGGTGTCTGTCGCGTTACTGCCCAAGCAGCCGAACTCAACATCAGAGAGTCCTCACACGGAGCAACAAAGCTTCTTTTACCTCTTCCAGAGCAAAGACAACATGTGCAGGAGGACATTCCTGGGCTTGAGCCTGGTCCTCGGCCAGCAGTTCTCCGGTCAGCCGAATGTTCTGCTCTATGCCTCCACCGTCCTGCACTCGCTAGGCTTTCGTAGTGAAGTGTCTGCGGTCCAGGGCTCGGTGGGTCTGGGGGTGGTGAAGGTTCTGGCCACTCTGCTGGCAGCGGGGTGTGCGGACAGGGTGGGCCGCAGGGCTCTGCTGATGGCCGGATGCTCTGTGATGGCTGTAGCACTGATGCTCATGGGCTTGCTGATGGCACCGTCCATGATGGAGACATCGGCTCTGCGCTGTTCTTCACAGCCACTCAACGCTTCTCATGCTTATGAAACACCTCCAGGAGGAGAGACTGAGAAGTGGCTGGTTTTCCTCTGTCTGATGGTCGTCGTCTGCACTTTCTCCATCAGCTTTGGTCCAAGTGAGTGTTTGAAAATCTGCTGAGACTATAAACTCCCGATTTTAGAACCACTCAACATCTGACTAGAATGAGATGTACGACGCTTGCTTGTACCGCTGACGTGAACTTGATTTTGGCAGTGACGTGGCTGGTGCTGAGTGAGATCTTTCCAGCTGAAGTGAGAGGACGAGCCTTTTCTTTCATCAACTTCTTCAACGTGACAGCAAATCTCATAGTAACATCCACTTTCCTAAACGTAGCAGGTACATATAACAAAGCATCATTTCCGTGTCTTCTGTGGATGGCTGACTGACAGGAGTTTCTCTTCTGCTTCAGAGCGCATCGGTCTGACCGGAATCTTCCTCATGCAGGGAGCTGCAGGAGTCGCCTCACTCTTTTTTATCTTCTTCACTTTGCCGGAGACTAAAGGAAAGTCTCTCCAGGAAATCGACCAGGAGCTGTCAAACTCACGGTCAGAATTTTCTGTAATCATTGTGCGGTATTTAGAAAAAATAAATATAAACACTAGTAGGATTTCAGCATACCAACATATGCTGCATACCAAAAATAGGGTGAGTTTTCAGGGATTGTGTTGCGTTTAGACGTGCAGAACTGAAACTCGTTTAAATAGAATTAACAGCGTGATCTACAAGCAGAAGCTCGTTTTCAACTTGATTCTAAACGCAGGTGAATTATTAAGCCTAGAGAGGTTTGTAACACACATTGGCCTAATAATCACGGTTTATGCTTGTAGGTTTGTCCAGGCCACAGGAATCTGCAGCACTTTCAGGAAAAGCTGCCGCTCTCCACGCTATCACCGACTACGCTTGGAGAGTTTGGTCGAGTGACATCACGACTGCGGCTGTAGCTATTTGTTATTATTATTTCAATAAACTGTGACCATTAGACCGTCTCCCTTGCAAAAGTCTCAATGCACATAATATCTTTAAATGTCAAAAAAAAGCCTGGTTGAAAAAGTAAAAAAAAAAACATAATTAAATCAGATAAACCAGTGTGTGACTGACGTTAGAATATAAACTGTGCAGCGCTTCACTTTAGAATCAGGACGGAAGAATCAAAGTACAGCTCATCTTACATAAACCAACTGCTTTAATCATACCGTGACATCGAGTCGCTCAGATGGGACCGCGAGACCGTTTGAATTAAACAATTCTGACCTTTGACCCCAAAGCAATCCACCCTAAAAACATAAGTCGTAATATTCCAACCACGGAGTTTGTCAGATGATGGCACAGATTCTTTTTCACTTCTCAAATGAGGGCACAAATTACACTCCATAAGATCATTCAGTATTATTATTTTGTTTTGTTTTTTTTTTACAATTTGCATGTATAACAAATAAACATTTAAAAAAAGATTGGTATGATGTACAGTATTCGGCTGTGCACACCACTACATCCATGGATTCTGTCCAATGGGAGCTCCCGGGGCAGAGCTGCTGATGGGCTGCTGCAGCTTGGGGGCGTGGCCATGTCCAGGAGGAACTCTCATGAGTCCAGGAGGAGTGACGGTGTGCTCTGAATGGAGGCGGAGCGAGGGGTTGTGGGGGCGGAGCGAGCGAATGGAGGGGGAGGCGGAGCTCAGTTGCTGTAGATCTGGCCCTCGGGCGGCTGCGGCAGCTTCATGTTTTCCTTGCACATCATGAGCCGCCGCAGCTCCTGCAGCACCACACGGATGCTGTACGAGTTTTGCCACTTGGCCAGAGATGAGACGGCTCTCATGTCCACCTAAACACAGACCAGAGGGTCATCACACCTCAGTGACACTTCCCTCCCCCCCTTGTCTTTCATATAGACTAAAGCATTCTAATGACGGAGTTCCAAACAACATGTAAGAGGATTCCCACTGCCAACACATGACGTCTGGTGATCCCCATCACAACACTAACATAGTAGAGTTGCATAATAACTGCTTTTATTGTTGGAAGTTTAATACTGTGTTTAAATGCGGCTTGAAGCACAAAACTGACCCCAACAAATAAAGTTCTTCTACAGATCTGCTTCATGACGGTGGAATTTATGCCTGTGACTCTACCTGAGGACGGGAACGTTTAATGCTGCGGATGAAACAAAAGTGTTTATGTGAATCATTTAACGTGCCTATATTAGGTCTCTATTCATCACAGTACTCGCTGTCGTTTTTAGCTGTGCAGCTAATCACAGCGGCTGCACTGTGTGAGCGATGCTAAGAAAAGTGTATCGCATAATAACTCCAACATTCTGTGATATTTTTTGTAATATTGCTATATCTTTTTCGTTACTTTTACTAGTTTTATCATTTTAATGCTTTAATTAATCTCACCATTTGGGATTTTCATGATCGGTTCTGGTTTATGAAGTAAAACCAAATATTGTGTAGTATGGAGTTGGCTAAAGTCATATAAATATTCTATATTTTTACTAAAGCAGGTGATTAGCATCTCAACCAGTACCAGCAGAATTAATGCACGGTTTAATGGAGCAGCAGAGTAACTTACCACACCATTGGAGTTGTGAACACCGTTTAAGTTGATTTTTGTCACAAAGCGAACATAAGGAGGCGTCTCTGGATATCTGGGCCCACACTCCACTCGCAGACTGTACATGCGATTCTCGTAGATGGTCTGAGGAGAGAAAGCCGTGTGAGACATGCTGTGCTCGACCACAGGAAGAGCATTTCACACGCAGCAGAGACGATTTGATGTGCAGGTTTATTTTACACTAGTTTAGAATCAGATGTCTGACACGCTAACGTTTCCCCTCTCTGTGTCTTTTTCCTGTTCTTCCTTTCCATCTCTCTTTCTCTTCTATTTGGAGGCTTCTATCTTCTCACTGATCAGCTAATGTTTCAGCTGTAAGGGAAACATGTGCGTGTGAAGTTTACTACAGATCACATCACCCCATCAACAGTTCTGAAATATTTCAAAGCCAATTCTGTCCGAACCCTTAACAACAACAGTTTCACATGAAAAAAACATTTTATGATTAAACACTAAATCTAAACATCTGAAGTGATTATTTAAAACAAAAAAGTTCAAAATTCAGCTTGTCCAAATCACACAAAAAATGACCGATTGATTCTTTGACACTGATAGTTGAACTGCTGTGACTTGGTCAGAGGAAGCAAGCGACACTGACCCTCGGCGGTCCGATGATCATGCCTCTCCAGCGGGTGAGGGTCATGTCCTCGTCGTCCTCCAGACCCCAGCTCACTGTCCCATCACCAACGCCCTTCTGACCCTCCTCCAACTCCTCCAGCAGCCGGAAGTTACGGGGAACCTTCACGCCTGCCAACACACACACTGGTAAGAGTCTGTGACATAAACAACCGCATAATTCAGATGCTCGTGGAAATCAAATCGGGAATCTGACAGTGAATGATATCTCCAGAACTTGAGGAGTGAAAAATAACTATATTCAGGAGCATATTGTTAAAGTATAATGCATCGGTGGATCAACTGTCCACCATGTGTAACTCGAAAAATACCACCAAAACGTGTTTCATGCAAGTTACACCAACAGACGCTCCATCACTGACCGAGCACAAGCAGTGTGCTCCGTCATTCTGCCTTGACTCTCACGAGCCATGATGTCACTTCTTAATTTCAGTTCTGCCCTCCAACGGCAACCTGCAGATCTCGTCTTAAACACTGGTGTGCCACAGGGAAGTGTGCTGAGCCCAATTCTTTATTCCCTTTTCACTCACGACTGCAGACGTGCACATCGATCTAACTACATTGTCCACAATCTAGTTTGCTGATGACCTCAGAGAGAATGCCCTGATCTTGCCCGGCCCCTGAGATCTTGTTGCCTGGAGCTCTTATTATTGGTATTAATGGCCCGGAGATATAATGTGCTGGTAACACGCAAACTACAAATCCCACAATGCAGTGCTTTAGCTGGATGCCTTGTGTAAATTATAATTAAACAGTTTGTAACAATTACCTAAAAGCACATTATAAATAATTTTCCATTCATTTTTTGCAGCATTTTCATATTTCTAGCTTGACAGGATTTATTCTGGAAGAATAATTCGAAATGTTATTCACATTTTGTGTTCAAAACGGATTTGTAATGGAGTTTAAGCGTGTTAAATGACTGTTTGTCTTGTTCGGCTTTCAATTCAAAGTGTGCTTTGACTATCAGCCACATTGAGATCGAGTTTGACATCGAAGTGTGGATCAGTGGAAAACAAGGAAGAACCACGACCACTCACCCTACACTGATGGAACTGAAGTTTAACGTGAGACTTGGTGATTAGTTCTCAAATTCTCTCTGTGGATCATTCTTGCTCACCCAACATATCCATGCTCCAGGTTAGTCATGCTCAAGTGTCTTCTACCTTGGGAAAACAAGGTAAGCAGATGCGTCTCCCTGAATCTTGTCATTGAAACGCATCACAGTGTGGAACGGCACAATGCCAAATCTGCCATCTCTCATCCGTCTACTACTAGTACTTAACTTGTTTAGATGCTAACTGCATTACCGTACTTGCACTCTGCTTGATGACAATAATGTTAAACATAATCTAATCCTAAAAACAGCATCAGTCATCAACAGTAGTTTGCCCCTCAAACGCCACCATCTTTCTGCTTTTGAACAGACAAACAACAATCAACTGTGTTTCTCATCGTTCAGACACTGTATCTGAACAACAGCAGCTTGTTGTACAGTAAATACAACACAGCAAATACAATACAACACACACCTCAAGAATCCATTAATTCTGCCATTTCCAGAAAACCTAATGCAACGTCACCTACAAGTGGCTTGTTTAGTTAAATGCCAAAAAATATTGGCATATTCACAATAAACAAATCCATTATCTAATGCTTTATCAGCAAACCTGTAATTATGCAGACAACACAGCCTGTTCTGGTCAATGTCTGTTATAAACGAGCCCATTATATGTTTAATCGTGTTCCACATAACACAGATGTTCTATTCTATTGGATTGATATTTAGTAGCAGGGTATTTGAGTTAAGGGTATTTGAGTACAGTCAACTTGTCACGTTCAAAGAACCAGTGTGAGATTAATGTCATGTTATCTTGCTGGAAGTAGCCATCAGAATATGTGAACACTGGGGTCATAAAGGTATGAACACATCCGGCAACAATATTCGGGTGGGCTTTGACATTGACCCGAGACTTAACTGGTACTAATGGGCCTGCAGTAATCTCAATTCCATCCCTCGCAATCTTGATCCAGCATTTATACGATTCAGCCAAACTCCTGTGATCTTGAGGTAACACACACTGTAGTGTTTCTATGGGATCAAATTAGTGCCAAAAAGAGAACCGGGTTTGCGCAGCACGTTTTGCACCTGTGTGTGTTCACGCTTGCGTGCAAATTGCTTTACGTCATTTTTGACTCCTTGCTCCGATTGGTAAAAGCAGATCAATCACAAAGCAGATCCTTCTCCGTCCCCGCCCATCACGACAGGTCCTAAAGCCAAAGTTGGTTGAAAGATTTTGCAGATATAAAAAGGGTTATAAAAGATTCTTTACATCATTACTTTTACATTACATACTTTTCCTTACATTTCTTTAAATTTAAACCAGAGTATGTGTTATACTATTAGTAGCATGTTCAGGGTTAAATCTATAAATAAAAAAAAATTCCAAATTGTGAAAGAATTGTGATCTTTATGCTATAAAAAAAAATCTCATGTTTATCCTGAATCGTGAGGCTCTCATCAGTAGTGTGCCAAAAACATATTTCCCACACCACCACTAGACTGAACCGCAGGATGGATCCAGGTTGGATGCTTTGCTTTCCTGTTGTTGACGTGAAACATTTTTGTGTCACCATCGAATAGTTGTAATAGAAATCAAAAAACACCAGACATCGGACCTAATGTATAATTGTGGCGAGCCCTCTGTGGACTGTAGCCTCAGTATCCTGTTCTTAGCTGACATGGGTGGCACCCTGTGTGGTCTTCTGCTACTGCAGCCCATCAACCTCAAGGTTCAATATGTTCAGAGATGCTTTTGATTATACCCCAGTTACAACAAGTGGCAAATTACTGTTGCCTTTCTACCAACCAGCTCAACCCAAACAGGCCATTCTCTTTTGACCTCCAACAAGGCACTTGTGCTCACAGAACAACCGGTCATTGGTGGTACGTGAAAATGACAGTAGATTCGCATCTTGTGAAATACTTAGATCACACCGTACGCCACCAACAAACATGGCATAATCAAAGTCACTCAAATCTTCTTGTTGCCTCGTTCTGCTCAGAAATGCAGAGATCATCTTGACAAAGTCAGAAAGGCATTGAGCTGCGCTCTATTGTGATTGGCTGATTTTGCATTGCTGATCAGTTGGACAGGTGTACTTAATAAAGTGGCTGGTGATTATATATTAAAAGTTCCTATTCAGCAAACGGACATAAAGCACAGGTCTTACTTCACACATATCTAGGTGAAAAACAAACCTGCGATGAATATGTCAGTCTGAATGTGTTAAAAGCACAGGTGACCTCAAAATATGCAGAAATAAATGCAGATGAAATGTTTATATGGTTGAGACGCAAACATGCAGGAATTATGACATTCACTTCAGCAAATTCTTCAAATTTGTGAAATAACGAGGAAGACTATGTGATCTGCTCCTCGGCTTCAAACTGGATGTAAATCACGCGCTTTCATGGCGGTTTCCCGGTCCGGGAGTAAGTCGTATGGGTTTGGTCTCCGGTTCGACGAGTTCGGGAGTGTTTGTGGTGTTTTTTGCTCGGCTATTGTGTCGTTTCTCTGTCGTGACGCTGCATTTCATTTAGCTTCACGGCTAACCAGCGCAACACACCGATTGAGAGCGAACCACAACGGCTTTTTATCCGATGAGCCGCGGAAGGTGTGATTTAGTCGCACGATATTTAAAACTGAGCCGAATGAGGGACTCAATCCACAAATAAACCCGACAATAGTACGGCTTTGACGGGCTAGTGCTCTGGAAACACACCCACACAGACACTGACACCATAAACACGGATATAAGACGGTGGAGGGTTTTAAATGGCACTTGAGTGACGAAAAGGCTCAACGCAAGTATTACAATAAACACAAAAGTGATCGTAATAAATTATAACTGTAGTTTTTGGTAAATTTACCTGATCCGGCGGCGGCCGCCATCTTGTTGCTCAGCAGCGGGGACGCGCCAACAGTGAACAATCACCTCATGAATTATTCATGAACGTATCAGCACGCGCTTTTGTTCAAGTTATTTGTTAATACTCTTAGAGATATGTATACTAAGTATTACCTGTTTTGTTGTGCAAAATATTTTCTATTAACAAATACTAATAAACGATATTTCAATGAAGAAATGAGAATTTTTACTTTGGCAATACAATTTTATTTGGTATAAAATAAAATACCTGGTATTTTACCAGGTTATTGTGCTGGAAATCACATCTCTCAATCTAATGAAATTTAAAATTAACTTGTGATAATACATCTCTTTAAACAAATATTTATGATACAAATTAAAATTCAAAGACATACAAAAAAAATAATTGATACAAGATGGATGACAAATAGCTTTCTGTATAGAATCGTTAGATTTAGAATTTTACCTACTAAATTAGCTATAATACCTCCATAAAACAATATACACAAATCCAAGCTGAAAAGCAAGAGGACAGGAATGTCTTCCATGGAACATGTCAGTTCTTGCGGGATGTCGGGAGATTCTGAGTGATTATACAACCATGATCAGGTACATGTTTAAATTTTTAAACATTAACAGATTTACGGTATTTCAAAGCATGAACTTAAAACATGATTTAATAACATCTGTATGATTAGAGTAAAATTAATTGAGGAAGTCAGGTCAGAAATAAAAGATTGTGTCAATAGGCAAAGATGTTGCTGATGAAGTCTCTGAAGCGCCTGGCGTATTGTTCAGGATTGACAGTAGAGATCTCAGCACCAGCCTTGAAAGAAATGAAAAAAAAAAGAAGAACAGTTCAGGAGATTGTGAAATATCTGACAGTGAGGAGTCAGCACAGGTCTTACTCCATGCTTGACGGTTTTTGCGGCATGAGCTGCTTTCTTCCTGCTGTCGTACTGCGTCAGAATGTCTATGATACCCATGAAGTATATTTCTCTGTGTGGGTCACCTGAAGATCAAATGATACCACTATAGATAATTCCTATAAAAATCACTCATATCTGGGTGAATTCCAATGTGTTTTAAATGATTATTACACCTTTACACTTCTAATAAACAACTTCCTATTTTTTTTTATAAAATCCATATTGTGAAGTCAGCGTATTCGCGTGAGTTTAAGTATTGACTCACCCTCCACACTCTTTATGGCATACACATCGATATAAGGGTTAAATTCGCCTGGGCCGAGAAATTTGCCAGAGTTCATGAATCCTGTGATGCCGTGAGGAGACGTGCCAGCAAAACAGGACGCATCAGCCTCCAGATCGTCCTCCTCTTCACATGAAGAGTCCTTCAGTTCATCCTCTTCCCCGTGCTCAGCCCTGGAGACGTCATGAATGCCAAGCAGGACACTGTAGTCCATAATCTTCAAACGCATCAGAAACTGAACACAGACGCACAATGTTTTTATGGAAAGACCATAAGAAAAACAGGTTGTGCGCAATGTATATGCTCTACGATTGGTCTATAAAATCAATAATTTAATCAGTTTATTATGAAATGATAAAGAATCACTGCTCTTACCTCCACATCTCTGTTGAGCGTATCTAAGAACTTTTCTTTCTCGTCTTCACTGATATAAACTCGCTGTGTGTTGTTTCTGAAGTCCATGTCTTTAAAGGTGGGAAGATCTTTCTCCTGTTTTAATATGATCAACAATAAAACAAACAAACAAAAAAACATTCTTATGCCTTCAGTGTTTCCACAAATGTATGAAAATGCATAATTATAAGAAATCATGTAAATGAGTTACAGAGTCAGTTATACCTTTTCTTTATCACTTGCCTCGCGAGAAACCAACGATCCCTACAATGGAGCACAATCTCATTTTGATTTATTCAGACAACCACTGACACCATCTTTCCGTTATTACAGATAAAATTACAGATAAACGTTCACATTAAAAACAAGGGCACCACAGTCTCATAACCACTCATTGTGATTTAACCAAAATATCACTTTCATTTCACACTAACTTTTAACTCCACTAGTGTAAAACCCTTAATTTGTAATTTGAAACATTTCCAAGGTAGTTAGTCATGTGATGACGCACCTTCAGCTCGTATTTGAGATGTATGCTTAGACGGTGACTGAACATGTTCCTAGACACAAGCAGGTATGAATCTTCACCCTCCACGCTGATGCGGTACATTCCCAGGAAGTGTGGCAGGAGCGTGACGCCATGACATGTCACCACGTGCTGAGGAAACATAACTTACTCATGTTCCACACTATAGTAAGAGTGAGAAACTAGAAAATGTTTGTGTGTTAATCCAAATGGGAGAGAATAGAAGTTAGAGTAAATAAAAGAGATTGACTGACGGAGTGATACTCAGTTCCTGATAAAGAACGCTTGAGGTTGTGAGAATCATTATGCAATAAAGAATCTTTCCTCTAGGAGGCACTCCAAACATTCAAACCTGAGTGAATAAGTGATCTATACCTGATGGTACTCGGACAGAATGCCGTGCAAACCCTCCACCTCCTCGCTGCAGATCTGCTTGATCACCAGTGTGCGATCGTGAGACAGAGCAAACAGTCTAGCCTCTCGACTGCTGCTGTCCTTCAGAAGAGCTCGACGCGTCAACGACACCTGAACATTATAAGTACACACAGAAGAAATGCACACACTCACACTCGCTTGCTGTCTGAAATGCCTCACTCTTGCTTCTAGCATCTGAATCTTCAACACACTCTTCAAGTTCAAGCTCAGTGCATTTGTAAGGCACTTTTCGGACTCTCTTTGTGTGCTTTATGTCCATAATGCTGAAATCTGTATTAATTTGTGTCAATTGAATTGATTGTAATTTTGCAATTACAAAAAAAATATTTATTACACACACGTTTATAATCTAACACAGAGTCTGTTATACGAGTCATTGAAATTATTGTGTGGATATGAAGTATAAGAAGTACGGGCAAACGCATTGAAAATCATGTAAATTCTAGAAGACTGTGGTCCAGCGTACAGGAAACTTAGATTGTATTTTACAACGCTTCTTTAGTGTTTCACGTGATCAACTGAGAAGAAACACAGCAAAACAAGCCTCATGCAAACATCAAGCAAAGAATGTTCCAGTCAAATGTACACGTGGCTGACGCACAATCACGCATTATGTTGTTCATGCAAATACATCCAGTCGAATGCCTTTTAATTCATTTAACACTCTCACACTCATTCATACATACAATACTACACTGCAACACACACACACACACACACACACACACACACACACACACACACACACAAACACACACACACACACACACACACACACACACACACACACACACACACACACACACACACACATACACACACAAACCTTTTTGTGGACGATTGTACCTGATACTCCTGATCTTCCACTCCAAAACGTTCCCTCAGGTTCCGGAAGACCAGTGGACAATATTCCTTAAACTTAAAGTGACCCGGGAGGTTTTCTCTAAAGTTGCAGATCATAAAACATGTGTCACATTAGTGAACTCTGACCTCACCAACAGCTTCAATCCAACAACACAAGCTACAAGAATACCAGAGAAGATTAAGGGTTTTACTACATTTTCGGCAACACAGTGTTTCAAGAAACACACTGGGCTTGCAGAATTCCTACTGGAATTCAAACCCTCCACCTCTACTGTTACAAACAAAGGCATGCAAAGATTGAGATACAGGAAAGCCTTGATTGATCAGACATACTTGTTGAAAAAGTGATTGCTGACTTTCATCTTACTGCTGGATTTGAAGTCGTCAGGAAGCAGCATGACTGGCATCAGCACCTGAGCCAGATCCGTGATCTGAGTAGACAAGACAACACAGTTCAACAGAGCTAAACGCAACACACCAATAGGAAACTCAACACAGCTAAACATAACACGGCTAATTACAACACAGCACAACATCATAAAACATCTTAGCACAATACTACACAACACAGCTAAACACAATATTACACAATACAGCACAATACACACAGCTCAACACACCACACTCTCCTTGTCAAGACGATAAGACGCACCGTGTGACTGACGCCCCACATGAAGACGCTCATCACCGGGTCACTCGCCCGGAATACCGCAACGTTCTGATGCACAAAGTGTCTCTTCTTGCTTTTGGTACGTGAAAGTCTTCGGCCGGAAAAGGAACGTGTCGCAGGGTTCCCTGGAGAAGACATCAAAACTGTTCCGATGGAGTCGATGGTTGCAATTAAGCCACCCTGAAAGAGAGAGAGAGAGAGAGAGAGAGAGGGGGAGATAGGGAGAGAGAGAGAGAGAGAGAGAGAGAGGGAGGGAAGGAGGGAGGGAGAGAGCGTGCATGTGGGAGTGCGTTCGTTCGTTCTTGTGAACTTTTATGCGTGTGTGTTTATATGAGGGTAATGTTGTTGTTGTTGTTGTTGTTGTGTGTGTGTGTGTGTGTGTGTGTGTGTGTGTGTGTGCGTGCGTGCGTGCGTGCGTGCGTGTGTGGAGATCTTCTGTGTGCCTGCGTACGCGCGCGTGTGTGTGTGTGACGAGCTGTAAACTCTTACACTTTAACACAATATGAGCAATAAACGTCTCCAACGTCACTGACCCAGAAAAGGTCCAAATAAAGTTCAAAACATTTCAATCTCAATACGATAAGATAGCATGCTGTCAGGAAAACACAATTAACACAAAAGCGAAATGCAAGCACAAGTGATAAGTCAAAACACGTCACAAGTGAACTTGTGAAATGAACGTCTCAGCCAGTTTTATTTATTTATTTATTAGAAAATAAAAACAATTAACATGTTTAACAACTATGACTGTGCATGCTTCATCACAGTGTCCATTTGAAAACAAATTTACATTATGCTATAAAAACAATATTAACAAAGATTAACACGGATTGTGCCTGATTCATACCCATAATTCTGAAAGACATACAGTATTAAGGATAATAAGACAGAAAAAAGGACAGTAAAATTTTTCTCCATCATTCTATCTCCTTTAGTCACAGGAGACTCCCCCATCTACTCTTTTTCTAGAAGAAACTCTCGCTCCATTCTCGTCCACACACCAGCAGCGACCTCTCTGTGATCCATGTGATGAATGACACTAAAATAAACAGCAAACAAAAAAACATGCATGATAGTTATTAAATCGTTTTTTTTATATATATAAAAGATTTGTTTAGAAATATGGTATAATATTGTATACCTAAAATTGAATAATTGAACTAATTAAAGTTATATTCCAAATACATATTTTTAAAAATCCATAGAAGAGGAACACCTACCTGTCTCTTCCGGAAAGATCCACGTTTGTCACAATTGGGAATGTAAATATGATGAAGAGAGTGGTAAAGCTTCATATGCACACTGTGAAGAACCGTGTGCAGAAGTTTACGACATGGTCCCTGCGACACACAGAGTGTTAAACTCACTGCTGTCAGATCGCTTACACTGATTCTTTCATACTTTTAGGACTCAGAGTGTTAAACTCACTGCTGTCAGATCAGTTACACTCATTATTTCACACTTTTAGCACTCAGAAAGTTAAACTTACCCTTCTCACATCAGATTCACACTAACCCATTCACCATCACAGTGTTAAACTCACTGTCCTCAAATCAGTCACACACAGCTTTAAACTCACTAATTCTTCCTGCTGTTCAGTGCTCTCTGCAGCAGAGGGTTCTGAAAAACAGAACATTTTATTACAATTAAACAATAGAGATCACATAATAGTTACAGTTCACATTTTACCCTTGTATATATCAGACTCTATTGGTGTTTCTCAATATATTTATTTGACCCGTCTAACTGGTCTGTCTCCCATTCTTTCTCTGTTTTGTGTAGAACATGTTTGTGACATGTTTCGTACCTGTGAATGAGAGAGTAGGTGGTTCAGTGACGAGGCTCTTTGTGTGTTTGCAGACTCCTCGTCCCTGCAGCAGAGCCTGTAGGGGTCCCGGGACCCCGCGTGGAGGGACACAGCGCAGCCCTTGCGCACATGGGATTGTGTAGACCCCACAAGCTTCGTCCATTGCCAGAAGAGGCCGAATCTTGTCTTCTGACCTGTGACAAGGCCTCCTGGATCCCAGAACCTCTGAACCACAGCTCCACTTGTTGAGCAGGACCAAAAGCAAAAGAGCCCGAAGAGCATGTAGAGAAACCATCTTTACTGAGAGTATCTACCAAGGAAAACCTACAGGCTGTAAGAAAGGTCAGGGGGCGAAACCTGGAGGAGAAATGGACTGGTGGAGACACAGGGGCCTTTTTTAAAGAAGTGAGACACTGAGCTAGACGTCAGCAAGCAGGAGGAGTTCAGCTCCAGCATCCCTCCCATCTCTGCCCAGAAGAACAAGCTCCTCTAGGTCCCTGTGTGTGAATCTGTTCCTAGATTTGGTCTAAAATACAGAGAACTTCCCATGAAAGAGTCTGTGAACTGTGCCCGTGTCTGGCTGGTTTGAAGAACACAACACACTTGTGAATCATTCAGATGAAAATCTTTGCAGAGTTTGAGACAAATCCAAGAGTTGCAGACTAGAACACAACATGATTTATCAAATTTGAATTAAATGTGCTCCAGATGACTTTTGATTCTCTGCTTTGTTATTTTTAATCTTCACTGCTCTAGAAGAAGCAGAAATGGCTCAGAACCAGCGCCTGGGGTTTTAGCTTTCACTCCATCAAACATTACAGCATCACCGACTCCAGGAAAGACTTAGTGATGATGTCATGCTTGATCTGTCACTGGGTTCCTCTGGCAGTGATGTCACCGTTAATTAAGAAACATTTCAACATCACAGGTGTCTCTGATATCCAGGGAGACCCAACAACACAGTTGAGAATCAACACAGCATTTTTCCTGATTGCTGGTACTTTTTCCACCAATGCTTCAACAGTCTTAAAGAAAAACAAGTGATTTAATGAAACTATACATTGGAATATAAGTGTCACAGTAGCACAAAGGCTGAATTCAGCACAACATTATTGATGATCATAAATGCTTTTAGGATTCATTTGCAGATTAGGTAGAAATACAACTGACAAAAACAAACAGTTGGTTCTAGCCATCAGTGATTAATATATTTCAATTTCATTTAAAAACCACTTTATGACTGTCCCAAAGTGCCAACAAGCAGTTAATTTAACTATGACCGTGACCAGTGATCAAGTATAAATGTAACAGTGGTTAGGACAGCTAAACTCTTACTGAGGATAAGAGAAACAATAAATCTAGAGAGATCCCGGCTCACTGGTGCCGATCTCTGGTCATCTAACATTAGCCCCTTTCCCACATAGCAATGGCAATAAATTGCCGAAAAATTCCTGGAACGACTTTACCGGTCTCTGGAAAGTCCTTTACCGGACTTTTCCAGCCTTTTTACCTGGAAAGGCTGTTTACACAAGCACTGCCATTCCGGCATTTTACGGGTAAAACACCATTGACACAGCGTTTTAAAAATACAGGTATTTTTGGTGACATCATTAACTGGCGACACCTTTTACACAGCTGCACCTGTGATCTCGCGAAGAGTACACACACCACCCTCGTCTGAATGTTCTGACTGGCTCAGAGCAGTCGTTGATGTCAGCGCATACTTAACTTCTGTGTTCTTCTTCCGGCAATCTTCGTTCCGCGTTCACACAGGGCAGTTTGTCGTCAATTTACCGGCAAGTTGCTACTTTATTCATTTAATTTAATAAATTAATTTTCTGGTAAGGTTTGTATGTGTGAAAGGCTTTGTGGTATTGTGGTTCCTGAGTCTTAATGAACCAGATCTCCCTCCGGATTACTCCTGAAGTAACTTCATCTTTCTCACAAACGACATAGAAGACACCCACCCATTCCCAAGCGTCCAGAGCAATGCCATCACGCTTGTGACCGGTCCAGAAGTAACATTGACTCTCACTTGAGCAGTGCAGATCAACAAAGATCTCAAGAGGGAAGTGAATATAAAAACAATATTTCATCATCAAAGACAACATTTATCAATTTAAAAGAAAAAGATATTGTGTACACGGCCATCAAAATGAGGCAGCCTTTCTAGGCAATTAATTCAATGCTTGTTATGTTACCACAGTGGTTTGTTTATATATTTGTTTTATTAAGGAAATGGGTTTTCCGTCTAAACACTTACTCGCTTATAAGTCAATCCGCTTATTAGTCGACCCCCCCAGTTCAGCTGTGAGATTGTGGTATTCTGTTTAGACCCCCTTATAAGTCGGGGGAAAGAAATGAGAGAAAAGTGAAAAGATAGAATTGAGTAGAAACCCAATTTTGTGTTTCAAATAGTCAATTCTGGTTATTTGGGGCCCATCGGAATACTAAAGCACCGGGCACGCACCCCCTTCCGAAATAAGGTGAGAAGTAACCCTTAAAATATCATCACTTTATTTTTTCACAACTTAATAAACGACCTGTTCAGATGCTCTTTTAGCCAATAGAAATGATAACATGACATTCTTGGTGGTAAAAGAAGCACAACATCAAAGTAACCCTGTTTATTTAGGTTTGTATTAATCTATTTAAGTTATTGTTATTTATGTTTAAGGTTTAATTTGTTATGGTTGCCTTATAATCCATCGTGTGAGTGTGACTCGTTCATTTGTGAAGGTCCACGCTTTTACCCTAAATAGCTGAGCTGAGCCGCGCGGCACAGCCTGCGCGAGAGAGAGAGAGCAGCATCACGAGATGTGGAGAGCTTTTGCTTGTGCTGTGCTCGCGCAGTGTTCTGAGTAAAATATTTTTTTATTTCGGTAGACCGCGCGTATAAGTCGAGCCCCCCACTTGAGTTGAGCCCGAAAATTTTAGTAAAAAAATCCTCGACTTATAGTCGAGTAAATACGGTATTTATTGTGTCCAAGCCCCATTTCAGAGTAGTCAGAACATTCCAGATTTTTGGTGCAAAATATCTATGTTTATTTTAGTAATTCTGGGTGTTACTAGCTGGTTTGTAATAAGAAATGAGCTTACTTAAAATAGAGAGGATAATGAATAAATGACAAAACTAAACAGGGGAGGTTTAATTTGTATACAGCTCTAAACAAGTAACCAGTGTCAGGGCATTAGAACCTGAAGAAGATATCAGCAAATAAACTGGCAGGAACCTTACAAAATTGTAGATAAGATGGAACCAGTGACTTACGAGATTCACCACCCAGTCAATCTGCTTTAAGCGTGGAGAAAGACACATAGCCAACCTGAAACAGCTCTGCAAATTCTCAATGTAGAATCAGAAAGACGAACAACCAGAGCTAAGAGTGCTGGAGTCAGCACCTCCAATTATTGTGTATTTGTCCCTTTAGATCCCCATACAGTATCACTGTCATGGCTGTATTATATTCCTTAGTTAATGATGTGGTTCGTCCTAAAGAAAACATCACCAAAATTTCAATGACTTCTGTAAATTGGATTAGAAATCAAAATGCCATGCAACACACTACATTAGAAAGAACTAGATAAGCCAGAGTATGTTACCACCTTAATTCTGTGTAATTATAACTATAGCAAGTGCTTTTGAACGAGGCTTCCAGCTGCTCCGTGTGTGTAATATTTGTTCCGATTTGCAAAAAATTTCACTTTGCACACATTGTCATTGTTAATACAGTATATACTACTACAAACAAAATAGCTACTTGCGCTGGCGAGAGAGCCACCGTTTTCAATTGTTTTGTCTGCCCTCAAGCACACAAGATGTAGAAACGACTGGATTGATTGACAGACAGATTGATGGACAGATGGATAGACAAATGATCAGAAAGATGAATGGATAGATGAATGGATGGTCAGAAAGAAGGAAAAATAGATGTAAGAACATGGATGGTTTGCAGATGTTTTGTCTAGTTCCACCAATTCTCCTCAGAAAAGCGGAACACGTTTTGAATTGATGGTTGAGATATTACTTCTGTTTACTCGAGGTGGAAACATCTTGCCTGGTTCTTCCACTGCTCATACACTCCACACCTCCGGATCCCGCAGATAGACGCTCACATCCTTACACAAATAAGAATTATTTGGTTTGGAGCAGTTGCTTGCGCTCTACGCGACAGCAAGAGTGACATGGTTTAACAATGGAGGTAGTGACTTCACACACTTATGGAAACTCCAAAAGCCCTCGGACATGGGAGCTTTGCATTCCTGTGTGGTTGGATCAGTGGGGAGTTCACCTCAAAGAGAAGATTCAGAGTTGCTTCAATACAGACAGGTTTGAGGAAACTCCTTAGAGACAGTTGGTGTGATCCACACTGAGAAGATCCGATGGAACACAAGCTAATAACGCATCTCCAAACACTGTGCAAGCAGGACGTGTGACGCAAGACAACCAGGCAGTGGTGTAAAGTACTTGAGTGAATGGACTTTGTACTCAAGTATTTTTGGGCACTTTGTAGTTGTACTGAGTATCAACAATATAAGCACTTTCGTACTATTCCACATTGTGAATGTGTGCCACAAGTTGCCATCTTTTTTATCACGGTTCTTTTCTTGAGTGGATGAGGAGATATCGCCATCGGCAGGGTGCTGAAGGTACTGGATGCTATTTATGAGCTAAATCATGGTTGTATTTTTCTGCACAAATGAGTTTGACTGATTTTGTTCTGCCCTTTTAAACATTGAGTTACATTTAATTTCTATACAGGGTTAGGAAATAAAATTTCATAGTTTCTTGTTTCTCATATTTCTAGGTGTCTTGAGTTATTATACTGATTGAAGAACTGTACTTAAGTAAATTCAGTCTTTTAAGACTTATAATTAAGTCTTCTTGGAACTGGTGACTTGAAAGGTATCACTTTGCTATCAAAATCTAGCAAAATTTGACCCGTTTGACTTAAATTTATGTACACACACACACACACCTACAAACACACTCTAATAACAATGACGGTCATCATTTATTCACTTTTTTCATTCATAATCGTAACCAATGAATGGTTAAATACTAATTGAGTAGAATGTACTGAAAGGAAAATATTGATATTCATTATATTGATTTTAAATCACAGTTTCCAGAACCTGGAGTAAAAATCTCATAATGTTTTCACAGTGTAAAAGAAAAGATACAGTATTACAAAAATAACAATCCCCAGTCGAATTCCCAGTTGCCTCTGTAAAAGTTATTAAAAATGTAAAGAAAAAAGACTTAAATAATCAATTGTAGAATAGAACATTGATGATAATAATAAAAAATAAAGAACATTTTATTATTTTGAGAGATATTTTTTAAGCTCTATAAAACAGACAAATATGGAGGGCTCGTGGTTATGCGTCACATTGTTCCACCTGGACTGTGGTTTTGGAGTCTTTAAACTATCGCCACCTCCTCATTGTCCTCGTCTTCATCATCATAGTAGCGGTTCCTCTTGATCATCTCCTCCACAGTGAGTTCCTCCTGGTGCGTGGATCTGCTTGTTCTAACCACTGGAGGCTCTTCTTTGGCTTCTGACTGAATGTCGATTAGCGCCGCGACGGCGGGTTCCTCAGCTTTGCTCTTCTGAGGCTCTGACGGCTTAGGTTGTTTTAAAATGGAAGGCAGCATCTGCTCTTTCTTCTCTCGACTCTCACTCTTAGGATGGTTATCGGCCTCTTTTAGTTGTCCATTGAGAATTGGCGCTTCGTTTGTCGCCTTACTCTGGCTCACTTGAATCTTTGAGCAAGGTGGTTGAAGATCCTCAAGAGAGGCTCTTCTAATGGTGGGCTTACGAGTGGATTGGTCCCGTGGTGATGGACAGGATGGAGTCAAGGGCGGAGCCACAGAGAAGGGTCGACTGCGCTCCCGGAGCGAGGAACTGCGCCGCAGACTTTTCAGTTCGGCTCTCTCTGGACTCTGTGCAGCAGGAACCTCATCCTCTGGAGGCCACTTCGGTCTGAAGCGCTTAGAAGGGGTCTTTCCCACCTCAGTTGCTGTAACTGACCCCGTGGAGCTGAGTTCCTGGTCAGCGGGAGGCCAGGTGGCTCTAGGCTGTCTGCTCTCCGGCTCTCGAACTGCCGGGGGTTCCATCCGCCGTGTCTCCTCAGGTCTCTGCACCACCTTCTCCTCATCCCCGGTGTCATCCGTGCTTGTCCGCCCAGACCACATCTCCTTATGGGGCCGGTGGCCAAAGCCCTCGTCGTAGTTGCCCTTGGACTTGAAGAGCTGACTGAAGTGCGGCTTACAGTAGATGTTCCCGTGCAGAGAAGCAAAAGAACCCAAACTGAAAAAAAACACAACAGTTCACACAAATCAGTTTTTTAAAAATGCGCAGTTCTCATATTTAGTTACTCAACCATGTCTAAATATTAGTAACAAAATTGTGATTTTAAGTA
This sequence comes from Paedocypris carbunculus, assembly GCA_028128575.1. Classification (NCBI taxonomy): domain Eukaryota; kingdom Metazoa; phylum Chordata; class Actinopteri; order Cypriniformes; genus Paedocypris; species Paedocypris carbunculus. The sequence goes on from SOMO01000161.1 coordinate 189,950, forward strand.
GTTTGTTCTGAATGATTTCAATGGAATAACATTGCATTCAAAACAGAAAAAATAAATTAGAAATTATTCTGAAATTATTTTTTAAACATGACCGAATTTCTTATAATTTTGAAATAGTGAGCTCATTATTGTGACTCAATTCTCAAAATCACGACTTTCACAAAATGACAGAATTCCTTCAGACTGAAACACTCCCTGTGGTGAATAACATGACTGACCTGAGGGTGGCGTTGCAGCAGGTGCAGCGGAAACATGTCTTGTGGTAGATGTGCTGCGCGGCTACTAGTCTCTCCAGTGGGTAAACGGTTTTCTGGCACGCGCGGCATCGCTCCTGCACCGCCACGGGAAAGCGCTGCGAAAAAGCACACCGACAGGAATGAGTCAGGGCTGTAAATCACGCTGGACGTGCAATGACGACACAACACGCACCCTCGCGGCTCTTGGCTGCTTGTCTGCAGAATTTTGATCAGGAATCAACCCTGTGCAAAAAAACCACAACACAACCTTAAACTCACCCTAACTTATTTTAAGTAGTTAACATTATTAGCTTTACTCATCTAAATCTAACCCAGACTTGTGTACTCACCGTGACTTGCTTCACTCTTTGCATTGGAGTATTTGTTCTGTCAGCAGAAGAAAACGAGGAATCAGAATGAAGAAGTGAACCCTGATTGTGAAGTTTGCGAGTGAATTACCAGAGTGTGTCCATCATTCTCCTTATGATCCTCACTACACACAACTCCCTCTGATTCTTCATGAGTCACCTGTGAAACACCACAAAGAGTCAATCTGTGCTTGCGTGTGTGTGTGTTTATGTAGTGTCTGTGCTTTTGTGTGAGTGTGTTAGCATGAGTATGTATGAGTGGGAGTGTATGTGAGTTGGAGTGTATGTGTTTATATTCGTGAGTAAGATTTTGTGTTTTTATGGGTGCTTGTGTGTGGGTGTGGGTGTGTGTGTGTGTGTGTACCGCAGCAGCTTGTGGCGAGGTGACTGAAGATTGTCTTGTGACCGCGGCCTGATATTTGGCGAGTCTGTCTCTGATGGATGTGCTGCGCTTCAGACTGGGAGTTCCTGCACAGAAACATCACATTTTTAGACACATTTTTAATACATTGACAAATAAAAAAATTGAAAACAGGGAAAGAAGGAAAGTGTATCTGACAGAATAAAGAGTGTGACGCACCCGTGACTCTCGTTGCCTCCGAGTCTCTGACAATCATCTGATCCTGAAACACAGTGAAGATTGAATTAACCCAGCTGGACATCACACACACACACACACACACACACACACACACACGAAGATGTGAAAAAGTGAGTTTGAGGGAACAACAATGATTCACTCTGTGATCATAACAGGTAGACAACAATTTTGTGACAGAGTGAATGATTGTGTGAGTGATTGATTGACCATGTGAGTTACTGATTGTGTAAGCAAGAACGTGAGTGAGTGAATGTGTTAATGAATGAGTGATTGTGTGAATGAGTGAAGGGGGACAGTTTAAATGAGTAATACACTCCCAGTCCAATACAATACAGACCTAAAGCGCAGTAGAAGACCAAGAATTTGAATTGTTGTGATCTTATTAATAAAACCAAAGGTGTTATCTTGTGTTATATTCTATTCCCTGTGTGTGGAAAAGCATGTTTATGAGATAAGCGCGTGTGTGTGTGTGTGTGTGTGTGTAGACTTGGGTTTGTGCGGATGAAGTGTAATAATTTTGCTGACTTCTGCATCTCGGATCTGTGCTGTGAATAATTTAGCGGTTACTGATCTTTCTGTCTGTCTTTCATTTTCAGAAAATGGGTGTCCTGCATTTCCCACCATATCTTTTTTTAGTTTAGTTTAGGTTTAAGTTTAGCTGTTTTCAGCCATTAATTGAACACAGTACAGATTGTGTAGTTTATCACGTGTGTGTGTGTGTGTGTGTGTGTGTGTGTGTGTGTGTGTGTAGTCACGCTTCAGTCAAGTGATGTAGCACCAAATCCAACATCAAAGACATTGTAAAATCCTTGTCTATTAAGCCTGTTAAACTTTTTCACCCTCTTTATCATAAAAAAAGATGAAGAGGGCGAGAGACTTCTGACTCTCTCACCTTGTTCTCGTGCTTTTCGAACATCATCTTCAGGTTGTTCAGGGGCACGGCGGGTCTCTCGTCCTCCATCTCCTCCCGCCTCTGTCTCAAGGGCGGCGCGGGCGCGGGCGCGGGTCTGCCGGCGGTGGAGACGGTCGGAGGCGCTGGGTAGTTGAAGCGCGTGACCGGGCTCGTGCTCTGCGGTGTCGGCTTCTCCTCCCAGCGCTTCTTCAACACACTCAGGGTTCCCGAGCGAGGACTGAGAGCAGCAGCTTCCTGACATTCAGAATACACACACTCTTTATGATGAGCTTTTACACGAGACGATAAAATACATTCGCATTAAAAGTATTGGGAGACAACTCACTGGATCATCGTTTATAAGAACAAATCAATTCTACCTCGAAACTAGCGTAACAAGCTCCATGAGTTTAACGAGTTTAAGTACGAACAAGAAACAGCTGGAATGGTATAGAAGTGCTAAAATATAGAAGTAAGTGTGTTAAAACAGGGGTGATCACACCCAACGCGGGCAAGACGAGACACGACAGAGACAATCCACTGATGATCACTGCTCAACCCGCGTGTCAGACGCCAGAAACCCGCGAGAAGGTTTACACAAAGACGCGCGGTTTCACCCAATAAACATGGAAGAGAAGACAGGCGCAGACAGAAACAAACTTAATTTGAGGAAAAGAAAGCGATAGACGGTAACACGTAAAGAAAAATAACAGCACGGACTGACTTCACCGCTGTTTCCACCGCTCCTCGCGAGACAAAGCTGAATCTGTGAAGCTCATAAAGACCGAGTCCCACCCGCAAGAACGAGAGAGAGAGAGAGAGAGAGAGAGAGAGAGAGAGAGAG
>SOMO01000161.1:192944-205294 GCA_028128575.1 Paedocypris carbunculus
GCGTGCAAACTTTTTTACTTAAGTCAATATTCCTAAAATTAATCACATCTTAAATCTTAAAAAATGAAAAACTCAGCATGATATTAACATGTGTCATAAAGGTTATAATGGCATCAAGCTCACCGTCTTCTTCTTCTCCGCGCTGGACTCTGCAGCAGCTCTCTGATACCTGAAACACATAAGTGTGTGTGTGTGTTTCCTCCAGAAAAAAATAATTATTGTAAGAAACTTTCCTACCATGCAGGACAGTAACTAGTGTGTTTCTGAACGCGGTACATTATACGTGTGTTGACAGCCTTCAAAACTATTGCGTAGCGGTCAATCATAAAAAAATGTGAACCATAATTATTTATTACATTATTTTTTACAAAATTATTATTACCACAATGCATTTTTTACTCATAAATTCACAATGCAGACTAAAAAAAGAATTGTGACCGCATATTGTGACAGTGGTCTTATCTTGTAATTTTCGAAATTCGAGTTGAAAAAAAAACCTTAAGAAAAGAAAGCACTGACTTGGAGAATCGCTCGGTGAGGGCGTTGTTCTTGCTCCCGACCAATGAGAGCTCTCGAGCTGTGATGCGCAAAGACTGCGACGCCCACTGCCTCCTGCTGAACGGCCCCGAGTCCATTTCTGCCAGAGCATCATCATCGACAACAATAACAACAACAGAGTTTTCTTAACTGTGAACGCTACAAAGTGGGCACTTCTGATTGCCCAAGTAATCAGAAGTAATGGGCACTATGTAATTGCTAGCACTACTTGGTAATTGAGCTTGTGCTCAGCTGCGTGAACGCCTTGGAGTGTGCAGCTACCTACGCTTTTATTTCAGTACACTGTTCTAGATTCAGGCTGTGGGCGAATCCAGAGATTTAGTTAAAACCATAACCCTAAAAGTTCGTGTACCAATAAAAGAAACTAATTAATTAACAGGTAACGATGCCTCAATCAGTCCCACCTGAGCAGCAGTGAGTCTCACCACATTCAAAGCAAACTGTGCGTGTTTTCCCAACGCATTCTCGTAATCTTGCATTCAGAACCGAAGACACAAAACAGCAGAATTAATTTTGTCAATAGCAGTAAACTATTACGCAACAAGACGAGTTCGTCCAGCTTTCACTCATTTGAAATAAGAATCGATTGATTTGCTTTCGATTCACCCTTTAAAGGTTTTTGTCGCCGCCCTGTGTTTAATGTGTGAAATCGCGTGTAGAAGAACATGGCGGACAATAACCCCGAACATTTGAAACGTCAAATGTAAGTGAGGCAACGAGTGTGTGTCTAAATGACGGTGTGAGCAAAAATTGGTACGCTTGAACGACAACGGTGAATGAGTGTGTAAACATGAGAGAGCAGGAGAAATATCAAACGAGTGAGGAGAAAGCGAGAGAGAAAGCAAATCGGAGAATTGGACAGAGGTAAAGTGAGCAAATTTGTGAGTAGGGTGAATGACAGAGTTACAATGTCAACACCAATGTTCGTTGATCTGAAATCTGTGTTGTGTGTTTCAGATGTGTATTTTGATATGTCTTTATACAGAAAGATGCGTTTTATCCAAAACATAACTGAATCTAAACACAAAGATCTTCAAAAGATTGTTGCCTTTTACCACACACACACACACACACACACACACACACACACACACACACACACACACACATTATAAAGAGTATTAGTTCACACTGGATTTGACCTTTGACCTCTTGATAAATCATTGCTGACCTGAGAAACAAAAGTTACCAAGAGACTATAAATATAACATACTATGTATTTCGTTTAGTATTACTCAAGGAATTACACGCATCAAAACCAAACCTGACAGAAGCATGAGATGAAGCCTTCTAATTTGTTCTTCAAGAATCCACATGAACAGTGATCTGAGATTGATCTGATCTGACTTTAATGTGAGGATTTCGTGACTTCTGGATCAATCCAGCTTCATTAACAATCTCCTTTACTGGTCAAACTGGATTCACCTGCTTTTAAGCTTCATCTCTTATAGATGAGATGACTAACAGCTTAGAAACATACAGAAGACTCACCTTTTTTTATCCAATGTTCTTGTCTTTTTCTGATCAAGATGTCCGGTCTCAATGGTTTCGGTAGTGACTAACGTCTCAAAACTGTTTCATCCGGTTCTAAGGAAGTTCAGAGACACCTGACACTCCCTTCCCTCACGTGACCTCCATGAAGAAGGCGGAGTCTGCTGGGATTGGAAGAGACCCATCATGTGACGGCATGCCCCACTGAGCTCAGGCATTGTATGTCACCTGGCAGGTGTGTTTTCACTGGGTGTGTGTTAGTTACAGAGCTTCTGTTTTCCTGCTGTTTAATGCTAAGATACGGACAGTAGGGAACCTTCTGCCAGAATGAAAATGAAAACTATGCTTGGTTTGGTCCTCACTTTCACCAGAATGGAAACCAACACTAATTATGTGTGTGTGTCTGTCTGTGTGTGTGTGTGTGTGTGTGTGTGTGTGTGTGTGTTTGTGTTCAAATGGGTCAAATGCTGAGATGAAGAGTTATTAAGACAAGGGATGCTGGATAATCTTCAGGATCCACGTGGCTCAGCTGCAGCTGAATCTTTCATCGAAAATACAGTACATTTTGATGAAATATATCATTTATTTTCAGTTTTAAAACACCGAAACATCAGAAGTTATTTCTTACCACAAGTATTTTTAAAAAAGACTTGCAATGTTTGACATTTGATACAATCAATAATGTACATTTCCAGCGATAACTTTGTGTTAATTCTGAATTCGTTCAGAACAACCAAAGTATTCAACGTAACGTTCACTTTCTACTCCTGATTAACCTAATAACCTAATAGGTTAAAAACAAAATCATTATTTTTTTTATGCTCCCATGAGGAGAAAAAGGACTAAGAAGAAGAAGAAGAAGGTATTCAGAAACCGAATACAGACCAAATTAAAATCTACTATAAAAAAACATGTATAAATGAAACATTGAATTTAGAGCAATCTATAATGAGTAGAGTGTGAATTCAGTGCATAAAATGGATCTCATCCTAAAATTAAGATTTTGCTATCTTCTCCTGACAAACCTAATAAATAGTTAAAAAGAAATTGAAAATAAAAAAATAAATATAAATTTGATACAAATTAACATAAAATATAAACTTAAAAAACTATTTTAATATAAAATAAAAAATATCACAGATATCACTACTGAGTGAACACTTTGAACAGAGCAGTTGCCTAGTGCACCATGCTCAGGTACTGAGCATCTACTGTTTTAAAGTAATGTGATGGGGTTTTTTATATATTGTTCATGACAAATCATAAAAATTTCTCATAAAAACTAACTAGACGTAAACTAACTAATCACAGGGGAAGAAATATTATCCAGTGTTCTGATTCTTTAAAACTGAACTGATGGAGCATATTCATCTTTCAAGGTCTTTAAACCAGGTCTTTTCTTTCCATCAGACTGGATTGTCCTGAGGAGACATTACGTTCAATTTTTCATGTAGTGGGAAGCAAAAGAGTGAAAAAGATGAGGCGTCATCAGTGGATGCCTTACCAGACGCTCTTCTTCTCCACATGAGGTAGACCACCACACACAAGAAGAAGAAGAGCAGAGCAGCAGCAAAACTCCAACTTAACTTCCTGTATCACAAAGCAGAACCACATCCTCGCTACACATCCATCCCAGAAATAACCGGAGGAAAAGAACTTACAGAAAATTCTGTGGAACATCTTCTGAAGGCGAGTCTCTTCTACACTTGGTGTCTGAGAATGGACCACAGCTCACACTCACCCCAGTCTCTGAAACACACACACATACACACACACACACGCACACACACACATAGACACACACATAGACGTTCTTACTGTAGTGTCTGAAAAAAGCACACTGCTTTCTCTCCAGTCTCCATGAGGCTAGACAGAGAAGGATCCTCCATGTAGGTGTGTGGAAAAGTTTGTGGTGTTGTTGTGTCAGAAGAGAGCGATTGTTTGTTTGAATGTGTGGAAAAAGACTGATGGTGGTGTAAACTCAAGACTGACAAACCTCCACAATCTGAACACGCAATGCAGTTGACGCCAAAATGATCTCTTCCTGATGAGGAACAGTTCTGAGTGATGAAGAATCCTGTAGAAAGGCAGCAGTCGTTATCATCACGTGTGGTGTTATGTGATGGCAACCACTGACCTTTAGGACAATAGGAACAACACACCGTTGGCTCGACCTCAAACATTTCCGTGCTGCAGATCCCCACCACTCCAGGCATGAACTTTACCAACGCCAGTGCTGGCTGCAAAATCAAAGTAGTTAAATCAGAAGCCTAAAATTGTCTTTAAGTGTATACATGTAATGTCTTTAAATGTCATCGTTTAAATCCTGTTGGGATTTGGCTATTGAGTTTTCCTTAAGTCTTTGTAAGCCTTTAAATAATGTCTCTTCTAGAATACATTTGACTCTGGAAATGCCTAACACTAAACTACAGAATTATCTATGATGCAGAAAAACAGTGGCTCGTGATGCAGAAAAACAGAACACGGGAAAAAGAGTGTCTCCATTTATTCTTTCGGATTCTCTGAAGTCAGGTTGATGCTTTCTCCATTTTCTCCAACTCCTCCAGGAGATCCTCATGGCAAATGAAATTCATTCAGCATGTCCTGGGTCTGCCTCTGGTCCCCCACCTGGATGGACTTGTCCTTGGGATAGGTTCCTGCAGCTCTACTGTGTGTTCCTCAGAGTAGACGATTTACACAATCAGCCTTATTCTCCTCTCCTGCACAGTGGCATGGACTTTACCATGAAGGCTGGGGTGCGTCATCTGGAACACTCTCTCTGTTGGGTTGCCAGGTTGTGTGTGTGTGCGCGCACTTGTGCAAGTATGATTAAATCTGTGTCGTTTGTAGAGGTGGGACTTTAGTTGGATCTTTTAAAAATAATATTAATAATAATAGTAATAATTATAATACATATTTTTAGAAGGCACTTATATGATAAACATTCTGAACATAATATAAACCGGCAAATAAGTGTAAACAATTAGGCCAGTGTCTTAATTATTATGTAGGGATGGAGGGTTACAATTAAAAGTAGCAAAATAACTATAAACAGCATAAATCTGAATTCTTTTATCAAAAATGTAGCGATAAAGACATGAGTATATTTACGCTATGCTTACTGTTAACATGTTGTGAGGTCCGTATGAAGTATTATTCTTACCAGAAGCAGGCTGTTGATTTGCTTCATTGTTGGTGAATCAAACTGTAAATCCACTAAGTATTTTCAGACAAGCAAACAGTAAGTCTGCTGTGAAGCTTGAACTTTTATGTAGAAGAAAGGCGGAGTTTCAGAACAAGGAGAACAAGTTTGGTCTTATTCTCTCGATTCTTGATTCTCAAGAAAACCCCAACTTGTCTGCTAGGCAACCGAATAAAAAAGTAACAACAACAACAACAACAGCTGTTACCTATGGCAAACAGGAAGGCAGGTCATGATTCACATCCGGTTCTTATTAATGATGAGCATTTATTGAAGTCCTATTGGCAAAAAAACGTAATCACAGCCGTGCGATGAAACCAAGGCAATCAGAGTCAAAGACAGAACACGGGAAGCAGAGTCTGGTAAAGCCTACATACCACGTGGGTCACGACTATTGTCACCTCAAAATGTGGCATACCTTAAAAAAAAGCAGCACATACACTTGTTTCAGCGGCACTAACACAGCAAAAGTGAATGGGGTGTGTTTGAACTGATTTTATTTGGATAACTTTACTGAAGTAGTGAACCGTTCTATTGCAACACTACAGAAATGTGTATTGTCTGACTGCAAAGCCTACACTGTGCTGAACAGGCCATGTCTGTCATTTACGCTATAACTATTCTGTAAATCCATCAAGTTCAAGTTCTGAGCATTTGTAAGGCGCTTTTCACAGTTCTAACTGTCTCAAAGCGCACGTGTGAATATGCAAGAGGATTGTTGCTTTTTATTCATTAGTAGTTGGTGTTAGAAATATGGCTATAATTATCACTATGACAAAGACCAGGCTAGGACAAAGACTTTGACAAATGACATAAGGCCAAAGTACTAAAGGATTAGGGAAGTGTGGTCTCTTCAGGTGACCAAAATGACCGCATGTCTGAACCACAATGTAGAAAATGTGGATGGTGTAAGGTGCCATCCAGAGAAATGAGGCGCTATGGAAAGACGATGAGCTTCTTTGCTAAAGTGCCTGCCGCGTCTTCAAGCACTGGGGGTTAAGGTTAAGGCGACTCCAGAAATTCACATGACATTGTTTTGGTTTTGATATGACTACAATTATAGACTATTGGCAGTTTATAGAAAATTGTTATTTAAATTTCACCTAAAATTTAACAGGTCAAAAGCAATAACAATAGGTTCAGCGGCCTGTGGGCTCAAGCCTAAAAATAATTTCTGTTTTGATATAAGATGGCATTTTAAATAATATAAGAAAATAGACTGCATTATGTTACTAAAGTATTTTTGGCTACTTTGTACTTTACTGAGTATCAAAAATAATATAATACAATTATATTCTAATCTTTTTAATAACCCAAATCTTATTTCTAATATTCATCTCTTAGGAGAAGGCCTATTTCAGCTCGTGCCAACACAGCACAGCAAGAGTTGACCTGTCTGGGTCAAATTGAGGTCACTACAGCCGTAGTCGGCATTGTGGGAAATGTGATTTTTGATCAACGCACGCTCTTAATTTAATTTTTGGTGTTTATTTTTAGACACTCAAAACTTCTAAGCTCTCGCGGGCCACATAAAATGACATGACGGGCCCCCGGGCCTTGAGTTTGACACGTGCCGTACGACCTGCGGGAAGAAGCTCCTCCTCGTTCTCTCTTTACTACACTATACATTTTAATGGAACACTACATTGGAACACTTACCATTGCTTGTTATCTTGTGATTGTGCGCAACAATTCAGCAGCTTTTTCTACTGTGAGTATGTGGTTGGGCGGATGAGACAATATCGCCATCTGCAGGGTGTTGAAGGTACTGGATTCACATTTTTTTTCACATCTAAATCAAGTGAACGTGATCGAACAGTTGCACTTTTTTGCACATTCTATACACATTTCTATACAGTATTAGGAAATGAAACCTATTAAATAAAGAGTTTTTTGTTTTTTTGTAACATTTCTTGGTGTTTTGGAGCTTAAATGCAGTACAACTAAAATACACAAGTTCTTTTCAAATTTGAGACACGTCTTCTTGGAAAAAGTAACTTGTAATGGGGTAATCTTTACAGTAAGGTATCTGCACTTTATCGGAAGGTATTTCCGCATCGAGTGCTTTAATTTATAACATATGACAATAATTTTTGTCCTATATTTATATTCTATAGCTTTCTATATTCTTATTTAACTGCATTTACTAAACTGTATATACTTTTTCTTTGATGCTGCTCGTGTTTTCTTAGTGTTGCTGTAAAAAGGAAATGTCCCCACTGTGGGACAAATAAAGTAATGATATACTTTATGTGTGGGATAAAAAATAATTATATGAAAATAAATTATTATCTTCGTTTCTTTACACCTCTGGCATACTGCAAGGAAGAACTGTTTGAAACCTAAGTCATATTGAAATATGTTCTTGGGTTTAGACTGACATTTTTATAGTTTTAGACCCTCAGCGACACTTATTAAACACAACTATGTGCAATACAAGTTTGGAGGACTTAAAGAAAATAACATCAACTGTGGGTGCGGAGCGCCGCCGTGACGTCACAATCTTGGAGCGCGTTCCCGCGAAGCTTTTCCGGTGTCGTTTCCTGTGTTTGTAAACTGAGCTGAAATAAAAGAGCGACATTGTGCGGCGCAAAGGTAAGATTAATGGACCTAGACGTGTCGCATGAATGCAAATAATCTATGTTCTTTAGAAACTATGTGTTACGATGTGTTCTGAAGCTGCTCAGAGCTCTTGTTACGGCAAAGATTTGGTTAGAAAAAGCGTCTAGAACACAAAACACAAATCTCCCACAAACTCGAGTAAAACGAACACTGACGCGAAAGAAATTTAAATCGAGCGATCCACAACATGCAACGAGATGTTTGGTCGAGGTTAGATGTGCGTGGAGCGTGTAAACAAGTAGATTTTGTGTTAGGTATGAAACGAGTGGTTGCGGGGGAGTTTAACGGGGATGGCGGCGCGCGTTTCATGCGAGCCGCGTGCGCGCAATCTGACTTGATGTGCACGCGCATTCGGTGTGAAAGAGTTTGATGTTTATTATTTGTTCGGCGATAGCAAAATCTGAACAGCAATATAAACACAGTGTAAAAAAGCGTAATAGTGCTTAAACAGCGTTTTATATTTCTACGTGGTGGGTCGTATTGTTACAGTCTCATCTTCTGTGTATTTGGTCCAAAATCATTGGTTGTACACTGATCTGCTGATATAAATCTGTTTAAATAGAAACTTTTCTGTCAAAGTTATGCGTCACTTATATTTTGTAATGTTTTTTGTTGTTCCTTTTATAAAAATGGTTAAAAATCACTGTAATTTATGTTGTGACGCATAAACAAAACTACAATGTGTTAGCTACAATAAAGTGAAGTATATATGTAGCACGAAAGTCAAATGTGTGGCGAACGTACAACCTAGAACAGCGGTTTGAACTTATATGAAAAATATATGAAACATGAAAGTAATTGTACTACACATACTTCAAAATTAACAGGATGCTCCACGTTTCAACGTTTAAAGAACTTAACCTTAATAATGGGGTTTGAATTGAACCAGTATGATGTATATAAATATTAGTGTCATCTCTTACAAGCCTTGAGCAAGACACTGAACTCACTGGTCACTGCAGCTTTTTATTTCACTTTACTGTGTGTACACACTTCACTGTTGTGATGGCTCAAACCGAGCACAGATTTTAAGTTTGACAGTATGTCCTGGTTTGCTTTAGCTCTAGCTTGTCTAATTAGACTCTAATTCCATCAAATAGCAATGGTACATTTTTGCAAAACATCACATTCCTGCCTTAAATTGCTCTGATTAGTTTTGTTCGTACCAGGACATTTAGCATGACAACAACATAATTTTCATACACTGTACATGTATACGTTTATTGTCTATATTACTGACCTGTGCAGCAGATTTGGTTCAGTGTCTTGCTCAAGGTGGTACTTAGTGGTCTGGAATTGAAATTCAAAGTCCAACTCTTGCAAACTAGTCGACCATGTTTTTTTTTCCATGTTACTAAGCATTTATATATAAATGTGTGTACAGTATTATTTTGGTGAGTGGCGTGTGTGTGTGTCATCCATAAGGTCTGCTGCCTCATGATAGAGGCCGGTGAGGCTTGTGCTGTCATCTCGGTTACCCACCTCGGTTGCCCGTCTTGCTCCGGCTGACCACCATCATGTCGCACATGCCTGGCAGTTCAGTCCGCGACCACATGAAATGGGTGAGTTTTGATCATTTGAATCAATTGTAGTGTTTTTGACTTGTGTTGGTTTTGACCATGCCGCCGGCTTGTGCCTTCTGAAGGCAGGACTGCTGGGATGTGAGGCGGTGTTGTCCAGCATGGCTCTGATGCAGACCGGATCCATCAGTGCTCCGAAGAAAATGATGCCGCCTTTGGGTCCCATTCCTGGGCAGAGCTCCGCACAGAGGGACCCGCATGACCGGGGAAGCCAGGGACACATGGTCTTACCCACCGGGATGACGTGTCCTCCTTTGGTAAGAACTATCCACTGGTTCCCTGTTGCTTTCTGTTTCTAAATGCCCATGGTTAACAGGTGATGTGATTACACACTTTTGCCTTGAGATGGGCATCATCACATGCCTCAGCCAATGAGAGATTTGAGGCGGAGCATGCAACCTGCAGCTCTTTTCCTTCTCAGTGCTCATTGGTCTGAGTGGACCACTTTTTCCGATCTATTCTTTTAAATCACGGGTCGGCAAACCACGGCCCGGGGTCCACATGCGGCACATGTTTTAATCCGGCCCGCCGAACTTGCAAAAATTAATGGAAAGTCCGATAGTTTTTTTTTTTTAATATTTTATTTTATTATATTAGATAACACATTTTAAAGTCAGTCAGTCTATGGAATCAGATGCCACAAAAATATCAAACCTACATTACTAAAAAACGAACTGAAAATTCTTCACATTTTTTATGTTTTTCTTGCAATTTTCACGTTTTGGTTTGAAACGTTTTTTTTTTTTATTTTTTTCTCCTTGAACTTCTGGCACTAGGCCCTACTCTAATGTGATTGACAGCTGCTTGACCAGGAAGCCCGGTCCGGCCCCTTTGTCAAATGTTAGAACTCAATATGGCCCACGAATCAAAAAGTTTGCCCACCCCTGTTTTAAGTGATTTATGGATCTAAGCGGCGGAGTGGCTCGGATTTGAGACCACGGGTGTGTACCGCTGTTTTTTACAGACAATGTGGTCTTCTTGGCTCTAAAGACTTGGTTTTTCAATGGGCACAAACATGGCATGGTTTGCAGCTGAATGTGGCTAAGGTGAAAGTCTAAGGACAGGGTTCTTGAGGTCTTTATCATCTGATCCTCGCAGCTGACGAATCCTCCTGATAAAAATGTAAAGTACATAATAAAAAAATGAATTGGCACATTACTAAAGAATATTCTTGAAATGAAGCACTTCATTTGTAAAAACTATTGTTCATATAACTTAGATTATCAACACTGAATCACTCTTAATTTATCTCAGCACTTAGTGGATTGTTTTTCGAGGAAGTTGATTGTTTAAAGTTGCAAACACAGCTCTTTCATCAGTAAATGCATGTATTTGCTCTGTTTAAATGTCCATCAAATAAAAAAAAATAACTTAATTTTGGAAAAATGTTATGGAGCTTCATAAAAGTAAATGGTAAAAGTCCGGTACTNAATTTTGGAAAAAAGTTATGGAGCTTCATAAAAGTAAATGGTAAAAGTCCGGTACTGTCTGTCGGCATCTCTCAGTTTGGTGATTGTACTGTCTTGCTGTCACTGTCTTCCCACAACCATGTCACACATACTTGTTTTGTCTTTGTCTCTCTTTCACTCTTTCTCTTTATTTGCCATTTGTTTCTGTCACCCTGTCTAATTTAGTTATAATGGGGCTTGTGTGTCTGCAGCTTCTGCGGAAGGAGGGTGAGTTTTCAGCTTCTCGGTTACTAGAGGAAAAAGACATGAGAACCAACGAAGAAATGCAGCTGAAAAAAAAGAACAGAAAGTCGGGAACACCTTCAAAAGTAAGAGAGCAGGACGGCCAGTCTGGGAAGGTCAGTGTGTGTGAAGAGAGAGAGAGTTTTCTCCTTATCTCTCTCTACTGCTCTCTGCAGGAAGTGGGATTGTAACAGTGATTGTTTCTGACCTATGATTGGTCGGAGCAGTAGCACTCAGTTTTAGGTCAGATTTAGATTTCACTGCAGTGTCTCTGCCCTAAGCTCCGCCCTATACACGCCTCTTTTTTGATTTTTTACTGCTAATGCAACTAAAACTTAGTAGGACTACAATTTTTTTAATAATCCACTAATTGATCAATAATTTGTTCAATTAATCACTGGTTCACGTGCTTTGAGACTGAAAAAAACTGTGAAAAGCGCCTTACAACTGCTCAGAACTTGAACTTGAACTTTGCTTCTGTTTCTTTTTAACAGAAAAACTAATAATCTGTTAGAGCACTAAAACTTAACTCTTAAGAATCAAGCATTGCCTCTATGAGCGGCAGCATCAATTGTTTCATCTTCATGTTTACTAACATTGTAGTTGCGTTTTTATTCTTAGAAATCTCTGGTTTGGAAATTTTGCTGTTTAACGTGAGAAACTCTCCATTGCTTTCCATTGCTTGGGGCCCATGCGTCTTACTGCTGTAGATCACAGATTCTGCAAATAACGTCATTCATTCCAGCGATGACGGAAATCATAATCGTTTAAATGTGTCAGCACTAAATGAAAGTAAATCCTTTAAAACTACAGCAAAAGCATAGTGGCTAAACATAAAAGTACGTTCTGTTTTATTCAATATGTCATTTTGGCCAAGTTTCGAGAACGGTGAATGGTTTTTAATCCTGTTCCAAGAAAAAGGCTCTTGAACATGTCTTTGCAAGCATGACACAAACTGAACCATTAGCACACTATTAGTATTGAACAACTTCTCTCTCACTAAATCTTCTCACTTTAGGCCATGATGGATGAGAATGGAAACTGTCCTCTGTCCAAAGTTCAGAAGAACTTCATCTGTGATCATTGTTACGGGGCCTTCAGGAGCGGATACCACCTGAAGAGACATATCCTCATCCACACGGGTGTGAAGACCACTCTCTCTCACACACACACACACACACACACACACACTCTCTCTCTCAAAAA
>SOMO01000161.1:205318-218368 GCA_028128575.1 Paedocypris carbunculus
CACACACACACACACACTTCCCTCAATGATGATATGAATGAGAACTCACTTCCCTACAGTTTAAACTAGTGCTCATTTTTTGTAAAACTAGTTAACTGCACTTTCCCAACCAAATTAATTGCGATTAATCGCAAATAATAATAAAAAATATTATTATAAATTATTATTTTAAGCACATCGAGCTTCTAACAGGGAATTGTATAGATAAACTGTTGGAATGTTTACCAGCGACTTCATACAGACGAAGAGTTGCGTGAAGACTTATTTACCAAGGCGCACGCGCAAGCATTTACAGGCTTACAAAAGAAAATGAACCAAGTAAAATAATAATGAATGAGTAAAATGTGCAGTGCGGGGATCAGTGCAGAAAGCCGTGTATTAAACGCGGTTGGTGGCGAGGGTCGCGCCGTGTGTTTACGTTTTCCTTTGTGCAGCATATGATCTCACTTCTTTATTAGCAAAGAGCACCGTGATTTCAGCTTTGTGAAATATTGTACAAATAACACGTTTGTTCTATCTACAGATTTATCTGGCAAGGTTTTAAAATGAAACTCTCCGTCTAAAAGTCCATTCACTGTGCGTAAAAAACGAAAGTGAAAAAAATTGATTGACGGCGTTAATAAAATGATATTATTAAACAAAAGAATTAACTGAAGCATGTAATATTGAATAGCGAAGTATAAAATATAAATTAATGTAAACTCAACACAAAATAAACACTTATTATAACAATATCATATTTTCATGTTCAAGAGTATTCCATAAAAAGTCCATAATTGCAGTATTGTCGCGGCAGAAAACCCGTGTTTCAAACGTGGTCAGTCGCGCCATTTTCTACACGTCTTCTCCATTCCTCATGTCCGACATGATCTGTGCGCGTCGTGAAAGTTTGCATCTTCCCTTTCTTACTAGTGAAGTGCGCTGTGATTTCAGCTTTGCAAAATTTTGTACACACAATACTTTTGGTCTAACTGCTAAGTTATCTGGCAACGTTTTAAAGTGAAACTCTCCGTCTAAAAGTCTATTCTTTGCGTGGAAAAAAGACGTGACAAACCCCGACATTAATCACACAAGTTAACGCGTTAACTTTGACAGCCCTGTTTTAACCTGATCACAGACTGTGATTTATTTTGTAAGAAATTTGAATCCTTGAGTCATACATGCCACACCTGTCAAAAAGTGTGGAATCGATCCTTGAAGCGTACTAGCAGACCAGAAAGACGTCAAAGCACCAAGACAGAAAGCGTAAAGCAACATGCCTCAAACACAAAATACACAGCGCAACACACACACACACACACACACACACACACACACACGTGACCTTGCACGATAGAACAGTCATTGACACAAAACATTAAAAAGGCAAATCATGTTCATTTCTTGTTTTCTCTTTTGCTCACTGTAGGTTTCTCACTAATCAAATTTAGTTTTATATTATTTTATATCTGCCTAATCAACAAATGCAATAAATTAAAAGTCAACACTGTTACATTATATATTATTTCTTGTAACTCATCTGGGGGTTTAAGTGCTTTCTTGCTCCGGCATTATTTGGAAGCTGAATGGAAGCTGACAGACACTGAATGTGGTTCTGTGTAGACGTCACTGAATTTGCCGCTCTGGTCATCAGGGGTGAAGCCGTTCGCTTGCTCCATGTGTGACATGCGATTTTTCCAACGTTACCACTTGGAAAGGCACAGCCTCACTCACACGGGTACGTGTCTCCTTCGCAGTCATTACACAACAATATTGCCAGTGATTTCTGACTCGGTTTTTGTGTTTGCATCTAAGTGTACATTTGTAATACTTGTGTATTGCGTGGAGAAAGTGACGGCTTTTTCATCTGCATCGAGATGACAACACCGAGTCGTGATTTAAAGCTAACGCAGCTACTCCAGACACATAGACAAAAGCAGCACTCTCATTGGCCAGGCTGCTTCAAGAACAAAAATCAACCGAAGACACTGATTGGACGTGTGGGGTTGTGAAAATAATGAACAAATTAAACTAGCTTTGTCAAACATATTTACTTGATAAAAGTTGGGTTAGGGTTAAAAGCGGAACACGAGTGCGTCTACACAGAACAAATCTCTGTTTGATCAGAACGACAGTGTAACAACTGCAGACTACTGCTTTACAGATCTCTGCTAATTAGCATCTCATGCTAATGATATGGACCAGACGGGAGGAGAATTTAACACTAAATTGAGTCTTTAAGACTCTTGCACTCACACTGTTGTACATTTGGTTAGATCGTTGTGTGGAGTCGCCATCTTGACGTTTTGCTGTGTGTTTAGGAGTGAAGCCGTTCGCTTGCTCCATGTGCGACATGAGATTTTTCCAAAGATACCACCTTCAGCGACACAGCCTCATTCACACGGGTACGAGTCGCCTCCTGCCCACCGCGCTTCTGCTTCTGCTCGCTCTGCTTTGCTTTGGCCTGTTAGCATGCTAGTCGTCCCCAGCATGACGCCTGATGACCTGAGGCTTGTCACTCGTGCCGCAGATCAATGTCTCGTTTATTTTTGTTTTGCTTTTCTATTTTTATTTGATCAAAACCACAATTTAGCTAAATTTGGTTTTGCAATTGATCAAATATTGTCAATAATTAATCAATCAAATCAATAATCAATGCAGTTAATTAATTACTGTGTGTGTGTGTGTGTGTGTGTGTGTGTGTGTGTGTGTGTGTCTTCATCTCTAGAGTCATCTGAAGAGTTGTGAAAGCTCTTCCTGAGACAAAAAGAATGATTGATTTTGGAAGTCTGACTCTTTAAACTCTAAATGACTCGTTCATTTTAAATTTGAATAAAATAAATTTCAAACTGTAATTTATATTATATTTAATTTTGAATATTTTGAAATAGTTTCTGGCATGTGTGGACTTGCTTTAGTGATCATCCAATTTACTTTTTCTGTGGTGTAAAGATTTGTGAAAAGCCATAAATTGTGTTTAACCTGACTCAAATTAGGGGAAAATATCCCAGCATCTCATGACAATGTTCAATTTGTTTTTCTGGTCCTGTGCTGCATTTCCCTTCACAATAATTTTTGGTGTTTAGTGTATTAGAGTTTTGTACATGACGACAAAACTGAAACAAATTGTGAACAAAACATTTCATAAAAACATCCTTTAAATAAGACCTAGTGACACACCTTTTTTTCCTGGACACAGTTTTATGATAATTTACCATTTGCGACACACAGGCGGAATAGAAACGCAAAGAAAAGGTAAACGGTACAAAGAACACAAAACAAGTAAGCAGTAAATACCATAAAAAAACTAAACGATCAAAGAAAAGTTGTGATTACTGTAGTTTAAATAAAATGTGTGTGAAACAAACAGCAAAACAAGAGTGATGGAGACTTTAACCTGTGAATAAATAAGAGTCCCTGCTCATAGTTCTTATTTACAGTTTGACTCAAATCTGTTGAGAAGGCATTGGTGTAGCATTAACTTCACTAGCTAATATTGTAAAGGGATTTTAACCAAGACTTTTCCCTCTTAAACCACAGTTGCTATTTTTCACGTTCACTATTATGACGTTTTTCCCAAATCATGCTGCGCTTGCGCTTACCCAATGCTGCTGGCTACGTGTTTGTACTTTATGTCATCGCTTTGTTCACATTGCTTCAGATCCCGCACTCTCACGTCACACATGCTTCTTTCGGCTGTGTGTCGTGTTGCTGGTTGATGATTGTGATGTGCTCTGCTCATCCAGGGGTGAAGCCGTTCGCTTGCTCCATGTGTGACAGGCGTTTTTTCCAGCGCTACCACCTGCAGAGACACAGCCTCACTCACACGGGTACGAGAGTCTTCCCGTTCACACACTTTAAGACTTAAGGTCGGAACAATGACGGTTTAATGTCACTGTAGGATTCCCTTTCCATGGTGATGTTAAAGATGCTGTGCGGTGAAACACGACAGACGACTCATTTATTGTTTCTGTCTGAACGTGTCACTTGTGGACACACTCACTCACACATTGTTACACAGTGTGTGTGTGTGTGTGTGGTTGATGCGCATATATGATACATGTGCTCAAATACTCACCCCTATGTATGCTTTGTTTATATGTTTGCTAGTACACGTACATACTAACACACTGAAATTCTCACTCAAACACACACACACACACACACACACACACACACACACACACACATTGTCTATATCACTCAAAAACTCACACTCACACCCGAAATTATAGAAAACATTTCCAAAAGTTAATGTAAAGGTTGCCATGCTTTTAATGTTTAGTAGATGCTGAAAATGTTTTTCAATGCTGGTCAACAAACTCGAGTTTGCTCACAGTTAAAAGCTTTACAATTTTTTACTTTCTCCACAACAAGGAAATATAGATTCCGCTGTACACGAATATACACAAGAGACCGTGGTTTCCAGACACACTTTTAATGCTGTCTCCAAACACACACCAGTCACTCTCTTTTTATCTCCTCGACTGTCGTGTTGTTGCTGACATCCGACAACCTCTCGAACACACAACAACAGCGCGCATCTGCTGGAATGTGTGAGAAGTCTACACGTCTGTGCTGCAGTTCTCTCTAAAGGACTTCATTAACTCTCCCTTACTTTAGCGACTTTGTGTTCGTCTCAAACTAAGAAAAGCTCTATATAAATGTCGCTCTCTTGTTTTAGGGTCTGTGTGCTAGACTGATAAACTCTTTTTGATAATTTTTTTTTTTTCGAGAAGGTGAGTCACCTTCCTTTCCGAGTCTTTGCTTGAAAATGAAGAGCCGGTGTGAAAAAGACTTCTTATATTATGGATGGTTTGGTTGAGATAATGAAAGAGTGTCCAACACTAACTTTTTTAGTGTTGAGCAGCTATATTCTCTGTGTTTACACCAGTGTTTGTACAAGAGACGTGAAGTACGGAGAAGTGCTCTGTTCAGTAATTGTGGTCCAGTGTTTGGAAGTTGGGTCCGCCACCCAGATGTTGCAGGTTAGAATCCACGGACCTGTGGATTCTACAATTGAGTGTCTTTGAGCAAGACACTGACCCCCACATGCTCCCTGGGCACCTTAAGGCTGCCCACTACTCCGGGTTTGTGTGTGTTCCCTTCACTGTGTGTGTGTAACTTCACTGAATGATTAAAATCTGTATATATATATATGGTCCCCAGAGGCCATACTGAAAAACTTTTTGAAAAGCTATTTGGCTGAACCTCATTTGCACTTTAGAAAAAGCACCTTCAACCTGAGAGCAGCTTTTCAGACACATCTGTAAAAGAAAGCTGAGGTTTAGCTTTCTTGATGACATGCGATTCATCAACGAAAACGAGAATTGCTGTAATGTTGAGGATGGCACCTGGAGTTATCCTGCAGATGTGGGTGAGACTTTTAATGCATTTAGAATTGGGCTAGATTCTGGTGGGGAAGTTTTTTTTAGTTTGAATCAAGTAGTAATTCTCAAGTTTGATCTGATTCAAGCAAGAATGTTTTTATGCAATCAATGATTACGGTAAAACGAATAGTTTAAACATTCTAAGTTATATTATTTTGTGTCATCCTCATAACAGTGAAAGCTATATGCGTTCTAATAATGTATTTATGAGAACATGATTAGGCCAACCACTGAGCCTTGCAGTACTCCTACCAATATTGTGATGAAGAGATTCTGGCCTAAAAGTGGCCTAAAAAAACATTTGAACACGAAGAAATCCCATTTTAGTTTTAAAACCGATCTATTAAAATAGTGGTCTATAGTGTCATTGGGATTGAGTTATAACGATTACACTATTAATAATTGTTCTAAACCAATATTTGTCTATTAATATTTCTGTTGTCAGAGAGCATTAGATGATCTTTAGTGACTTGGAGAACTGCCGTTTGAACTGTGGTGTGATTGAAATTCTAAACAAAACTTACACACAGTTTGGTAGAATGACTTTCCGGAATTTTTGGGAAAAAAAAGGTACCGTAACAGTTTTTCTAAGGTGGACTTGAATTGCCTAGTTTTAAGATAATCAGAGTGAATGAATGAATGAGTGCATATAAATTTGCCGTTTTTTTGAGTAAAAATTGATACGATTCTCCATTTTGTCATGTTCTGCGAAATTCTGTTCTGTGAACAGTTCTGTAGCTGTATGAGGACCACTGAGTTCACCAACTCTTTTTTTTTTTTCTCTGCCAACTTAACGTCCACTCAATTTAATAGCTGCAACTTGACAGCCGCACACCACACACATTTTGTCATTTTTTTTTTTCTTTTTTTTTTTTTTTTTTTTTACAGATTTTTGGCTTGTGAGTCTTCCTATTAAAATATAAAATCCATGTGCTAATTCTAATGCTAGTGCTCTCCGTTTAGGAGTGAAGCCGTTTGCGTGCACAATGTGCGACATGAAGTTTTTCCAACGCTATCACCTGCAGAGACACAGCATCACCCATACGGGTATGTGTCGTCTCTTCATGGCTTCTGCTGACTGAGCCAGTTCTAGTTCTTATAAAGGCCTGTTCATACCAGGACAAATATCATACGGTTCTGCCGGACATTTAGCAATGGACTTGGGGATATTTTCACACAAGGGTTAAGGGATATCTTCTCAAATTATCTCTGTCTTTTGTTTTGATGTGGGCTGTTAAAAACCAACCAACGAGAGCCAAGCTGGCTGCTGAAGCTTTTAAACACGACTCCGTGCTTGTCATGCAACATTGACACTGTTCTTATACAAAATTGTGCTTTATTTTTAAAGATTGAGTGAATTACTCAGACCAAAGCGCATTCATCGTCTCTGTGTCACGAGTCATGCGTGCAAAGCATCTCAGCGCCCCCTTGTGTCAGGGTCTGTGTGTCACTAGGTTCAACCGCAGTGGAAAATGGCTTGCGTGAACACAAATATCCTGCGAAGTTGGGCATGATATTTGCTCCGGTGTGTACAGGCCTCAATGGCATGTTTTAAGCGGGAAAACCGACCAGTCTTTTAGTCCAAGCTATTTTTTGTTGTTCATCAGTTAGCCTTGTCTGAATTCAGAAAAAATGTAAATATTTCACCCTCGTTTTAACATGTAAAGCATTGTCTTTACTTTTCTCTCATGTTGTTTGTTTGAAACTATATGTCTAGCTTGTGTGTTACTGGGCATTGTTTTACAGATAGCAATATTACCAGAGAGACGCTTTGTAATTTTGATGAAAATTGTCAGTTGATTGTCAAACGGAGAATAACTGCTCCTGGTTAATGTTTTGCTCTGGTCATCAGGGGTGAAGCCGTTCGCTTGCTCCATGTGCGACATGCGTTTTTTCCATCGTTACCACCTGCAGAGACACAGCCTCACTCACACGGGTACGTGTCTCTCTCTCTCTTCTCGCTGTAGATCTGCATCTGCCTCAAACACTCACTTGTGTTATAGTTTCTTGTCGTGATCATTTCAGTTTGATTTGGCACGGATTGGCTTGAAATGCTTTGTTTTGTTTTCCTTATTTTCTTATGCTTTCGAACGTGTGTAAAAAAAAAAAAAAATAATAAAAAATCATGATGTCATATGTTAGTTCACATTCAGCCCTTTTCTACTGTATTTCACTCAGATTGTCACTCTGGTCTTCACATCGTAATCACACTGATGTAAGGATTCAAACTGCCTTTCATCTTTGAATTTAGTGCAGCTCAGTAGTTGTGGATCAGGAGGAAACGCTAACGTTCTCTCTGTGTCTCGGTGTATTGGGTCCAAGCACAGCTTATTCTGGATCCTTGACTTTGTCTGAGCAGGGAACTGTGGGTAATGTTGTGTGATGAGACCCACGCTCTGGTGTATTTTAGCAGCGGTAATAAACTACCTGGCTGTTGTCAAGATCAATTTACCTGAAAACGCCGTCATCAGTCCTGGATTTTTCAGATATAATCCAGATTTGGTGAACCGCTGAGATGTTTCTCCCTAATTCTCATTATTAGTGCTCTGTATCATTGCAGCTCTTTGACCGTTTCGTCAGTGTAGTTTGCCGTACTGCAGCGTCGCTCAGCTGTACTCTGTTCATCTTTTTCGTTCGTTTGTTCATTCATCTGTCTGTCTCTGTACTGTGGGGTTTGTTCATTTGAGGAGCTGAAAAACTAAATTGTTGGCAATTTCCCCACGCAAAGTTTGGAAAAAAAGTAACCGCATGAATGGGCAGTGATGCTAGTGTTAGCCTGGCGTTTAGCGTGGTTCTTTATGTGGCCGCGCTGAGGTTAATTCAGCGCTGTTTGTGCACTCAGGAGTGAAAGCGTACACGTGCAACATGTGCGACATGCGCTTTTTCCAACGTTACCATCTTCAGAGACACAGCCTGACCCACACGGGTAGGTGAAATCTCGCCGCACCCGTTCCTCACATGCCATGATGGTTTCACGGATTCAATTTCAAGCTGTGAAACTACGACAAACTCGAGTTTGTTTTTTGTTGTTGTTTCTCTCACAAAGCACTCATAAAATTCCGCTACAATTTTTGAACCTACAAAAAGGCATTTTATTTTACCAACACAATGTTTGTTTCACAGCCAGTTATCTGTGCTTGAATCTGACGTTGTTGCAGCATTTAAATTGCTAACATGCTGTCTGACGGTGATTGTGAACTGTTGTGAACTCTGGTCATCAGGGGTGAAGCCGTTCGCTTGCTCCATGTGCGACATGCGGTTTTTTCAACGTTACCACCTGCAGAGACACAGCCTCACTCACACGGGTACGTGTCGTCTTTATTTGTCAGTCATTTGCATGCTCAAAACGGCATCACGAACGACCGCGTCAGCCTTCTGCGCTATTCATTTGCTATAATAGTCATAGCGTCATTCTCTAATACGTTTAAGCAAAGGCTCAATTTTGACTTGAGTTTACAAACTCATAGGCCCATTCTCTGTCAGATGAACAAATACTCAAACTATCCATAATAAATCTTATTTACAGTTGGTTTTAGCTTAACATTTAAACTAATGTCATGTCCAAAATGATTCATTCACACCTTTATTGGCTATTGCCGCAATCAGACCCTTCATGTACTTACTGACCTGCTTTTTGCACGTCTCCACTGGTCATTACAGTCATTTGTTTTAGCGCTGAGCTCCAACTCGTTCAGGTTGAAGGGTTTCTTTGCCATCATTCTGATTTATGTCAGGACTCTAGCTGGATCACCACAAAATCTTAATTTTTTTTGCAGCTAATTTCTTCACCACTTGTCCTGTGTGCTGGTAATTGTTGTTGTTGTGATGAAATGGCCATTAATCTTGCTGACCACCGATGTTGTTGAGAATTGTTAGTGTTTCTCTTAAAAACACTCCCACAGCATTAGGTTTCCACCACCATGTTTGACAGTGAGTGGTGTTGTCTTTGAAGGCTTCTTTTTTTAACAATTAATTTTGTATCAATAAAATGGACCAGGCGGTATCTTAGTTCAGAGAAGAATTTTGCAAAGGCCAAATGGTCTTTCTATGTGCCTTATCTGGAGAAGTGTCTTTGACCATGGAACACTGTGGTGTGTATTGTAATACAATTCTTGTATTGGGTTTTTTTTTTCTTTTAATATCTCACTGTCCTCCTGGCAAATACTGGAACTAGCAGTAGATCAAGAGCTTCTGTTTTCAGTTGATTAAATCGTTCCCAGGGAATCATGCGGATGCTTTAGAACATTGTAGACTCTTTGGAATGATATAGAACTTTTAATTCTTTCCAGCTGTGACAGTGTGCAAGTGGTAAGAAAAATTTTGGACATGGCACTTTAGTTTCTAATCACGTCACGCTGAGCAGTTGCTTTCGTTTTCTCGTATAGTTTCAAATCTTAAAAAGCCTGAGAAACCATGGCAAGTTTTCTGGTTAATAGAGAAACTGATGCGCTACAAACAGAGGGTTAACAGAGTCAGTTAAACGGTGACTAGAAAAGCTTTTGAATCATGAAGATGGTGTAGACCTCCAATATTTTCAATTCTTTGGGTATAGTTGTGTCTGCAGTATGATGGTTTGTGAAATAAACACTTGGATCCGATGTTTGTACGCATTGAGCAGTAAAGTCAGATATGTCAAACAAAAAAATACTGTCAAATCTGTCGTCGAATAACTAGTCTTTGGAATCAAGCAGCTTATTGTTGCTCTTATTAACGGTGGTGCGCTAAAAATTCTCTTTTCCATGTAAACAATCCCCACAACTTAATTGGTCTGAGTGATTCTTTGCGCGTTCATTCTGCATTGTAGCTGTTTCTGACTTTGTTTGATGTTTTCTGAAACCAAAACTGCTGCTCTACATTCAGGGGTGAAGCCGTTCGCTTGCTCCATGTGCGACATGCGCTTTTTCCAACGTTACCACTTGGAAAGACACAGCCTCACTCACACGGGTACGTGTCTCCTTCGCATGAAGTGTGTGTGTGTGTGTGTGTGAGTGTAAGAGAGAAACATTATTGTTCTCAAATACGTCTAATGCTCTATGGAATTCTGTTATACACAACAGTAACACACACACACACACACACACGCACGCACGCATGTATACACACACAGATGAGGAATGGAGAACATTTATTCAAACTAGCATTTCTTCAGTGTCTTTTGTCTGTGACTTTGAGACTCTGGGTGTAGCCTTGCAAACTGCTTATTAAACCGAATATGTATTATAAAAATGATTTCAGGATACATGATACGGCACAATAACACAGCGATCTTCAGACACACCTGCAGAGTGCAATTGGCCGATCAATACTTCCCAGTTTTCCGTGAACTTGTTGAAATGCTACTAATGTATTCTCGGCTCCAACTAAAACGAGCCACAGTAGAGGTTCTGCCGGCTTCTGGAGGCTTCTCAGGCCTGATGGGCAAACTCGAGTTTGTTACGTCACTGATCTCAGCGCTGTTGCATTCTGGGAGATGCTCTGCTGAAGACTGCCTTTGTGTGACAGGAGAGAAGCCGTTCGCCTGCGACATGTGCGACATGCGCTTCATTCAGCGCTATCACCTGGAGCGACACAAGCGTGTGCACAGCGGAGAGAAGCCCTATCAGTGCGAGCGCTGCCAGCAGGTATCGCCACACGTCTCTGATTTGCTTTAATAGTGTTCGCATCAGTCGTTTCAGGTTTTTCTGTTGTGCTTGTTCCATCAGAACTTCTCGCGGACAGACAGACTTCTGCGGCACCGGCGCTTGTGTCAGGGTCGCGGTGTGGCGAAGGTGGAAGCCCAGGCCTGCTCTTTCCCTCAGGATCCGCCCCCGGCCCCGCCCTCCACCTGGAGCCCCTTACACTCCGCCCCCGGACGACTGGCCGTCTGACACCGCACAGACTTGTCTTGTTCCTCCTTTGGTCATTTCCACTCACTTGGTCACTACAGTCTAGAATGATGTTTGCGGTACTTCAAATAGACGAGGAGCAAGACTTCCGAACATTCCATTCTAATAATGGAATTTTTCTTTGACTAACCAAAAAACAATGTTTATTTTGTGTTTGTTGGCTTACAAGATCTTGACTAACGGCCGGACGAGACTGGTTTCTGTGTGTGATGTCTGGTGTTTGTCCTGCTGTAAGTGCAGAGGGTCGAAATCCCGCGCGCTCAGGTACCGTCAGAAACACTGCTCGGTCACGCCATTCCAACCGCTGATGTACGCGTGTTGAACCGTACAAGAAAGCAGTTTGATTACTATACAGCGACGAGCTTGTCCTCTGCATCGAACGAGAGTGTCATGTCGATCCACGTTTCACCTTAACATTAGTCAAGCCTGCATTTTAAGATCTTATTTTTACTGTTAAGTGTTTTACAGCTGGTATGTTTCACTCAAAATGTTTTGATAAAACAAATCCCAGGAAACTGNTTCACCTTAACATTAGTCAAGCATGCATTTTAAGATCTTATTTTTACTGTTAAGTGTTTTACAGCTGGTATGTTTCACTCAAAATGTTTTGATAAAACAAATCCCAGGAAACTGCAGAACGAATCAGTCATTGAGTTGTGTTGTACTGCCTTTTGCTGGTTTAGTGATAAATTAGCATTGTAACACACATGCCAATTCACTTACAAGAAAAGTCAACAAGACTTTTTGTGTCGATGGTTTTCCTGAAGGAATGTTTTACTGTAAATACAGCCACATGCGATGATACGGCCAGACGTTGTGCCACACACAGGATCTCGTGGCCTTTGGATGCATTTGTTTAGTCCGTTCTGGTTTGTACTTTTTAAATCTTGGGTTTAAACTGATTCAGCACAGAATAGATGTTGTGCTAATGGAATTCAAACATTAGATTTAGGAACACAAACGTCTGTTTTATTTGAAGATTCATGCGTCTTTTTTACTGTTCAAGCGTTTTGAAGGTTTCCTTGGTTTTACGTTTGAAATTCACTTTTTTTATCGACCGCTGTGTCTGTTTGTCTTTTTTGTGCAAAGTTTTTCCGCAGGACAAATGGCGTGTCTGCTCATTTTTCTTTGAGTGGAAGTGTCTTTTTGGATTCGTTGGTGTGTGGCGACAGACCGCTCGTCTTCACGAGTCTTACCTGGAAACGCACCGAGCCACTGGTTTTGTCAACTTTGTTTGCTGCCAATGGATGAACTGGACTGAACTGGACATTTGTGACTGTGAAGAGTTTTTTTCTGTTGGCTGGTGACACCAGAGTCGCTGCGTTTCCATGCTTCTTTTGTATGTTTGACTATATAACTGAATTATGACTCTTTAGCAAGTTCTATAGCAACAAACTTTGTGTATTATAAGGCCTTTTTTATTCTAATATAATTTGAAAACACTGGAGAGATATATGGTCTGTAGTTAGACGAAGCCTCGCTCTCACATGAAGGATGTTCCCGCCGGTGGAGATCTTCAGAGATTATACGTTCCTTGTGGTTCCTGCATGGTTTTACAGACGTGGCTGTAGAAATCCAGCTGTTTCCACAGCAGAAGATCATCAGTTTGTTACTCAAGTGCTTGAGCGACAAGCTTCTTTACGCTTAAATAAACTCATACAACAACTACCTTCATCTCTTTGCTCATGTTTGCTGTGACAATGGTTATAAAAAGCAGAATCAGGATATATATGAAAATCAAATAACCTGAACGATGTGCTGTGAGGCGGCAGCACAGCCCACTGCTCCATGTTGCC
>SOMO01000161.1:218460-265078 GCA_028128575.1 Paedocypris carbunculus
ATATATATATAATATAAAAAATATATTGTATATATCGTTATGGTTGTGTTTAACAGCTGCTGTTATTAGTGGTTCAATTAATTATCAGATTCAATTCATTATCATTAAGATCGGTAATAACATGTCAATATCAATATGAAGATCACTCCTATGCCAGTGATGCATTGCAGTTTAACTTTCTGCAACCTCGCCTGAAGAACAATTCCACATTCAACATTGATCAATCTTTACACACAGAACAACGTTCCCATGTGCACTTAAGTGAAATGTTTGACATACCGTGTTTTTTGATCAGAACAACCCTTGCTTTCTGCTCAGTGATTCCATCCACTTCGCCCTGATGATGCTCGAGTGAAACTAGTTGATGCGTAACTGACAGACTCTGTGTTTCTTGCTGAAACACTTTCACTTTCAAGTTTCTGTGCAATTGTTGCTTTTCTCTAATGATCTGGGCCTTTAAATAAGCCACACAGGCACTGAACAGTTTCTCTTCCACTGTGTCTGTATGTGTGTGCACACGCATGTGTGGGTGGGTGGGTGTCTGGTTGCATGTACACAGTCAGGTACATGCAACAAACACAGTGTTTGTGTGAGAACGGTGAGTGTGTGTGTGTTCAGCACACTTCCTTTTCTTCAGCGCTGACATTCTGTTGTCTACAGAGTTCTGTCTCTCTCCCTCCCTTCGTCTCATTCAGGCTAGATCCGTTCTTTACACCAGACATGATCGTGCAGAGATGTTGTTCTGATCTCACTCTCATACACTTGTGGCCTCAGATGCATTCAGTATCATTTGCATGAACGTGTTTCCTCCATCGGCAACAGAAGCAAGTGAAAAGAGGAACCAGAGGCCTGTGTGGTGATCGGGGGCCGGAGTCACATGTTTTCCTCTCACTGCGCTCACTCTTTCATAGAAGACTTGATGCTGTGGATTTAAAGGACGGTTTCATCTGCAGCTTCGGAACTAAGTTCAGGTGAGTCTCCACTGTCTTCTCATCTGGACTGATGAATGTGTCGTTCAACAGGACCAAGGAATATTTAGCAGTTTGACAGAATACGCGAGTCAAAATATTAGGTAAAAATGTTTTTGGGACATTGAGGAATCTAATCAATGCACTTTTTAAAATTATGCTTGATTAGTATGTTGAAATAAAAATAACAATGATTGTCACTGAAATGTGTCTGTAGATGATTCTTTAGACGGCTGGTTCCCATGCGTGTGAAGCGTGTTCATGTTGTTAGAAATGACTCATGACTTCAGCAGCTTCTGCACAATGCAAATCTCAGCCAGTGTTTGCCGTCTCGATCGGCGCGGCTGTATCGCAACACACTGCCTGACTCTTCTTTTACAGAAGAAAAAGCTAAAGTGTGGTTTGTGTTGAGAATCAGGATCGAGCAGCTTCTAATGCTCCTCTTGTTCTGCGGCTCATTCCCTCACTGATGTCATGGAGTGATGAAGGGTTTGTTTAGCTTGATAATTGCTCAGCATGAATAAAGTGCATTTGACTCAAATCATCCCTTTCAGAGGCAGCAGGTTGAAGGCCTGTTAAAAAAAAATAAAATAAAACTGTTTCTTTTTTTAGGTAATTAGCAAGTGCCGTCTCCCAGCATCACCAAGGCTGAGTTACCATGGCAACTAGCAAGCAGAGCTTCTGGAGAGCGAGCGAGCATCAGTGTGCAGCATCCTCTCAGTGTGAGGAAGAAGTGCAATCAAAGGCCCGTCTCACCGCTATGTTTGTGGGTACCATTCCAGCTGCTGGCCCGCCGCAGACATGCCCATCGGGACTACCTGGACAGCGACAGGAGACTGCCATTTTACCACTGGTTTTTCCAGGGATTTTTGGCGAATCGGCTCTGCCCTCGCTGATGCTCCATATCACCAGTAGTGCCGCTTTACATCAACCAAGACCTGGGACTCCATTGTTGTCACCCAGGACAAAGTCATTGGGTAGGCATGTTTGCCCACATTGTGGTAAAGACTGCCTCAAGCCCAGCGTGCTGGAGAAACACCTACGCTGTCACACGGGAGAGAGGCCGTATCCCTGCACCACCTGTGGCATCTCTTTCAAGACACAGAGCAACCTCTACAAGCACAAGCGAACGCAAGCTCACGCCCGCCATTCCAGCGAATCCGACAAAGGGTCTTTAAGCAGTCAGGAGAGCAGTGGAAGCGCTGGAGACCCTTGTCCTATTGGAGTTCCAGCAGAGAGAAAGACTGTGTTGGAACTGGGACTTCATAACGCAGTGGTTGTGGGATGCAGCATAACGCCAGCCATCCAGGACGAGGTGACTGCGCTGAGCTCATCCACCAGTGCTGGTTCTCAGCAGACCAGTTTTTTAAGAGATCATGAGATACACATGACCTCGATTCGGACTCCACTTACAAGACAAGAAGCCTTGTTTTCCAAGCCATCTGGGTCACCCTTGTCTCATAGAAAGTCCCAAAACCACGACAGCACCGACTCCGGGTTCAGTGAAGGCAGCGAGCATCATTCATCCAGCATCCAGCGCGACCCCAGCAGGTCGCTACCTGAAGCATCTATGGAAAGGGAAAACGAGTCTCTCCCAGAGGATACGCTTCAAGACCCGAAAAGCACCGTGTCCGTTCAGGAGAAGCAGACACTGGAAGAACGTATTTCCAAGCTCATTTATGAGAATTCCATGTTGGTGGAGGACAAACGACTGGAAAATGTGCGGCCAAGGAAAACGGTTTTGTCAAAGCAGGGCAGCATAGACCTGCCTGTGCCATACACTTACAAAGACTCCTTCCATTTTGAGATGAGAAGCAGCAAACATGTGCCGTGCCCACTGAAGCCAGACCGAAGAGGTGCTCTGTGCTCCTTGCCAACACTGCATGCGCCTCTAACACGGAGCAGTTCTCTGCCCTTCACCATGGGAGTCAGAGTCTGCGATGGTGCAGTCAGTCCCAGTCTTAGCAGAAGGTGCAGCGCAGGACACGTTAACCCACTGCATTCACCGGATCGACCAGTAGCAAACCATCCCTCGCTTGTTCGACAAGTGGCGATAGACTGCCAGCACGGCACTGAAGGTTCTCTGGTGAAGAAGAGCAGTGTCAGCAGCCTCAGCTCGGAAGGAGACGGTCTTGACGCAGGAGCTGAGACAAGTCCAAAGGTAAGCTACAGGAAGAAGACGCGGAGGTTTGACTACACAAAATGGCACACCTACAAATGTGGAAGCTTCCAGAAGCTCTACCGGACAGATAGCAAAGACGGTCTTGTGAAGAGCAGGGGAACAAGCTCAGAAAAACCAGAAAGCCATGCGCAGACAGAAGAAGCGTCACTGAACGTCAATCCGCAACACGACCCTAGAGGCTTTAAGAACAATGTACAGTACCAAACGCCGAAAAGTGCCAACAACAACAGCGAAAGATTGACGACATCACATGGCAACATTCCACCAGAGAGGAAGAAGATTTGCACAGAAAAGGAAGTCCTCATTCCCCATATTACAAATCCTACACATGGATCAGCAGAGATAACTACATGTAGCTTGTTAGCTTCTACTCTCTCAAGCGCTTGTGCAACAAACTTATCAACGATGACTAATGTTCAGAGCCTGGGCTCATATAGCGGCTTTGTGCCACAGCTCTCCAGTCCACCTGCTGTGTGTTTAATGGAGACCGGGACATCTGTCACCCCTTCTGTTCCTGTCAGCAGCTCAAACGTCCATGAAGCCAAGACCAGCTTTCCACCCAAGTACCAGCTGAAGATTCGATGTTCAACAGATAGAACATCCACATCATTTTCTGGCTCTTCATTAGATCTAAAGAATGGTCCAGAAACTTCTAAACAGGATCACTTCTCTAAAATTTTACCACCAAAACTATTGGAAGGTGATTCATATGTCTCCCATGAGAGGAACATCTCCCAAAAAGATGTTCAGCAGAGAGCAAAAAGCTTAAGCGACACATTACCCACAGCTCTTCATTCCACAACGACCATCACAGCTCTATCATCACAGCATCATGAAGTTCTGCTGCAAAGCCAAGATTCTAGAGACGTTGAACCAATTCAGTCAACTCCTGCTGTTCTGCCTCCGTCCACTGAAGCTTTCTCAATCTCAGAGACCCGGCAGCCTGTTCAAAATGACTCCAGCGCATCCGTTGAAGTCATCCCCAGTTCTTCAGTTCTTGTCCCTGCTCATTCAAGAATATGTGATGTACAATTGACTGGGACCATCACAACATCTCAATCACAAAGCTGTGAATCTCAAGCTACACCATCGGGGAAACAATCATCTATTCTTGAGTCCTCGTCAGTGTCACGAACTCAAAACACATTTTATGTACAAACCCCTGATCTTCAGATTGTAATGCAGCTCATTTCTGATGAGCAGTTGGCCATGATTGAGCCACACATTGACTTCAATTCCACAGACGGAGATTCTGTGATTCCAGGTGTACCGTCCAACCAGCCTGAACCAGCTGCTGGTGATATTCAAGTGAACATTAGGTCTGAGGCCACAGCGTTCAGCCTGGAGCAAACATCAGCAGAGTCGAGCAAAATAACTCTTTTACAGTATAAATCCAGTCCAAGTTTGAGGACCACTGATCCAGAGGTTCCCAACCAAACTAGTTTTGCCATGACAGACACGGAATCAGCAGACAGTGAGATGGTTCGGACCAAGATCTCTCTTTTCAACAGAAACACTTCTTCTGGTTTTTCGGCAGAGGCACAACACGTGTCCTTCTCTTCAGTAAATGCCGTTCCAGTCATGACGCGCAGCGCTGCGGTTGAAGATCCTTCTGAAATTGTGTGTGACACTTCTGGATTCTCCAGACATGACACAGGGGAGAAGAAAACCTTGTCGTTTCTATCATGTTCAGCTGACGATCGTAAAAACCGTGATGAAGTGAAAACATGGTGCGGGACAATCAGCCAGTCGTCGAACATTCTGGTTCCTAAAGAAGCCGGTTGTAAAGATGCTCCAGACTTTCCAACACGGGCAAATACAGAAACACGGACGGGTGAGACCTCAAACGCACGCAACTTATTTCACAGGCTAACATTACCGTTTATTTCCACAAGGTGGCGACTGAGTATAAGATTTGGCTGATTTTAATTCGCATTAAAATGTAATTCGCATGAAGCGTTTAAAAATTGAACATTTAAACGTTTTTAATAAGTAAATGCATGAAAAAATCTTTAAATAAAAATGAAGCAATGAATAAAACTGAGACGTTAAACTGTTTCAAAACCTTAAAGCTTTGGAATTGCAAATTCTGGGAAAAAATATCCAACGAGATGGATGTTCATAATTGTTGATTTCAAATATTTTCATTATCAAAATAAGCATCGAAAAACATCACCTTTGTTTGTTTTAAACAACAAAAACACTTTTCAATCATGAAAAGTAAAACAAAAAATATTTTTTCATCCACAAGAGTTGAGGTTAATAAAAGCTCTGCCAAAATCAAGAGTCTATTAAAATAAAGATTACATGGCATGTCAACCAAACCAAACAGAGCAATCTTCTCTGATCGACACGTGAAAGCTGCTGCTGGTCCTGTGGTTCACCAGAGCATCACAGATGAAACAATTTTCTCACATGACGTGATTGTGCACGGTCGTGAGAAGAAAGGGCAGAACCGCACACAGACGGTACCACACAGAATACAGACAGATCTTCTGGATTATAGAGCATCGGGGTGAATCGGGGGTGAAGATCATCAACGTGTCATCGCCTCTTCTGTGGATTCTGGTTTTTGCAGCCGAACCACTGTATTCACACACTGACCTGATGTTTCTCTCCTCAGGTGGTGCTTGAGGAGAGGTTCTTCCTGTTTAGTTTGGAGTAAATAGCACACTAAAAAGACAGTTTTTTTCACAGGGTCAAAGGTCATTCAAATTAGTCACGGTGGCATCATAAAGCAGGTCAAAGGTCTTTCCGAGGGGCTCCGTAAAAACAATTTTGCGACGGGACACCAGTTCAGTGGCGACCGCTCCCGTTTCAACCGGCTCCGATCGTTCCCACGCCACACACACACGTTTGCTTGATCTGAGGTGAAGTTCCCAGAGGAACGACCACATCATGAAGGTCAAAACTGCCTTCAGCTGGTCTCTGATCCTGACAGATGATGAAACCCTTCAGTGTGATATCTCAGCACGTGCTGCTCGGTGTGCCCTGATATACAGAGCAAATCCGTCCTGGTGCTCCTTCTTCATCCATCTGACGTGGAGCACATGTTCCAGGCCTTGCTCCCACATCGATTTTTTAACGGTTTCTCCCTGTCACTCTGCTTTGCAGAAATACGGAGCATTCCGCTTTAAAGAGCTTTTCATGAGCAATTCATCATCCTGAGATAAAGGAGTTTTCACTCGCCATAAAACCTGTCAGGCAGGCTGATGCGCAGCATTCAGACGTTATTGAGTTGTTCAGCGATCTGCCTCTCCATCCTCAGGTGGTTTGAGCAGCTCACAGGAGTCGGTCCCCGAGGAGGCTGGGAGTGGAAGAGATAGGAGGCCAAGATCAGACACGGCTGAGATGAGCAACACGTGTGAAAACAAAAGTCAGGTGAGCAAAGGAAAAGAGCCGCAGCATAGAAAAAACCCTAATGTGTGGTGAATATCTGACACCGGAAAATCCTGTTTTAACAGACTCTGAAAAATAATGTTTTAATCAATAATGCTCACATTAAAGTTGCGCAATGCTCATTAAAGTAGACACAAAGATTGATTATCTGAAATAAAATTATTTAAAAATGTCTTATCTATCAAAAATTGTTATAATAACCTAGAAAAAGATTCTAGAACGAGATAATTATTGATTAGTAAAATTATATAAATTTTTATCTAGAAGTTTTATTTATCATTTTTTAAATTAGTGTTTTTTTATTTAACATTGTTAAATCCACAAATTCTTGTTGTACATAGATTATAATTTCAAAGATTATAAAACAATTGTTTTTACTCTGAATGGGGAGAGTGGGATTGGCTCCATCTTCCCAAAACCCTGAAATGAAAAAGCAGTTTATAAAATGTATGTTCGACAGTGTTGCGTTCTCATCATGTTTTGATGATTTGTCCCGTCGCCGCTGTATGTTTCCTCTGCAAGCAGGTGAGGACGTCTGGTGAAGAAGTTCAGCCTGCGGACAATATTAACACGTCCCTCAGCGTTTCCAAAGCAGCTCAGCTTCTGGATGTCAGAGCTTCAAACCATTCTGAAGGTCAAAAGTTGAAGAAATTTGACAGAACAGACAAAGCGGAGACATCATCTCCATCAACATGTGCCGCACAAGCCGGCCATCATCTTCTGATTCACCCGCACTTGGTCAGTGCCTTGCATAAAGGAAGTCAAACAACGAGCTGCTTCCTTCATCCCAAACCTCAGACCTTCTTAGGAGAGCTCAGAATGTCTGTTGTTGGACGAAGCACTTCGGCATCTTCACTAGAGCTGATGTCTTCCTCATCTTCATCCCTGCGGGCTGTGCCGTGCTCGGGTCACGACCTTGTCCCTCAGCGTGAGGACGACAGCAGCAGTGACGACGAGAGGAAGCTTGTCATTGAACTTGAGTGACTCTGAGATCCTTCGTACCAGATGGCTTTTCAGAGTTCCTTGTCTTTATTACGTCCTGCACTAGAATTTGTTTTCAGACAATGACAATCAGTTCAGGTCAGAGAGTTTCTAAAATAATGTTATTTTCTGCTAAAAGTTCAACTCAAATTATGACTAACAGAGCAATGAATGAGTTTCCACAAACAGAAGAAGAGGTGGTGCAGACGGCCACTCAGACTTGGCTGTAGAGAAGCTTCTGGTGTGGATGGAACACTGTTGATATTGTTGAATCTTTCAGTGCCTTGACTGAATAAATCTATTGTGACGTTCTTCTTGTAGTGCAGTCGTTTCACTGGGTTTAATAGTGTTGTTCTTGTTTTCAACTGGCTTATTTAAATCTTATACCGTATTTAACTTATATTCATGTTGGAAGTTCAGTTTATTCAACAATTCATTCCGATGTGATGATGAATGTTTTCTTTGACTACAAATAAAAGGTACTTTACCATTTTCATGTGTTTTTGATCATTCAGGTAATGTCGGAATTTCTGGTGCTATTTCTGTGTAAATGACTGTTTGAAGTTGAGGCAGCTTCTTTTTATCAGCTGTGATCAAAGATGCTCACTGTTTCTCAGCATTCATCTGTGTTCTTCAGTGATCCACACACTCCTCAGTGTTCCTCACATTCCTCAAAAAGAAAGAGAAAGAAAGAAAGAACGCACAAATGAAAGAAAATAAAGTATTAAAAAAGATAAGAAAATAAAACTGACAGAGTCAGACAGACATATAGAAAACATTAATAGATGGAGAGG
Organism: Paedocypris carbunculus; assembly: GCA_028128575.1. Taxonomy (NCBI): domain Eukaryota; kingdom Metazoa; phylum Chordata; class Actinopteri; order Cypriniformes; genus Paedocypris; species Paedocypris carbunculus. The sequence goes on from SOMO01000161.1 coordinate 226,785, forward strand.
AAGAGGGACTGTTATTATGTCCAGAGAAATGGAGGGGGGGCGAGTGGGAGAGAGATAAACACAGGGAGTTTCACAAGTTTGTTCAACTTATTTTTAAAGAGCTGTTAAAGGGTTTTTTATTTTTAAAGAGTCTTTTTGTGAGACCTGTTAAACATTATGGGTTACACTGCCTCGCGTTCCAGCAGGCGCTTTGCTCAAATAAAACCTCAGGAGCAGAGTGGAAGCGGATAAGACTCCATTAGCTAAACAAAGTTCATCAATTTAACAGGGAAAGGTCTTACTCTGCGGGGCGGAGTGTGAGCTTTGGGTTCAGGCATCTTAGACAGCCATTCCATGTGATAGCATCCATGCTGGGTATTTGTGTGGGTAAAACAATTTTAACCAATCACACTTTAACCATCATGTGTTACCATGAAGGGAGAAGTTGTAACCGCTACACTATCCCAGAGCTTGCTGGTTTGATTCGGAAGGCTGTGTGCACACTGAAACACATAGCAATGTGATGCTTTTCCCACTCATTCGGATTTTGAGCTCTTTTCTCAGGCTGTCATGTCACACAGTATTCAGACGCATTGATTGGCTTGACTCTCACTGTGTTTCGGAGGTTGATACTTCAACAGGACTTTGTGATGAACTGATCACGCTGGATACTTTCTACAATAGTGGAAGTTAAAGTGAAAAATTGATTTTTGGTGAAAAAAACAACTGAACAATATTCCACTTTGAGGTTATTATGGATTATTTAATTTTATATTGTTTGCCTGAATGTCACAGTCGCTTTAGGTTTTTCTAACCGGTGTAACAGTTAATATACCAAAAACCATACTTGAGTAAAAGTACAAGTCACCAATTCCAAGAAGACTTGAGTAAAAGACCTAAAATATCCCATTTCAAAAAAACAAAATAACTCTTTTGTTACTGGTACTGAATTCAGGCTCAAGAATTCAAATAAGTTAAAGTTTATTTATATAGCGCTTTTCTTAGTTCGAGAAACGATTTAATTTATTTTTACCTCAATTTTTCAAAATAGCAGAACAAAATAATTTATAAAAATAACAACAAAAAGTCAGTCTCACTCAAACTCAAATGTGCAAAAAGGGCAACCGCTAATCCACATTTACATGATTTAGCTCATGAATAGCATACAGTACCTTCAGCACCCTGCAGGTGGCGAGATCGTCTGCCCAAAAAATTTACCGCGGTAGAAAAAGATACCATCACAATGTAACAAGTAACGTTAAGCGTCCTTTCAAATGTTTCCTTCTGTGCGACTGCGACTCTTATTACTCTCTTTCTACGTGTCAAAATAGTTTTTGTAACTATAAATAAGTTGAAGGCCCAGCTGTGAAAGCACGGCCCGCCACTGCTACATAGATATCTAGTTTTATGAAGAGACGGGATTTCAGTTAGACTTAAACTGATTTACTGAATCTTAAAGTATACTCAGAACATTCTAGAAATTTGGTGCTAAATATGCAAACGTTTATGCGTTTTGGAACTTTGCAGCTGGCCTGAGTTTTGTGAGCAAAACAATTGTGATGGTTCATGAGGAGAAGTACATTCCCTTCAATAAAGAAGAGCTAAAGCACTGAGGGAGGGGGTGGTAAACGTGTTGTGATGGACTGAACATCTGCTGTAGAGCAGCAGCAGATAATAGATGGATGTAATAAATAAAGGTGCAGTGTCTGTAAATGTCGCGTTTGTCTTTAGAAAATCTTAAAATCTTTTTTTTCTATTTCACAACTTACTGTCCGCTTTTTCATCTTTTTTTCTGGATATTTTATCACACACACACACACACACACACACACACACACACACACACACACACACACACACACACACACACACACACACACACACACTACGGACCTAAAATAACAGTAGCTCTCATACATGTATTAGTTTCGTGTCATATCAACACACGAAAGCAATGGTGTGCAAGTCAGAATGAGTTTTAAAACTTTGTTTTATATTCCTTTGTCTGTTGAGGTTAGGTGTGTGAGGTGTGTGTATATTTTCAATTTATAGAGTGTATATAAAGTAATGAATATACTGGTATTTCTGTTTGTCACATTTTTCAGTATTCCGCAGCTAAACAGCAGTGAAAGTTGAAGATAAGTAGTTCAGTCATTTCTATGTGCGTTTCTTAAATGATGAATAAATATCACAAGATTTCAATCCCAAATATTTTTTCATTTGAAGACAAAACGGACAAAACAAAATATGTTGCTTGTGCTTGACATCAATTAATGAGTAAATCACATTTTGTGCTCTGAAAAACAGAGCAACTGCGAACCGTTTTGTTAATATTTTCAAGTCTGTTATACACTAGACTAGAGACAGACAGACAGACAGACACCAAGAGACAAACTGACAGGGAATGAGTGAGAGAGAGACAGCAAGCCAGACAGACAGGAAGAGACAGAGAGAGAAGGAGAAAAGCCAGGGGGATTTGTCTCTTTATATGACGAGACTGTTCAGGAATCTCTTTCAACATGTTTTAAAGGCATCATGTCTAATTGGATCCGAACTGTCGCCCGAGGGAGAGAGACACCAGAAAGTGTCTCTTTTTTTCACACTTTAGACCTCTTTGTCTCGCTCTCAACCTTTACCTCAACCCCTCTCTCTCTCTCTGTCTTTTTCTGTCTCTCTCTTTCACTTTCTCTTTCTCTCTCTCAGTCTCCCTCTTTGTTTTTTTACAGTCTGTTTCTTTCTTTTCTGTCCATCTCTGTTTCCCTCTTTCACTTTCTCTGTCTCTCTGTGTTTCTTTCTTTCTCTTTCTCTCATTGTCTGTCTTTTTCTTTCTGCCTCTGTCTGTCTTTCTATCTCTTTCTCTCCCCGTTTGTCTCACTGTCTCCTCTCCTCTAAAAGGTCAAAAATTGTAAAATTCTATTTAGAATTCAGAATCAGTTGTTTTTGTGAGTAAATGAGTGGGATGGACATGGTAATGTACTGAAACACTGACAGGTTTTTGTAAGATGAAATAAATTTCATCACAACAATAGAAGTAACAAAATGTTGCTGTTTCAAAGATTCACAATCGCATTGATACATCCAGTAACTTATTAATACAGAATTATTGCCTTTATAGACTACAGGTTGATGCACTTTGTTTCACTTCAGATTGTGTTTAAGAAGATGGGACTAAAGTGTAATTAATCTAATTAATTTACGTTATTCCACACTAATCTTGACGAGTCTGTTCAGTATTGTGGAGTCTTCAGAAGAAAGAGGCTGATCGAGTCACGGCACCATCTACAGATATTTCAGCACAAACAACAACAGCTAACATCTGCTGAACCTGCAGCAGCAACAGCTTGTAAAAAAATCATTGGATTCACATTTCTGTCGTGACTCTGTGAGGAACAACGGATTAAAGCTACAGAACAAACACCAAGCTAATTTATTACGTAACCGCAAGACCCGAGTAGACGTTTAGCTGCGAACCGTAAGTAAAAACAGCCGCAGGGCTGGAGATGCTTAGAAGATCCATCAAACACCTCCTCCTTCATGTTTCACTCCACACGTGTGTGTGTGTGTGTGTGTGTGTGTGTGTGTGTGTGTGTGTGTGTGTGTGTGTGTGTTTAATATTAGGCAAATGTTCCTTTTAATATATAGTTAGATCTCTTGAACAGTTTAAGACATTTATTTGACTCACATGTGAAATATATTTTATTCAAAGACCCAGTTGTCATAATTTTTTATATCTCATCAAATAATACATGGATATATATAGACAAACGCATATATTTTTCACTTTTTGAAATAGCTTAAATTCCATTATTGAATAAATTATGGGACTTTACAAAGGACATATTTAGTGTTTTATGGGCTCGGATCTGGACCTGATTAACCTACAGAAAGGAATATATAATGTTTCGTCTTCAGAAAAGCTGTTGACAAGTCATTATAAATACACGAGAGTGTTTGAGAAGAAGCGGATTGGTTCCACATGCTCGAGCAGAATCGGGAGCTGGAATCCGTTTATGCCTAAAAGTCAAATAAACACGGAGGAATGAAGCGATGTGAAAGATTATAGTTCATCAGAATCCACGTCAAATATGAAGAACATCTCCAATACTAATTATAGCAGCACGTTTCTGTGCAAAATTAGCGCGTGTTGTAATGGGACTTGAACCCACGACTAGGCATAATAAATGAAAGAGCGTAGTAACCCCAGTGTGGTGGTCCGGTGACAAAATTACCTATGTCTCAATATGTAATTGTCAGGATAAAATTATTCTGCAAATAGTTTTTACTGAGTAAATAAATGACTGAATGAAGAAAAAAAAAACATGCACAAACACTACTCACATGGGCAAAACTCTACTTGAATGACTGTGACTTGAGTTGGCTTGTTGTACTGAGTAAGAAAAATAAATAAATATAATAAATAAATAATAATAATGAATAAATAAAATAAACTTTTTCTCTCTCCACTACATTTGAATGGACACTTACTCGTTACATTGTGATTGTGTGTGACAAATTGGACCAGTTTTTCTACTGTGATTAATTTATTGGGTGAACGAGGTGATATCGCCATCTGCAGGGTGCTAAAGGTACTGTATGTTATTTATGAGACAAATCGCGAGAACTTTTAGGGTTGCACCTTTTGGCATATTTGAGTTTGACTGAGACTGACTTTTTGTTCTTTTTTTATCTTGTTCTCCTGAGGTGTTACATTTTATTTCTATACAGCATTTAAACCTCATAAATAAAGCGTTTCTTGTTCTTTTTAGCCTAAATGCCGTACGAGTAGGTTCTTTTAAAATATGATTTTGTGACTTTCACTCAAGTCTTTTGGGAATACTGTTGGGAATATCCGTACTATTACTCAAGTAGGTCATCTGCTAAAAACACTGTTTAAGTAAAATGCCATAGCTGAAGCACACACACACGCACATGTACGCGCACACACACGGGGTGGTGCCTGAAAGGTGTTGGAGTAGAAAAGCGCTCACTCACAGTGAAAACCCACGGCTGCGCGAGGATGCGAAACCTGTGATTGCGCACGGAAGAGACAGCGGCGCGCATATTAATCGACCGCACCGTTAGGCAAAATGTTCGCGTTGACTCGGCGGGACTAGTGCTGTATGTGAACCTGAGATCGCACCGTATTCTAGACCTGTGGAATTATTGGGATGGCCACGGTGCCACCGACACTTCTGTGGATTTTATTCCTTTTTGCACTAGCAGCCATTATGGCCAATGGTGGGTTAAGCAATCAAACTCATGCATAATTCTAACTTTTTGTATATTAGACTTAACTTTTCAGTATGTCATGAAACTAGCTAGTTTTTGCTTAACTGTCAGAATTGTTAATTCTACTTCAGCATTTTTTTTATTGTATTTAGATTTAAAACGGCGGGTTGTATAGGAGGAATGCGGCATATAAAACTGTTGTGCAAACTGTTGTGAAATTGTTTTTCGTGTGTTAGTAAATACTTGTTATCCTCAGAATCTCCAAGCCCTCATCAAGATGCGCACGGGACGCTCGTCCCCGCAACACCGCGCGCGCCCCCGCTGAAATCTGTAAACAACCCCGCGAGCGATCCCGTCAGATTCCCGCGAGTGCGCAAAAGAGACAAGCGCTGCACGTGCTATTCTTACAAAGACAAGGAGTGTGTGTATTATTGTCACCTGGACATTATCTGGATCAACACACCTGAGTGAGTTACACACGCACGGGAACACAACCACACAACCTTACCGTACGTGTGTTCGAACCGCGACAATTGTATGTTGCTTTTACTTACGTACATTTCGACGGTTCGAGCATATGTGGAAATTCAATGGGGGATTTAAGTTAAGAGTTGTTTATTTTGTTGTTTTAGCTATCAAACATATAAACTACGTCGTTAGTGTTAATAAAACAATGACCATGCAGGGCGCACTGGTAATTTGTTCCCTATATAATGAAAAATTGGCCAATAGGTTTATTGCACCAAACACTTAATTTGAGATAAAAGTGTAAAACAACTGCAAGCTAAAACGTAATGCTAAAATAAAAAAAAAAAAAAAAAAGTAAAACAAGCTAAAACTTGACAAAAAAAAAAACAAAACAAAAAATCACCGATGCGTTTTATTACAGTATTTGTTTTACCTTTATTAATAAGATAACAGCTATACCTGTTGCTATAGCATTTATACAAATGATACTCAAAAATAACAATACTGCAATGCAGTACAAAATAATAGCAAACAAATTGCAATTCTTAGACATGCTTTACAAACACACAGCAGAAACCTGCACTTCTCTCTAAATCTTCAACCAAATCAGCAAATCAAATCACTTAATTGTCACATCTGCTCAGCACTTGTGAAATTCTTGTGATCAGCTCTATACATCCAAACAATTAACAACCAGACAATCTTATCGATATAAAAAACTAACTAAAAAACTACAATGTGCAGAATGCAAGTATTCTGTACACAGTGTGCTGAGACATACAGTAAAAATGTCGATTTACATAACACTCCCCTAAAGCTTTGCAAAGTGCAACAGGTTTGACTGAACTAGGTGTGTGAAATGTTGCAAATGTGCGTTTATGTTTTTGAAATGTATGTATCATTATGTGATCTGCTATAGAACACTAGTAGTGTGTCTGGTTTTCTGTTTAGTATACAAATACTCTGCGTAAAGTGAAATTGTGAAAATAAAATATTGGCACATCAAATATATTCATCAAATGTACATAAAATATAAATTGATTTATTAGTTAAATTGGTGAAGATATTATGAACATGTAAAAACAGTTAGCCAACAAGAAACGGAAGAAAGCTGGAACATGACTTCAAACTGGGAAATCTCCATATACAATAAATGACATGGTAAATGTTAAATTCACAGAGTCATTTATGAAAGGAAAACAATGAAAGGAAAATAAACTAAAAAATAAAAACTAAAAAATATTATATATATATATTTTTAAATGTCTGATTTATGCTTTGTTGATCACAAGAACGTTGATGCTTTCCATTTATGAATTGACTCTTGTAGCAGCATGTTTTTTATGGACGGAAGGAGTTGGATTAAAACTCTTCATTGTGATGTCTACCACATTTAATCAAATTGTAATTTTTTTTTTTTATTATTTTAATTCTATGATTGATAAAGATGGTATCTGAGCTTTCTGTGGTGACCTTTTCTACATCAATTTTGTGTGTTGCTCAAAGAAAATTTTAATTAGGCCAAATTGCCTATATTTAATTTGAATGAAATGTTAAGAATCTAAAATGTTTGTAAATACATAACATGATTCTTATGATCTGACCCGGACTTTCCTGAACAACACCTGAATACATTTCAGTATTATTTTTAGTAATAGTCAATAATCGGAAGATTACTCATTATTACTCTTCTATACAAGTGTATACCTTGTGTGGTACAGGGTGAACTGGCCTAGGTATAATCCTCAGAAGAAAGAACAAAGGATGCTTCTGGCAGTTTATCTTGCTTGAGAAGATTTCTGACTTTTTTAAAAATGCAACTTTTTCTGTTATAAACACTTTTGCTCACAGTAAATCATGAATCAGAAAGCCATTTCGAGAAAATACTCATTTGTATGTAAAGTTGGGTCAGGTAAGACCTGCCTCAGGTGATCGGCTGTGGTTCAAAGTCATGGCTGTAACGTTTAGCAGATGAAGCCTGCAGGAGTTTCCCGGGTCAAATAAACTGCGCCTGTGTCACTTCATTACTTCCCAGATGGAAAAAATAACTCACATGCATAAATGTTTTATGATAAAAAAACATCCACCACTTGCATATGGTAAGTTACTTTCAGTGAGAAAAAAAAACATCCACTTGTTTCCAATCCTTAGAAAATTAAAGGGAAAGTGAAGTGGGTCAAGATTAAACTAGAGTGAAAGTGAAATGGATCAGGAAAAATCTTGTGTAAATGTGAATCTATCAGGATTAGACCACATAAAACTGATATGAACCGGGATTAAACTGGAGTGAATGTGAAGTGCGTTGAAGGTGAAATGTATCAGGATTCAACCAGAATAAACATAAAGTGTATATAGATTAAACTATAGTGAACATGATGTGGGTCTGGAATTAAACCTGATGGAGTGCATTATGATTAAGCAAAAGTCAACCATGAAGTGGATCGGAGCTAAACAACAGTGAAAGTGAAGTAGATTATGATTCAGATGCTGCAGATTGAGCATGTAGCGGTCATGGATTAAACTAGAGTGAACATGAACATAAATTGCGTTTAACTAGAAGAAAATTAAGCAGATCAGAACTAATCAAATGTTTAAACTAAGTGAAGTGGATCAGAATTTAACTAGAGTGAAACTCAAGTGAACCAGAATTAAACTATAGAAAAGTGACCAAGTGGTAAACACGATTGGGATTCAATTACAGTGTCAGTATTAATCTAGACAGAAAGTAAAGTTGGACACGATTAAACTAGAGTGAATGTTAAAGTGATTCAAATGTAAAAAAAAAATCAAGTTTAGAGCAAAATAATCAAGTTTATATTTTAAGTGTACTGTATGTGATTGTATACGAGATGGTCCACAATGTTCAATGTTTAAAGGTCAAGAAGAGAATCACGGTCAAACATACAGAAACCAATTCAAAATCCAAATGTAGGGTGAGAATTTAAAACACAAAAACAAAAGCAAGAGGACAGTCTGTAACACTAGTAATAGGGCAATACTTTGCTACACGTTAAATCACAAAGAATCCTTAGTCATATCAAGCGCAATAGACCTCTGCCTCAGGAATCATGAGTCACATGATGAACCACATGGCTGAGGTTTGTGGGAAATGTAGTTTTGATGTCTATAATGCTGTCCTGTGGCTGTCCTGTAACATGCGGCTACACTTCAATATGTGTGTGTGTATGTGTTCTGTGGTGATGGGAACTTCAGCAAGTTTTTCTGTGAAACGTCTAAAAACAATGAGAGACTCTGGACTGAACATGCTGCTCAGAGGCTTTGAAGTAAATCCGCACCCGCAGTGTTCCTCTCCAGTGCTGAGGTCGTAACCTTCTCATGTGTGTGTGCTGCAGGAGAACCGTCCCGTATGGAATGTCGAGTTACAGAGGAACCCAGCGGCTGCGGCGCTCGGATCCGGATCAGACTCTGCGCTGCAGCTGCATGTCACAGAGCGACAGAGACTGTGCCGCCTTCTGCACACACAGGTGAATGATCCAGCCACACACACCCCTTACACACAAACACACATTTGCATTTATATCATAGTGGGATTCCACCATTGACCCCTCTAATATCACCCTAATCGCAACCATCAAATACCAGCCAAAGGTCCCCACAAGTGCCCATAGACCCCACTTTAGTGTAAAAGCCCAGCATTCAGGTCCCCACTTTGACCTCGTAACCTTGTGTTGTGACTTACACAAATTAGATTGTTTATTATATTAATTTAGACACTATTTTATCTGTCTGCGTATCTGTTGTAATCTGATTTTTCTTGTGCAGCTTTTTGTTCAACTAAGTTTGCTTTAAGTGGCTTAACAAAATGAGGTTACAGTTACAATTTAAATATCATTATATCTAAGTATTATTTTACATTGTTTCATTGAACAAAAAATATGTCAGTGTCCTCGATACTGAACACTCTCTCTAAGCGTCTCTTCTTCTTCGTCTTCTTCTTACTCATCTTAAGCAGCAGCAAGCGCTCGACATGACGTAGTGTCTGTGTCATCTCTCTTCTGTCACACCAGATGAAATCATCTTTACACACACAGAAGCGGCGGAGATTCTCCAGACCGTCGTCGTCGACTCAGCGTTTCACAGAAAAACGTGATGGATGTTTTCTGCTCAGACAAGCCGTGTGGAGCCGCCAATGTTTTCCTGACCTTCTGCTCGCTGGCCTGAACCCTAATTATGGATCGAGCGAGAACTTTCTCTCCACACTTTGCATACGCACCAGCACTGCAACAACATCTCGAACGCTGGAAGATTCCGAACATTCTCCTCCACGTTTCGATCCAGATGATTTGACAAAAGGAAAACTACTGGCTCCCCTGAAAACACCAGGCTGACTTGAGTTACTAACCTCAAACGATTTCAGATGAATGCACAGTATGTTTTATAAATCATATATATATAGTGTATGACATATATTTATATTAGAAAATTGTCGTCCTCCAGAGAGTCAGTCTGTCTCAACATTTTACATTCAAATTTTAATAAACCAATAAACTTGGGACAGACCCAACTATTTTTATTATTTTTATTATTAATATCCAAAAATATTAAGGTATTTGTATATTATTTTTTTAGTTATTATTTAACAATAAACTATCAAACTTTATTAATCAGTCACAAACACATCAATATGATTGGAATATAATTTTCAGGGAATCATTTTTTGTTTGCAACACAAGAGTCGTGGGTTCGAGATCTAACAAGAGCTTGTATTTAAATGTGTGAAATGATTCTTTAGTTTCTTCTCATGTTTTGTACTAAACTGCTCATAATCCATCTTCGGTTTGAAGGCTTTTTTTTTATCCTTGATGAGTTTGTCGTGTTATTTCTGAGTTTAAAAATCCAATAAAGTGAAGAATGCGGAGATGATGTGCAGAATTGGTGTAGAGCGGCGAGTGCGTTCCGCCTTGGGCCAGATCACCGTCTCTCATCACTGTGTGGAAGGCTTGTCTCTGATTTCACGATTAACAGGATTGTCCTGGAACTTTGCCTCCTGCGATACAAGATTCCATTCTGGAGGTGTCGGAAGACACACTGTCTCTCAAAAATAAGCACTTCAAGCGTTTTCCTTCAGGCTCACGTGTGGAGAGAGAAGCACGAAGCCGCGCCACAGGAAGCTTCAGACGGCAACGAAAGCTCCTGCTGACTTTGGCTGATGTTTGACGAGCTGAAGTCAGTGACTGATGGATAAAGCAGCATCCGAGATTCACGGCTGAGCAATCCGTTCCCACCATCTCCTGCTGAACACCTCCATGCACCTGCCCATCAGATTTCTCACGCTTCATAAACGCTCGTCGTCTCAGTCATCCGCACGTGCAGACTGCAGACACTGTGTGGTTTCTTGTTCCCTGGTGTTCGCCCAAGCAAAACTCCCACTGCTTCCGAATCCTGAGTTCATGACAGGAACAGGCCATTAAAAATCTTCTCATTCCTCCAATCATGTCATAGAAGACGGTCTCCTCTCTCTGGCCCCTAAAGAAACAAGGACGCTCCTCTAAAACATCTGTAGATGCTGCAGCTCCTTTACAGCTCAAGGTCAAGTCAGAAGATACCTAAACTATGCAGGGAAAGAGCAATATTTCCTGTTTGTGGGCTTGGTCCAAGTTCCAAGATGCCTGCCCCTGGAAAACACATGCCATGAGTAAACTACATCTTTAAATCAGTTTATATACTGAGAAGTTTGTGCACCTGCTGTTCATGGACTCCAGGCCTGTCTCCAAGATCCTCCAAAGCTCTGGCCTTGTAATGGGGCAGTCGTCTCGCTTCACTGAGATGTGCTTAAATACTAAAAAAACAATATTGTGGAAGTAATGCACATCAGGGACTTAAAGTAAGTTGAATATGGCGACACTTCCACCATCCATCACTGACACGGCTGAAGTTTCGCCAGGTTTCTAGTCCAGCGGGAGACGGTCATATAACAAAACTGAAGCAAACATGGATTCAGTTCTTGCTTTCACAGGGACGTAGAACAGGAGGACACGGAAAAAGCATTCATTCAGAAGTCTAGCTTTTCCAGGATTGGTTCTGCCTGAAACACAAACCACTGTCACGTGTTGGTCTTACCACCATGACCAGAGAAAGAGCTCTTGACCACCACAGCGGACTGTAGATGCTAAAGCACACATTTGGAACTGAGCGTTTTTCCAGCTTTACTGAAGGGTCTGTGTGTGTGTGTGTGTGTGTGTGTGTGTGTGTGTGTGTGTGTGTGTGTGTGCGCGCGCATGCGTGTGCATGTGTGTGTGTATTTCACTTTATGCATCATTGTCAGGTAAGAGTCTGATCTTGGTTTTTCTGTGATGAAGATGGTCATTGAAGATTTTAGCAATTCCTTATTTTTGACTGTTAAAAATCTTGACATAATTATCCCACAGAAATAATGATCTTGACAGATTTTAATTCCTATTGCTTAAATTTCTTTTGTGGTTGAAAGATTTCCAAAAACGTCCAGATCACATTTTTATTCATTCGCCCAAAAGTTCAACATTTGGTTTAAATATTTTTGTTGTTTAAATTTGTATTTTTATTCATATTATCACTAATAAACTAAAGGGTAATGTTTTAGTAGGTGGAATTTATGAAGTTGATTTGTCCATACCTTTTTTTAAATATGTACAACTTTATATATACTGTATATGTAAATGTATACTGTATTTGAATTCTAACATATTTAGTAAAACTGGGTTATGTTAAGAAATGTTGATTTTTGCATTTTCTATACTGATTCTTCAAATAAGCTGTAAAATTTAAAGAATAGTACAAATATAAAGTCATTCATCAATCAATTGTACATTATTGTTGACCTATGTGTGACTTTAAAAACAGACATAAAACAATAATTGTGTTTTTTGCCTGGTTCTTGGCTTGAAATCAACAACAATATTTATTTCTGTGTGTGTGTGTGTGTGTGTGTGTGTGTTTATAATTCTAATTATTATGATATTAATAATCATTCTAATTATTCTAAATTGTGTTAAAATACTTAATTGTATTTTAACCTAAATTATTCTCGAATAATCTAAATAATAATTTTTTTTTCTAGTCAAGGTCAGATTTCTTATTGATGCCTCCTTGCAAATACGCCTTCAAAGACATAGCTGGCATGGAATGTTCCGATAATAGGTAGGTAGGTAGGTAAATACTTTATTAATCCCAGAGGGAAATTCTTTTTCACAGCAGCATACACATGGGAGATACAAGTAGCACACAACATGTTACACCTAAACATACATATTGCACACTTTTTGCACAGCACAGGCTTTGTAGAAACTATATTATGTTTGTGAGTTGAAGAGTCTTATGGATCGGGGTAGAAACAATCTCCTAAACCTGTCCGTATTACAGGGCAGAGACAGCAGTCTTTTGCTGAAGCTGCTTCTCTGCCTGGAGATGATGTTGTGAAGTGGGTGCAGTGGATTGTCCATAACTGCCTTCATCCTCTTCAGGACCTGTCGCTCCGTTATGGATGACAGGCCTTCCAGCTCCATACCAACCACAGAGCCTGCTTTCCTCACCAACCGGTCTCGTCGTGCTGCATCCCTCTTCTTAATGCTGCCTTCCAAGCTCACCACAGCATAGAAATGTGCACTTAGCACTATATTGTTAAGTTATTGACAAGCGTGTGCCTAGAACTCAACATAGCCCAATATAAGTCTTCTTAAAAATAAATTGTATGTTTATGGTAGATTTTAAAACTTGTGTTGAGAGTAATTAATAATTTTTTTGCAATTCTTTTTTTAAAGATTTGCGAGTTTTTAGGACAGAATTGAATGAATGAAAGACTTTATTTATCCCACTTGGGGAAATTTCTTAAAGTTATTAAGTTATTGTGAGTTGTGAGTTATTAAGACAGAATTACAAGTTGTAAAGTCAAAATTGCGAGTTATAAAGACAGACTTTACAACTCGCAATTGTGACTTTATTGCTCGCAATTCTCAGAATTGTGGGAAGTTTACCAAATGTTTTATTTTTATTTTTTTCCATACACTTGCTATCATCAGATCTTGTGTAGTAGAGGTTAGATTGACTTTGGCCATTAACGTCAATTATTTTAACAAACTATATTAAAATTGCACAATAAGAATCTTGCTTTAATACAAGAGCATGAACGACTCATCACTGATATATACGTAATATAAACGAATTTGTTTTTTTTTTACACAAACAAATGTATACCCTGAATGACAAGCTTTAAAGTCGTGGCTGCACTTTCCCTCAGGACTGAATGGTTTAGTGTTTTGGGATGTTGTGAGACATTCTTTTGTGTGTTTTTTTAAGGTGTTTGTAAGTCTTGTAAAGCTCCTGTGTATTGTGAATTGGTGTTTCCTCATGAAAAGACCAAGTTCAAAGACCGGTTTGGTGTAGGTGTTCTCCTGATGACACAGACCAAAGACATGTGTTGAAGTGAATTTGAGTCCATGTGAGTGAAAGATGGTCACATTTATTTATAAAGCCGAGCGCTTTAGGGCATGTGGTGCTGGGCGGGAGCGAGTTTGACGAGCTGTGCTTTAATTGGCCTTCTTTATAGTCGATTTAAGGTGCCACAAGAGTCACATTTTGAACTCTATAAAATTAGGGTCACTATTTACGCGTAATTTATGAGCCTGCAATGTATGTGAACTTTTCCCATAAAAGTAACAAATAAAATGTTTAAAATGTGGTTTACAAGGCGTAAATCTATTTACGACAACAGCTTCTGGCTTGATGCACAGAAATCTGGTTTCACTCAGTTTTGATTGATTACAAGTGCAAGTCCAATTCTATATATCAGCATAAGAAAAAAGTAATAATTTAGTAAAGTCTGCGAGTATTAATGCATCCAGTGAGAGAAGTGGTTCTTAAACAGCAACGGACCGAGGACACAGCCCTGTGGATCTCCGTGTATCAGTGAAGGCTTGAAGGATTTTGATGTACCAGATAAAACACAATAATTCTAAAGGGCAACCCCAGGATTATAGAAGATGGACAGCAAAAACCAAAACCAGATTGAAAACGTATGTAATGGTCGTCTCATCTTTAAAGTGAGAAACCCGAAACAGAATGAGCTTGTGATCAGCAATTCCATATTTTAGATGGTTTTGAGAGCTGTACAGTAGATCAAATATGGGCATTATGTTTGTGTAAATGGTAGACAATAATGATTTTAACAGACAGTGATTTTAATGCAGACATAAATGTAATGCAATCAAAGACACAGATATAAACTATAGACTTGGTGCATTACCAGTAAACTAATCTAATGTACACACAAGTAAGTGAAGACGTCTCCAAGTGATCAGTTTGGAGCAGTTTGGGAGACTTGTCTCTCATCACATGTGGCTGGAAGTTTTTGATTACCACGTCAAAGCAAAGAACAACATTATTGCAAGCTACGCTGATCTTTGTCACTTGCGCAGTAAAGCCCAAGTTAAGCTTCCTGTCTGTCTTCTCTGGTTCTGACACACGGGAGCAGAAACACTGAACCGTTGTTCGGACACACACTGGAGAGGCCTGAGAAAAATTCACCGACCAAACCAGACGGGGACTTGAACCTCTTCACTGTCAGACTCTGTTAGAACCGCTGAGCCACTTTGTCACCACAAGTCACATACGTATATAACCACAGCTACTGCAGCAGAGTGTGAAGATCCTTACTAACACACTCCTTTTTTTCTCACTCACTCTCGCATTCTTTCTCTCGTTCACATAAACACACTGTCAAACAAACACTCTCTCCCACTCACCACCTCACAAAGAAAGATGAACACAAAAATACTAGTCCCTGTCGCCACTATTTGACAAGAAGTACAGCTCAAATCCCTCTATCCACTGTGCAGGACTTGTGTCTGTCCTTTCTGGTGGTCTTTGTGAGCTCTGGTGGGTTAGGGTTAGGTTCATGTGTGTGTAACTTCACTGGATGGATTAAATGCAGAGCACAGTCACACTAGTACTCTCCGTTTCCACTCACCATCTGAATTGAACTTGTATTTATTAGAATCTGCTTGCAGTTCACTGAAGGTGTCAAACTGTGAACCAAAAGAACATCAGAAGCAGGTCTCAAAGTCATCATCCCCGTTTCTCCTCGCCACAGCATTTTGCAACATCAGCGCCATTGCAGGATTTCCACAGGCCGGCAAATCGCAGCCACGATTCCCCTGTGGCTCGTGTGGTTATAATGGAGAGGAATACGAATATTTGGGGTTGTTTTTGCTTTTAATGACATTCACACAAGCGTCTGGTTTAAACCAGAGAAGTGAAAGTGCTCGTTCTGGAACATGGACACACACAAATAACAAACCAATATAAACCCAAAGCCAAAATCAGTCCAGCAGTGCGTGAGACCAGCGTGAGGGAGACACATTCTAAGCCCGTTTGGACATTTTCTAGAACGTATTTCAGATGTTCAAAGCTGATTCTTACAATAAGACATGTGGCCTTAAAAATCAGACAATACCAGCTTCAGGAAAATCAGTTGCGGTCTGAAATAGACTATCAATTCAAATAAGATGTAAATGATTATTATATAGAATTGTGATTATATTTTAAGTCACATGATCACATTAAATCACATTGTCCCAAAAATAAAGACATTTACATTGTAGTGCTATCCAAAAAATGCATATTGTAAAAATATGGGATACGGTTACGCATAAGTAGTATTTATAGCAGTATTCCAACAGTATTTTTTCAGCTGTGTGAATCAGAATTGCAACAGATTATCTACATTTATAAAAGATAAATGTTTGTGTATGGACAATATTTCGTACTCACTTTTCACATACATGCCATATTTAATGAATGTCAAACATGATGTGACATCTCCCAGTATTTCAGGCTCGAATTTCCCACAATCATTTTGTGTATGTTTGTTTGATTGTGTTTGGTTTGTTTAGAGTTATTAAATGTGAGTCTGCTTTTTCTGTGTCTGTCTGCGTGTGTGTTAGTCTGTGTAAGTGTGAACAGTTGTGTTTATTTGCGTGTCAGACACTGTCTGAATGGCTGTCGCCCCGCGGGCGTGAGCAGTTTTAACGTGTCGCAGTGACACGAGAAGCTCATCGTGTTCTCGCATGCTGCTGTTCTGGAATGCAGCCAAAAAGAACAGTTCACAGACCGAAAACCGGTTTGTGTCCTCCAAACAAATATGGCGACCACAGAGTCAAAAAACAGACACAAAAATGATCAACACCTCGCCAGAATATTGCCATCAATTTCAAAACAAACCAGTGACTAGAAGTAAACATCTGCCGCCCCCTGGTGGCAATTCTTCAGAACACTTCCACAAACCCACCAGGCGATTACTTGAAAATATTTTAATATTTATACAAAACTATATAAACAATTCCACACATGCTCTGGTGTAAATCCTTGCTTTGTGATGAGGAAGACTCATGTTCTCAGCAGACAGCTGATGGCCTTCATCTCATCGCTGCTCAGAGGAGAAAGGTCGTATCCTCTCAGCTCTGGCTTCCCTGCGAAGGAAAGAGCATCAGACCAGCAGCGTCAGCACAGCAACACAGATTTACCCTGAATCTGGTTCAGACGGTTGACTTTGGCCTTCAAGCCGACGCGAGTGGATGTTATTTCTCTGTCGAGCTGCTCCTGGTCTGTGGAGAAAAGAAAGGTTTTACATTTACAGTCCTCATACAGACAATTCATTATTTGTTTTAAATAAATTGAATCATTTTTGGTTATGTCAAGTACTGATTGAAAGTAGCTTTTAATCACAAAAAAAAAAAGAAAAAAATACTACTTCGCTCAATGTCCAGTTCTAAAAGAAAGCATTAATGCTAAATATTAAAGACACTGCAAGTCAGATATTACAAAACAAACTCACAAACTAAATATTCCCACAATTATTATTCTCATTGTCAAATAGCAACAAAATAGGAAATTTTATCAAAATAAAAAGCTATTTAATTGGCAAACTATATATTTTTTATGATCACTTTATGTATAACAAACTTTACTTTAGCTAAATTATATGTTGATAATAACGGTTTTGCAATGAGATACTCGGGAGCACAGTGAAACACATTGACGGAATAGACAGTGACTGAAAATGTGTTAAGATATTTATTTTTTCTTTCATTTTTGTACATTCAATTACTGTACATGTATTTATTGCGCATAAACCGACAATACAAAACCGATACAAAGTTTGTAAAGCTATGTTGTTTGTAAAGTTTGTAAACCACTGAAACTCATAAGGTGAATCAATATTTGCTTTCTTTATCGAAATTAGTTTTGATGATGGTATTACAGTAATAATGACATGTTACATTGATAATATTAATTGAACAATCTACTGTTTGATTGTTTTACTTGCACAAAATCTAAATCTATTTCATATTCTTATTGTGACAACACGCCCTCCCGTAAAGTTTAAGTAAAAACCAAGGGTCAAAATTAAGTGTAAACGATTGGCTGCATGTGTGACGAAACCCACTCACCTTTAAGAATCATAGATCTCGTTTTCTCGGAGGGGAATTTAATGAACATATTTCCAAAACACACCTCGACTTTCTCTGAAACAGATAGGAAGATTGTTACAGTCGTATGGCGTGTCCGTGCAGTAGTGCCATACGTTTGTCGAGCAGGAACTTTATTCACGTAATATTATTAATAACGTGGGCAATGCGTTTTAGCGTGACGTCATTCTTTTTAAAGCAAAAGAAGTACGTGTTTAGTTGCACGAATTATAATAAACATTAGTGTATTACAACGATATTCTCATGAGATGGTGACGGTACCGTGGGCGGGTTTAGCGCGTAACACGTTCAGCGCCTCACGGTTCCGGTTTCTCCGCTGATCCAGATCCACAATCTGTGGGCGAATGGTATTTAGGACACTGGTTGTAGTTTTCTGTGTTTTAATAAGCCGAACAGACCTGTTGTTTATCCGCTAGAATGTCTTCTGCAGCAACCTCCACCTCGGTTAAATACTCCAGCACCTTCTGCGCACTCTCGTCCATGTCCGACTATGTGTTGCACTGACATGGAACTAAGTCGTGAAAACAAATTCCGTTTCTTTAGTTCCGCTTAAAATAAGTCCCCCCAGAGCGTCGATGTTTTCAATATTGTTTTATTGCTTTTATAGAAACTAACAGTTGCTAAATATATGTATCAATGAAAATCTTTTATGCATTTATTCAAGAATTGCTTTCGATCGGAAAAAAAATAATAATAAAATACATGTAAACAACACCTGATATAACAAACGATATAATATTTGCTTGAACATTCAATATTTTGATGTCTGGATGTTTATCGTTGACATCTCGATGGACAATTTTATTAAAAGAGGTAATAAACATATACAGACTTTTTTCGTCTCAGTGCAAAATTCTTCAATAACAGATGCCTTTTAAATGAACAACTTTAAATGTATAAATACAAACACTTTTAAATTAATTACATTAATGTAGTGAATACATTAACCAGTGTTATGTTTATCCTAAACATATAGAACAAACAGCAATGTCAAACATTCTTATATTGTGGTTAAACCTAGTCTTCAAAAGAAACATTACATAATTCTACAATGCATTTTGTATGTACATTCGTGTAGTCTTCTTAGAATGCAAACAAACAAAAATGAAACAATAACATGAAAATGTTACAAACAGGCAAGCATGCAGCACACAAAGCTGAACTCAATAAAATGTTAAAAACCAGTATGAGTATAAAATGTGCACTCTGACTCAAAAAACATCTCACTTACAAAACCCATCTCAAAAGAGCACCGAATCTCCCTGAAAATGTACTGTTGGAGCACCTGATGGATTAAAGAAAACAGCCATAATAAACACGACAAACGTTTCTCAAACGCATACTGAACACGTCTGAGATCTCTAGCTCATAAAGAACACAGTTTATTTAATCTGTGACAAACTCAACATTCTTGTGTTTCTTGTTTGCTGAGTGACTCCCACTGTTCTCTGTGTTTTTTAAAACTCTTGAATTCACAGACTTCTGAGATTCCTGCCCAGCGTCATTTCGTTTATGTGTGCTGTGGTCATTGCGTCCGTTTGACCTTTCCGGGGCTGCAGAGCGGCTTCTCCGCACAGATCTCATCCGGCGCACGCTCTCTGGGTCACAGACATGCTCAGGGTTCCTCAAGTTCCCGACGGCCTGCATGCGCTTCAAGTGTCTGCTCTCGCTCAGGTGGTCACCAAGTCTGTGCTCTCCACAACGTGATTTGTTTTCTATAGAGTGAGACCGTCTCTCGCTGCTGCACTGACTCTTCTCTCGTGGGGTCCGTGCAGAAAACCGAGCCTGACAGTTGCAGGAAGACCTGGAAAGCTGCTGGGTGGGTGTGCGGACCAAAGAAGAGAGCAGCGTTAGTGAGAACCCTCGCTGACAGTGTAGGATGCATTTAGGAGAGCTGAGGCTAAAACGAGAAGACGTCTGGGCCAAATGCTGAGCTTTGGACTTGCTGCTGTTTTCTTGGACAGTTTGGATCTGATGCCATTCCAGTTGCAACAGTCGGTCTAAGAACCTCTCAAGCTGTCCGACAGGCTTGTGGTGAAGGACGGCCTGACCGTCTGTGTTGAGGTACACGGCCAACTGCTTCAGGTTCCAGGAATTGAAAGGAGGAGGTAGGAAATCGGGATAGCAGTCAGTAAAGGAGCAGTGTCTTTGACAGCCAGCTCTCGAGAGATGATGTTCTGATGGGTCGATGAGCTCTGCACGCAGGTTCAGGTCTAGGGAAGGGATGTGAGGAGGGAGAGCCAAACATCTTTCAGAGTCAGAAAGGTCGCTACAGTCCGAGAGCTGCTGCTCCTGCTCGTCTCTCCACTCGCTTGCTCTTTGTCGTTCCGTCAGTCTTTGGGAAGATGTTTGAGAGCAAATCCTGGTGCTGAATACAAAATATGTCAAATCAAGTCACTGTCATAAATCCAATGTGATTGAATCGGCCTTCCATACTGTGTTATCTAAGCTAGGAAACATTTGCACATCGAATTTAGATGACAAAAAATGTGTATTATTGCGGACACACGTGAACAAAGTAATATGAGATTTTTGGAAAATCTTGTCACCTTTACCGTGAAGAAAATTTGGCAGGTACTGTACTATTTTTTGGCTTATTCTAAAAACCTAATTTCACTCACGGTCACTGCTCTTGCTTTAAGTCTCAATTGAGCAACACATGTCTGCATTAAAATCTGTCTGATCGGTATCAGAGAGCACAGAACTCGTGTTCTTATCTGCTTTCGAAGAAAAGGTGAGGTTACATGAAACCAATCCAGGAGTGTGAATATCAAGTTCATGATTGATTAGACTTGGTATACATTGTCAAGTCATCTCATCACAAATGGAAGAGAAGCCTAAATCTGCCAGATGAATAAAACATTATCCCCCTTACCTGGGAGCACGATCGTCAGTCTTTGCTTTAACCGGCGGAAGATGCCTGTTGTTTGGCGTGGTGGTCTGCCGTAATACTGTTCCCATCTCATTTCATTGAAACCCCCGCTGGGAAGATTCCTCCATTACTCGCCAATCCCACGGCTCTCCGAGTCTAAATAATTCAGTGCCAGATTCGATCAGACAAATTAATCTGGTGCGCGCAATTTATTCCAAAGCGATGCATCAACAATCAAAGCCGTGTGAGGTGTTGTAGTTGGCGCGTTCGCGAGGTTGCGCGCTCTGTTGTTTCAGCTGTGGCGCGCGGAATCGCCAATGCGCGGCTAATGCAGTCAAACTGAATCACAACGTGTCTGACGTGAGCGAGCGTTGTAGGTTGTCATGTCAAGTAGATTTCTGCGCGTCCTCGCGTGTTTGTTTCGTGCCCAGCACAGCAGTCTAAAAATATTTACGGGAGCGCGTTCACAAACCGACGAGGGAAATGTCACGCGTTGGATCCGTACGTGTTTCATTTCACATGAACTGTATCTACTGAAGAGAGTATACGTAATCCTGAAGGCAAAGAAGCGTTGCTTTCCTCACATTTTGAGGTAAGAATCTGTCAGTAAAGCAAACTGGGTTTTAAAAAGACTTAGCATCACACTTGCCTTCAATCCGTGTCGCTGTGTTTTTATGCTAATGTCGTTCATATTACAAAACAAAATCAGGTTGAGAGACTTGTAATCCGAAGTCTGTAATTTTTGGGGTTGCGTAACTCAATGGCAAAACAGAAAAAAACGTAAGAGAGAAGGTTAATCACAACTGAACAAATAGAAAACATAAAGAGGCTTCACCTTGGGTTTGTGAATCAAAAAACTCTGTAAACAACTGGAATGGTAATTTGGTCTCCACGCATGCAATTCTAAAGTTACGGTTCACAACCAGTCACACAAATAACCTTACGGACAGTGAAACGAAGTTTGTCCTAATTTGTACAAGCAAAGTGTGTCTCTAAGCGAAGTGGATAAAAGCCCACATGTTTTGCAGTGCCACCTTGTGTCGGGGGGGTGGGGGTGAATTTGCGTGTCGCTACCTACTTTTTCAGTTAAAATTGCTTGGGTGAATACATTTTAAGCTTTATATTTAGCTTTATGACATGTCTACTCATTACTGGGAAGAATAGTTAGAACTATTAGTTAGCTAGAAACAAGTAGATTATTCAATTCCATCGAATACATCAATATCTGAAATTAGTAATGCAGTATTATGAAAATTTAAAAGAACACCTTTGTTTCTAAACCACAGAAAGAATGGAACGGAACATGCTTGGTGCTGCAACGTCCATGCAGTTCCCAAAAAGTGATTTCAGTGTAGACTCAAAATCTCACAAAACCTTTAATTTGCGAGAAATGTACAAGCCCAAACCACCTCCTCAGAAGATAGCAGTGGCAATACGACCACCCAGTCCAAAACCATGTGCATCCCAGGACCTAGTCCCCCACCGCCGTGAGTTCAGCTGTGAGCCCGACCTGAAACCCATCATGCGAAAGCGTGCCAAATCTCTTCCGTCTACCAGAGAAGTACGTCGATGCAGGAATACCCAGGTCCGGTTTGTGGATTCTCTTGGCTTGGATCTGGAAGACGTGAAGTTCTTTAAAGCCAGTGAGGACCCACTCGTGCCAACCCATGTCATCACCAGACTTCTAGCGAATTCTGAGCTGACCTCCAAGAAGAAACTGGAAATTAGTTTACCTTATTTCAAACCCTGCTTCTCTGACAACATGGCAGCAGAACCCCAGTTCCTCAGCCGTCTTTGTCAGCGCAGGGTTTGTCTGGAGCGGCTGTTTTGCTCAGAGCTGGGAATAATGGGAACTGTGCAGGTGCTGAATCTGGCCTTTGAGAAGGAGGTGGTGGTGTGCTACTCGTTCACAGACTGGAAAACCAAGGCAGATTGTAAAGCGAATTGGCTGTCCAGCATCCACAGGCCTGAGCCTGATCCACAGTCAGACGTGTTTCGTTTCCACCTGCACGTGCCGGCGTTCCTCATGCAGCCTGGTGCCGTTCTTCAGTTCGCAATTTGCTTCCGGGCCAGAGGAGAGGAATACTGGGACAACAACGAGGGCTGTAATTATAAACTCAGCTGCCAAACGTACAGACTGACCGTCCCTAGTGAGTGTGAAGACAGTCTGCTGCACTTCATCTGAGCTCCAGCCGTAGAGTTCGGCATTTTTGTGAGGGTCAATGAACAGTTTACAAAGTGCCATTTAAAAAAAGACATTTTTATTCTTCCTGCAATAGCTACTGACATTAGGGCAAGCTATAAATATAAATTTAAGTCTTTGAGCAATGCAAGAAAGCCTGTCTATTGAAGGATATGTGTGTATGTGTTTTCAGTACAGTATTGGTTTATGTTTGTTTCCTGCTTTATAGTAAAGTTATTTTTTATTCAATTGCGTATTCACAACACAATTGTAAATTATCGTACATTGTATCGGTAATTTCATCAATGATTATGGAATCAGTGAAAGCCAACTGCACAGCAAAAAGACCAGTGTTGATTTAACTCCCAGTCAATTTCAACACTTTTTGGGAGTATATATACAGACGTGGACAAAATTGTTGGTACCCCTGAAATTTTTCCAAAAAATCAAGTATTTCTCACAGAAAAGTATTAAATTGACACTCGTTTTGCATGTATATAGCATTTACCATTTATGTGTATTGGAACAAAACAAAAAATTAGGGAGAAAAAAAAGCAAATTTAACATAATGGCACACAAAACTCCAAAAATGGCCTGGACAAAATTGTTGGCACCCTTTGAAAATTGTGGATAAAACACATTGTTTCAAGCATGTGATGCTCCTTTAATATCCTCTGGGGCAAGTAACAGATGTGGGCAATATAAAAATCACACCTGAGAGCAGATTAAAAGGAGAAAAATTGACTTAGTCTTTGCATTGTGTGTCTATGCGTGCCACCCTAAGCATGGACAACAGAAAGAGGAGAAAAGAACTGTCTGAGGACTTGAGAACCAAAGTTGTGGAAAAATATCAACAGTCTGAAGGTTACAAGTCCATCTAGTCCAATCTAGACTTGCCTTTGTCCACAGTGCGCAAGAAGTTTGCAACCCATGGCACTGTAGCTAATCTCCCTGGCCGTGGTCGGAAGAGAAAATTTGATAAAAGGTTGCAACGCAGGATAGTCCGGATGGTGGATAAACAGCCCCAAACATCTTCCAAAAACATTCAAGCTGTCGTGCAGGCTCAGGGTGCATCAGTGTCAGCGCGAACTATCTGTCGACATTTAAATGAAATGAAGCGCTATGGCAGGAGACCCAGGAGGACCCCGCTTCTGACAAAGAGACATAAGAAAGCACGACTACAGTTTGCCAAAATGCACTTGAGTAAGCCAAAATCCTTCTGGGAAAACGTTTTATGGACAGATGAGACCAAGATGGAGATATTTAGTAAAGCACATCATTCTACTGTTTACCAAAAACAAAATGAAGCCTACAAAGAAAAGAACACAGTACCTACAGTGAAATATGGTGGAGGTTCTAAGATGTTTTGGGGTTGTTTTGCTTCCTCTGGCACTGGGTGTCTTGACTGTGTACAAGGTATCATGAAATCTGGGGATTACCAAAAGATTTTGGGTCGTAATGTAGGGCCCAGTGTCAGAAAGCTGGGTTTGCGTCTGAGATCTTGGGTCTTCCAGCTGGACAATGACCACAAACATACTTTAAAAAGCACCCAGAAATGGATGGCAACAAAGCGCTGGACAGTTCTGAAGTGGCCAGCAATGAGTCCAGATCTAAATCCCATTGAATACCTGGGGAAAGATCTTAAAATTGCTGTTGGGAAAAGGCACCCTTCCAATATGAGAGACTTGGAGCAGTTTGCAAAGGCAGAGTGGTCCAAAATTCCTCGTGAGAGGTGTATGAAGCTTATTGATGCTTATAGGAAGCGACTGATTTCAGTTATTTTTTCCAAAGGGTGTGCAACCAAATATTAATTTAAGGGTGCCAACAATTTTGTCCAGGCCATTTTTGGAGTTTTGTGTGCCATTATGTTAAACTTGCTGTTTTTTTCTCCTTTTTTGTTTTGTTCCAATACACACAAATGGAATAAACATGTATATAGCAAAACGAGTTTCAGGGGTACCAACAATTTTGTCCACGTCTGTAGCTCCACACTTTGAGTTAAAATAACACTTTCCAAAGTGTTACACTTTTAACACAATTATAAAAATCAATTTTTGGACTCTAAAAAGTGTTAAAACAGCACTTACAGGGAGTTTCATTAACACTTTGAGAAGTTAAATATTTAACGCCTTACGAATTCCTTTTTTGTGTCTTAACAAGTGTTGAATTAGCACATAGTGATTCAAAATAAAACACCAATAAAAATGTATTATGTTCATTATGCTTTTTTCTCTTGCACTTCAAAGTTCACTTAAAACATAAACAGAAGGTATTGTGCACAAACCTTCATCAGCAATATTGCATGAGTTTAACATCAAATGGATTATAATAACAAATCTTAGACATTTTTAAATTACACCGATCTTCATGTAGTACTCTAAAAAAATGAATCACAAGTCGCAAAATCTGTGTAAACAGTTTGTGTGCGAGTAAACGCATTATACAGTCATCCAAATCAACCGGTCACAATATCGCAATGCTCTGCAGATAAGATATTAGGGTGAGTGTCTGGTTCAGCAGTCGTGCTCTCAAGTCTTTCACTCTGGGACGACTCCTTCAATTGCCCCACATCGATGTTATATGCAGTGGTCTAAAGTTTGCAAGTCCGTTGTCATGAGACAAGTTGAAAACAAAACGTGCCTTGAGAAGCTCATCAAATGCCCCAAGGAAGTGGTTTGCCAGACATGAGATGACATGTTTGTCCAAGGTGACGTAGTAGCTGTGATTTTGCTTTTCTGACGAGCGACAGTGAGTAGGTACGGATGCTGCTGCTGCTCGCAGGTGTCAAGATGCTCCTCCAAACAGCAGCACGACTAGCACTGAAAAACACTGAACATTAGATTAAAAACATACACACCAATCACTGCAAGCCATCACATTGTCTAGCACATAGTATACAGTAATGACTAAGTGAGAGTGAATTATGTGCTCTTTGAAACAACATCCACAACACACCATTGAATGCCACACCTTATGAAAGACGACAAGTCTTCTGACTGCATCACAGGCACTCATTACTGGGGACGTGGTTGTCCTGCTGGTGGTGGAAGGAGATGAATCAGCAACAGAAGTGAAGATATCTCTTGGTCAAAAACTGCAAACAAAGAATTTAAGAATGATGATATTAATCTCTTGAACTGCTATTCACACAAAAACACAATATTCAAAACTTACCAGCCCATATAATTCACACATCTCATAGTGTCCAGACATCTTGGGAAGGTGGAGAGGATGTTAATAGTAGAGCAAGAAGTTAATTGTTTGTCGTCGTGTGGCATCTGTAAGCGTTGCAGTTGCTCTGCTCCTGTTATACAGCATCCCTTACAGCTTTGGATCTTAGCACATACTGTATTTGATCAACCAAACATAAAAAAGAATTTGTTTAAGTTATCAAATGAAGGAAAAGCAAGATCTTATCTGCATCTTCCTAAGATGAAGGAGAGCATTTTCTGACCTGTTTAGCAGATGCAGACACTGCCTCCTCAGGTCTTTGTCTCTTGTTACTCAAGATCACAGTTGATGCACTCGAGCAGTTCTCAGAAGAGGAGTCAGAAAACTCTGAAAAACTGGCAAATATGAGTTAGAAAAAAAAATAGATTGGCTCATTATTTACATTCAATCAAACTCACCATTATTTGTGAAAGTATTAAGAACCTTGTTGCCTTGTCCATAAAGGTCACTAAATAATTCTCCATCCACTTCAGTTCGTGATGCGTCCTTGTAAATAACTACAGCATCTGGTGGAAGACAAAATCTGTTGTTGACTGAAAAAGATGAAAAACAAACACTTTCTTCTAAAACTCAATATTGAAAACATTTCAATCTGCTATTAATATGCTAAAATAAAATGTTATAATAAAACATGGCAACATGTATATCAGAATATATGCTAAATGCAAAGACATAATTTGCATGTCGTCCTTCTAATCAAGTAAAATAAAACAAACCTGTCGTAAACGTGCCCCGAGTCGGGCCAAGGGGAAGTGGTAGGAGCACACAGATGCCACTCTTCCGATGATGAAAATTTATTATGAAAAAAAAGACAAGACTTACAAAAAAGAAAAACAAAATAAATCTCCTCCAAGCAGGAGTAACGGTAACCAGACAGTCAAAGTGCTTCCCGTTCAAACCTTAAATTGTTCTCCTTAACGCAAGAGACAGGTCAACATGCACAGTACATGTCCTTTGGTTCCACCGTCAGAACTCATACAACCAACCTCTACCAACATATCCAACCCTCCTCCACAGTGAAAATGGCCTGGCTTTTAAAGGCCAGTTTTCCCGCCTAAACAAATTGGGAAAAACCATGTGCTACAGAGGGGAAAAGGAAATAACTAAACCTTACAAAATCAATTTTAAACAGTAGCACAAGACAAAAAACCCCATATCTAAATAAATCATAAATAAATTAGAATAGAAAAAAAATCAACACAATACATACATTGGTAGCAACGCAAGAAAATGAAAACCCCGCTACCCCAAAATGGATTCAGCCCTAGCTTTTAAAATGGCTGATGGAAAGGCCACGCCTTTCTTTGACCCAACAGAAAAGTGGTAAGTCAGCTGGAAAAGCTCCCATTTTCTAATAAAAGTATTAAAACCAAATGTATGTATTTACTTTGACGGTAACACATTAATAAAGAGTGCACATGTAAAACAAACCAGTTGCTGAGATGACTCTCGTCATCACAAAACCTTTCAGGTGAAACTGGTCTAAGTTCAGAAGTCCCTCACAATAAAATTTAACACTTCTGCTGCTCAGTGTCAGCGCACTTCACCTCGACCAGCGTTTCCTCACAAAATGTTGTCTGATAAAACCATTGCCACGCAAATGAACTGCACCTGTGGAAAGAGAAAAAGTTAGATTATTCGGAAATATAGCTTTGACTATAAGTGCATTCTTAGACTACCACTCAGTTTTCTACAGACGTTTTAAGCCGATAAGTGACTTTTACTAAGGAAATGAATGCTACTCTACAACCGTTTCGAGTTTTTCGGCTGAATAATTTAACGTTACCTCGATGAAAAGGCGGCATTTTAAGGAAACCGTCTACAAATTATATGCGTTGGAATGCTGTGTACAGAATCGAGTTACTTAAAGCACTTAATGCCGCGATTTAAAACCAGTAACTTCTGGTTTCATATTCATATAATGTATTTACTCGACTATAAGTCGAGGATTTTTCCTCAAAATTTCGGGCTCAAAGTGGGGGGGTCGACTTATACAAGCGGTCTACCGAAGTAGAAAATATTTTACTCAGAACAGTGCACAGATATTTCAACATTTCTGACAAAAATAAACAGCAGAGACACAAGCGCAGTAATTAAATGAACATTTATGACGTGAACTAAATACATCTCTCAGAAATTGGCACAAGCCGGACAAATGAGTAGCACTCCGCTCGCCGCTCGTCTCGTGCTGGCTGCTCCGCTCACACACACGCGCGCAGAGTCGCACACACTTTCGTCTCAGCTCTCATATAAGAGCGGCTCTTCTGACTCCAGTCTCTATTTGGAGCGATGCTTCACAAATAAACGAGTCAAGCGATGGATTTCATGGATTTCGAACGTAGTATTTATTCCCAAACCAAGAGTT
The DNA here is from genome assembly GCA_028128575.1 of Paedocypris carbunculus. NCBI lineage: Eukaryota > Metazoa > Chordata > Actinopteri > Cypriniformes > Paedocypris > Paedocypris carbunculus. The sequence goes on from SOMO01000161.1 coordinate 255,593, forward strand.
AGCATTAGCCGTCGCATCTTTCCCCTTAAAGGGGCAGAGCACTTTTCCTACAATTCTTTAAAATTATAATGCAGCTATACTAATTACTTAACATAAACTAACAATAACCTAAATAGATTAATACCAGCATAAACAAACAGGGTTACTTGATTTTTAGGTTTCCTTTACCACCAAGGATGTCTGAATAGTTTTATTATTTCTACAGGATTAAAGAGAACAGGTGTTGTATCATTTTTTTCCCAGCGCCGCTATAGTATCCCAATGGGCCCCAAATAACCACAGTTGACTTTATATGAAACCCAAAATTGGGTTTCTACCCATTTCTATTTTTTCACTTTTCTCTGATTTCTTTCCCCAGACTTATAAGGGGTCTAAACAAAATACCACAATCTCACAGCTGACGTGGGGGGGGAGGGGGTCGACTTATAAGCGCATTATATTTAAACGTAAATATGGTATATAAACGTAGTCAACACGCCGCAGATTTGCAACACGCGAAACAGCAAGCTAAGGGCAACACAGAAAATAGGCATCTCTTTTTGACGGTCCCTAAGGTTTTAAACCGCTTCGCATAGGTATCGCATAAATATCGCTAAATATGCCACTATTTGGCTTTTGTGAAATTACAAGCTTGCAATGTAATGGTTTGATTTTAAAACAAACTTAACAAACGTGTTAAGTAGAATACCTAACATAGAATACAGTCGCTTGGCGGGTAGAATACCACCATATATAGACATTAAACAACTAATCTTTTTCTTGTTTAACAAATTTGTTCTATGCTTTAATTAAACCATGGCAATATTGTAAAAAAAATCGTCTAACGTTGCGACTGCTACAAGCACATGCGTTTATCCCAGCGAACAGATACATTTGTTTCTTATAACACATGGCCGTACTTTACAAATTTTTTAATAAAACATTACAGCAACTGTGCCCAAGTCTTATGTTCTATACTCCATAATACTTCACTACTGTAACATTTAGCATCAACCAATAAATATATTTTAATAGATTTGATTAATGTTCAAAAGACTTACCTTCAGAGTCTTCACGTGGAAAATGGCGCCGACCATGAGATTTCTACAACTGAATTGGGGGTGTGGTCTAATCGAATACTTTATGGAATTGTTTTGAAATTGATGATCAACTCTCTCTATTAACTACAACACCCTGCTCTGTTTAACTCCAAATGTGTTAAAATGACATTTTAAGAGTTAAAAGTAACTCCAGAATGGTTAACACTGACATTTCAATTAAGCATTTAGCTGATTAGACAGCACCGGACGCCATGCTGTACAAAATCCGGAAGGATTCTGACAGGCGAACAGGTGGGCACCATGAGTATGACGTGTGGCCACACCTTCAGACATGTGCTGCGATGCAATTGGCTGCATCTTCCACTCTGTGATTTAATTGACTTCAGTATTTCTGGCTGAATCGAGATTCTCACTGGGTTAAGCTTTCAACTACTGATTTTTGTTGGCTCAAAGTTTTCTTTTCCTGTGAGATTTTGTTGCTTAATAAACTTTCCCTCTGCAACGGAGTCTTTGTGTCGGCTGTGTTCGGTTTGTGTTTCGCTAAAACACCCTACAGAAGTTTTAGCTCAACCATGCTGTTGAAAAAGTTGAGGGTTCGAGCCTGTGCAAAATCACGTCATTTTGGCTTCAAAACGTACGTACATTCAAGTTTTTATTATGAGGCTCAAAAACGACATCATTTACTCGATAAGAAACGTTTCAGAAAATCTAGCAGGTTTGCAGAGAAACCACGCTGACTAGTCGTTTGTTCAGCTGTTTTCTTTCCATCGGTTCTGGATATTTCGCACAAGTTCTCGGCTTCATCTTGTGACCGGCGCCGGAGAAAGACGGTCAATGTGCCGCTCGCTGCAGCTGTGAGACCCGGTCACGGTTAAAAATATCCGCCATAAAAGCGACATCAGCTGTGACTTCCACGCCGCCTGCTGTTCTGCAACACACTTTCCTGGTGAAAGTTTTTGAAATATAGAGTGGCACTGATTCCGTTTTCAATATCGTTCAGAAGTGAGACCAGCAGTACCGAAATTCGCTGCCAGATGGAGCCTTATTAATTGGGCATTTAAAGAATCGCATGTTTATCCTTAGAGAGAATTACACAGCATCTTGTTGCAACGGATTCAAAGGGGCTAAAAAATGTCAGTTATATCCCGAGCTCATTAAACACTAAGTTGCTGACATGACACAATAGCAATGCTTTACGAGGTATTATGTACAGCCGTTGCTTTAGAAAACGAACAATACGGGACAAAAATACTGTCTGTATGGAAGGAGACTGACCCAGTTAAAATCATTTCTAATGCACGAGGTTTAAACACACCCATTAATATTAATCGGGTCTGGCAACGCCTCAAAGAACTGATTTGCAGAAGATTTTCTTCATATTGTGTTCAAGAGATTCACAAGCCTTAATTCAAACTAAATCAAGAAAACCACAAAAATGACATGAAATTACATGAATTAATGATTAAATAAAGCCAACAATAAAAACTTGAACATTAAAATCTCAGAAGTGTGTCTCTGTACTGTGCACTAATAAGAGTGTAGTGCACTAATTGTACTGTGAGCTACAGTATAAATTATTGTGTTTTAATGACTGGTGCTGCGAAATGTGCACTAGTGTGAACCAATCACTAGGTGTGCACTACTAACTACTAGTTAGTTTAAATACGTGTTCAGCATCTTCAGTGTGTGGTTCAGTGCGTCTTTATCTAGCGCAGACACACACAAACACTTTTTGTTGCTATTATATGTCTTCTAAAGACAAGATTCAGAGAAGGAAAGGGAGAAACCCTGTCTCCTCACAGTGAGGACACATTCTGCCATCTTACGTGCCACTGCTTTGGTTTGTGAGAACTGAGGACGAGATTGAATCTGATGTCGCCTTTGGCACAAATCAAGATCCATTAATAAAACAAGTGGAGTGATAACACTCATTCATTAAAAAAACAGACATGTTTTTTTTGTGTGTAAAAATCCAAAGCTTGTACTGTACAGACAATAAATAGTCCTTGCAAAGGTAAAACATCAGACATTTCCGTTTATCAAACTAGCATCTTACACCTGATATGAAAATCAAAGATCAGTAGGAGCCCAGAAACATTTGGGGTGTCACTACAATGTCAGAAGAAAGGTTCATTTAAGTCACATGCTTTAACCAACCCCGCCCACCAACATAATCCCACCCTTTTCATGCCCATAGCCCCCACCATTACTGGCATCAAAAGGCAATGTGTAAAAAGTCTGGCTTGCTTTAAAAATAAGTCTTTAAGTCGTCTCAACAGTCTTTATTCTCCTGGAGGAGCTGCTCCTCGCAGTCGGCCCCAGTGGTCGCTGGGTTGGGCCCCTGAGGTTGTTCTTCACAGAAGATACCTCGCTATGGTCGGTGAAACCTGCAGACGAGAGACCATTATCAGAGATCTTCTGTCAAATCTTCCTCAACCTTGCTTTGTTTTCTGTCTTGTCTGAATTATTTTTCTCTTTGTGTGTGTCACATTCTCACTAATTGTTGCTTTTCTGTCTCATATAGTCTTTCGTTTCCTTATTTCATGCTAATTTTCTCGTTTTTCACCAATTTGGTGAAAAGCCGATTTTTTTATCTCTCATTATTTTCTCACTCTTTAATCTTTCAGACTGGCTTTTTCTCTGCCCTGCCCCATCTATACTTCATTCTTTCTTTTTTCCCAGCTTCTCTCTGCATCGCTCTCTCATTCACTATTGTTCTCTTTTTCTCTCACTCTCTCACTCTCTCTCTCTCTCTCTCTCTCTCACGTTCACTCTTTCTCTCTTTTCTCTATGCCTCATCTCTCACTCTCTCTCTCTCTCTCTCTCTCTCTCTCTCTCTCTCTTTCTCACACGCACACACGCTCACTCTGCCCTGCTCTCACTCTCAGTGTCTCTCCTAAGTTCAGTGGAACAGGACTGTTTGTGCTGATTCTACAGTGTTATATTTAGTGTATATCGATCAGCGTGTGGCGGCTGTGATGTTATGCAACGCCGTGTGGTGCAGCGGAAGAGAAACGAACCTGGTGAGGTGTTTGCTGGAAGAGTGAACCTCCATTTCGCTGCTCTTGAACTCGTTCAGCTCTTTACGAATCGCCGCCTGCAGAAGGAAAACACATTTGATTAGGTTTTTCTCATTAGAAACCAAATCAAAACCACAAATTGGGAACAGAACAAAACAAAGCTTTTCACCTTGTCCGCGGCGGACAGCCGGGTCCAGGGCTTGTCTGCTCTCCGGTCATAGTCCTGAGCTTTGGCCACTTCCACATAGTCACTGAAGCGGATCAGAATCTTGCGGTCTCGCAGCTCATCCACGGTGGGCCGCTGGTTCAGCTACATGAAGAGAGACAGAGTGAGCAAACACACAAATGTGTGTGTGAGAAAGTGAAAGCTTCACCTTTCGGTTCAGCCTCTGTTTGATCTCTCTCCTTTCTTCCTGCTCCGTTTGATCGTTCCTCTCTGAGAACACACAACACACCAGACTCAGTTATCAGCACACACATCATGTAGAACAGCAGCAGTCATGCGCTTAAATGCGACATTACATTTTTTTTTTTTGTTAAAAATGGTTTAACAGTCAATCATGATCTGATGATGAAGTATGGGTGTGTGTGTGTGTGTTTGTGTGTGTGTGTGTGAGTGTGTGTGTGTTTGGGATTATGTGAATCTGTGTTAGGATGGGTTTATCCAGAGAAATATGGGCCACATGTGTCAGTCTGATGCCAGTAAAATCTGACTGACTGAGTGAATGAATAAAGAACAACAACTCCATCAATATGTCACAAGCATACAACCACTCATTCACAATCTCTCAGAAATGGGTGAACAAGAAAGTTTCATAACTTTTTCAGCCAAAATCTGTCACTCATCTTGTTTAATTTTGTCGTCTCCCTCATCACTGGCCAATAATGTCCAGATAAGGTTAATTAAGAATGCAACAGTACAATTAGTTAGCTTTTGAGTTAGAAATTGAAATAAAGATAAGCCTCAAAACGACTGATTGAGAACTAATTTTTGCGTATTTACTCTCAGCACACAAACGTGGTCGGTTGTACGAATGTTTATAGAATCTTATGATGTTTCACAAGTTTCAATACAGCAAAACACCTGTAATACTACATACATTATATTATACCTTATAGTACGTTAATTGTGTAAATTAATTGTGCATCCTGTATATAATTGTAACTATACATTTAACTATACACACATATATATATGTGTGTGTGTGTGTGTGTGTGTGTGCGCGCGTGTGTGTGTGTTATATTATTTATGCATGCAAAAAAGTAACCTTTTTATATTATTACATAATATTTACACTAAATTAATTAGTTAGAGTTAATGTGATTTCAATGTGGATTCAAAAGTGTCAATGAAAGAGCTGAATGAATGACACTAGTGACACTCACGCTTGAGGATGTTTCGGCTCTCCAGCTCCTCTACCGCCGGTCTCTGGCTCAGTCTCCTACGGAAGAACACTAGAATCACGTTTTGGACCATTTCGATTCTCCAAAGTGTCCGTGGCGGTGCGTGATCAGCCGCGCGCTTTCAGGATTCAGGCATCCCGGGCGAATCCCGCGTGTCACCGCGTGTCTAGAGCAGCTCCACCGCGGGTGAGATCATTATCTGTGCTGGAGATCCGCCAGTCGGACCGCGGGAAGTAAAGGCAACCGGTTCATGGGTGCGCGGGGACAGTATAAAATCCTCATCGATGAAAAAACCCCCGCTAAAAACGTAAAAAAATCGTATTTAACAAGCTACTAGAAAAAAAGTGGAGAGATGCCGGAGCATCCAGACCTGAGACCGTTGAAACCGCGGAGGCTGTGACACTGGAGATCCCGCACGCATCATTTATAAAGGGGGCGGCGCGTGCGAGAGATTCCCATGCAGAGTCCGTGCAAGCGCGCGCGCTGCAGTCGGGGGAAACACACACCCTTCAGTCGCTTGTAAAATCCCAAAATAACCTCGCCAGCTAAAAATACATTTTCACAAATGAACACATTTACGTTCTGTTCATCTTAAGCTAGCAGCACATTGCGGTCTTTAGATGTGTATGTGGTAAATCTATAAAAAGATCGCTTCGGGGGCGGGATTTTGCCTGCAAATATAATACGATATGCAAATGAGGTCGCACTGTAACAATCATGCGGCAAAGATGCAACATTACCTATTTTTTTATAATCAGAAAATAACAAACAACCAAAATGCTCTGAACAAAATGAACAAGCGTTCAGACCATCACGACAATTTGATTTTTAATGGACAGAAATGCCTCCGTTTCCACGGCTGAGAATGTGTTTTTCACACTTCTGCTTTGGTCTAATCTCAGATTCAGTAAAACTGTTTTTCAAACAGTGTGAAAGGACAAATCTGCTCAAAATAAGTGATATCCAATATTAATATTGGAAAGTCACTAAATACACTGAATAACAATTAACTCGCTCCCACACACAGTTTGGGACAGATGGATGGACAGACGAACAGATGAATGGATATTTGTATGGATAAATAGATAGATCGGTGGATGGATTGACGGACGGACAGAGAGACAGATAGATAGCACTGGGTTAGATTCTTGATCATCACTCTGCGCTCCAGCGGTCTCTGGTGTGTCAAATTGATGCTGGAGCTGCAGTCCCAGACCCTGATGAGACTGTCAGTGAGTGGTGGTAAGTCAGGCTGGATCTGACAGACCACTCGCCCGGACGAGAGTCTGCAAAGCCTCGGGCCTTAACATGCCCTGTGCAGTGAGACACCCAACACCCACAGTTCAAGCATTTACGTAACATTCAAGTGCAGTGAGACTGATCCATGGTCAAACGGAACCAAATACAGAGGCGATCATGCACTGCCCACTGAATGCCACACAGGAGAGTGAGTGGCATTGAGTAGAAAACAGAGTGAGTGGAAAGAAAGTAATGAAATAAAGTGAACAAGTAAAAAGATAGTGAAGACTGAGGCGAAATTTCTTCTGAGTGAAATAAATAAATTGTACAACAGAGCAGACTAGATCAGACTTTCAAGACTGAAGTATCAATATTAAGACACTTGATAAGAGAATAAAAGCTCAAACATAAAAGTGGATTTATTCTGTCTCTTAATAATTGATCAGAACGTGGGCCGGAAACCGATCTGCCCTATACAACAGAGAGGGGTGGGGTGGGGGGTAGNAACATCTCCCACCTGCTGTGAGTAAAGCCACTCTTCTGACACACATCACACACATTTATGAAGATCAAAGTTCCATGAATCAGGAAGAATCATGATACGAGGACTAAAAACTCTGACTACCTGATTTAAAAAAATACCTGAAACTAAAATGTCAGATTACACAATGTCAAGACGAGACCCTAATTGCTTCATGCGCTGCTGTCGACCTGGTCAGCTGTTTCTTAAAATAGAGAGAGAATTCTCGTGAGGCCTGAACCGCAACAAACACGCATCGATTTACTGTCGGAGGAAACAATGTGTGCCAGCATCTGTTCACAGCCCAAATAACAACAGGCCTTTCCACACATCGATCGGCGCAGAAGTCTGCAGGATCAAACTACAGCAGAAGTGATGTGTGATGTCATCAACCTCACAATCTTCTGCTTGACTGTCAAAGATTGTGGCTGTTTATTGTCACTGTTTAGTCTGGGATTCTATATCAACATTTTTGATGAATGAATTATTTCAATAGAAAATAAATATACTCATTTTGTTTCAGTATAGAAATGGTCAGATTTTAACTCCAAACCATGTTCAAAATCTCACTCTGGTCTCTAGTCACGCAACGACTTAATAAAAAATGCTTTCAAAGATTTCAGAGAAGAGCTCAATTTCACAGAAAAATTGTGTGTCCAAGAACAGAAACTCACACTAAACCACAGAGAGAACATGAAGTCACACTAATTTAACAGCTATTCACCTCCCATTCTTTGAGAAAGAGAGAGAGACAGAGAGAGAGAGAGAGAATCAGGAAGTGGGAGGCAGAGAGAGTGAATAGGGAGGGTGAGACAGAGAAGGGGGGGGGGGTATTATCAGGACACAACGGGAGTTCTGGAAAATAATTGAACACATGGAACAGGATTTTGATTCAGTTATTTCAGGCAATGGAGATTATATTTAGCCGTAATGTGGTTTCACACTGATGTCCTGAAATAAGCTATACGGCGGAAACGAGTTGTGGCGTTGGCGGAGCGTGTAACTGCAGCGATTGGCCGTGGGATGCAAACGTGGAATGTGCTTTTATGTCTGTGATGATTTAATTGGCAAGAGGGGTTAAGATGAAGGACGACAGCATGTAGATCTGAGTTCAGCATCCAATAGCTGTGATGTCATCAGTGTGATCCGTCCGGCAGAGATCCGGGTCGGAAGCAGTCGATAGTCCTGACAAGCTAAACCGACTGTACCCAACGCATCAGCAAAGCCAATACTGTTTATAACCGTTATCGTATACGGTTAGTAACAAGTCATGTTTATTTCCCTCTCGGTTTTAACAAGTAAGAATTAGGATATAGTGAGGTTTCTTTAAATATATGTGCTGGATTTGAATATGCTGGAACTCTAAATGCTGATTCCTACACCAGTAGTCAATCACAACCAATCACTATACGTAAGGCCGAACTGATGCCAAATTTCTGACGCAATTCGGAAGATTTTCAACATCGCTGTAAACCAATGTTGTCCAAAGCGCTGTCAGATCGTTACATGCCTTCAAGTTATCTGATTCACAAGTTTTACATGTGTATTTTATTACTATAACCTTACTTTAAAATAAATATCCATTTACACGTTTCTTTCTGTACAAATTTGACAAAATGCGTAAACTTACGTTAAAAATGTATATTTTATGTTTAACAATTTCAAGCTACATTTAAACTCTCATTTAAACTATGAATCACATGGTCCTCTCACGTAATTAATTATGCAATTGCTATGTGACGCCACGCAATGAAGGGCAACGCATGCAAAAGAATCAATAACTAGATATAGCTGCACTAATCCCACTCGAGTCTGTTCATTTCAACAAAACGAAACATAACGCAATCACTACGGATACACAGGCATCATGGGAGATGTGGTTTTCACCATAGAGTGGGCCAAAAGAGTGTCGCGCATGTACAGCACCGCAGACAATTACTGACTGTTGCCTAGCAACTACAGCAGCCGCGCAGGAGCCGCGAGGAGTCGTGAGACGCTTTTGGGTTGCCTTTGAGTCGTGAGTGTTTGTGAGGGGGCGTGACTCTTTACGTTACTTGTTATTTCCGAGACATGAAGGGCTTTTCCTGCTCCGGCTGCATTGAGTCACGGGAAACTTTGTGTTTCTGAGAATAACCCACACTTGGCTGATCACGATAGTGAAGCATTCAGTCCAAAATAGCATATAATGAGTATCAAAATGTAAAAAAGATGTCGGAAAAAAACATGTCTTTACATTTTATATAGATTGTTTAAAAAAAAAAAA